>VZTZ01005662.1:124659-217874 GCA_013400955.1 Drymodes brunneopygia | reverse complement strand
CGGGCTCCCCCCGCGCCTCCTCAGCACCGCACGGTGCCGGGCACGGCTCCGGGAGCCGCCGAGCCCAGGGCAGCGCTGCAGGCGGGGTGGGAGCCGCGGACAATGGCCTGTCCCCCCGCGGGGAGCGCCAGGGCGGACGGGCCTGAGCCCCGCGGGCAGAGCGCGCTGGAGCCATCAGCTCTCGCGCCTGAGGGAGCACAGAAGGAAGCCTGAGTCCTCAACTGATAAATGTTTCCCGAATGAAACCACACTGATATATTTCAAACAGCATTCCCACTTACACTATCTGGTTTGACCCTCGGCTCTCCCCCAGCTGTTGCTGTTTCTTTCTTCCACTTCCCTCACAGCCGCAGAGCTGAGGCCTGCAGGTGTGTCACGGTTTACAGGGAAATTGCTCTTTTCCATTACAAACACAAGCAACCTGCACACAGACAGAAAGAAGGGCAGTATCTGCCCGCTGTAACATTGCGGGAAGGATTCTGCCGGGGTGGCCGTGCCCAGCGCTGACCCCGCTGTGTTTTGGGGAGCAGCTGCTCCTTTTTGCCTTTGGGGCGGAGCGCCCTGCCCTGCCCGGGACAGGCTCAGGGGCTGCCAGGGCAGTGACTGCCGGCAGCTCTTCCCCTTCTTCTTCTTCTGCTCAACAGCCCCTGCTGTAAAATGCAGCTGCTGTTAGTTTGGCATCTCACACAGCTCAATGCTCCTAAATTCCTCGTCTCCAACCCCAGTTGTTTTGTTTTCCCCAGTTTTCTTGGCCAGCACTGTTTGCAGCACAGGGTCCCATGTCTTGCCCATCACTTGCCCCCCAGGACCATTGTGATGATCTGCACAGCAGCCACAGAGACCCACTACAGGCTGTGGTTCCTTCATCTGGCCTGGCCTTTGCAATGTTTTTTGTTCTAAGAACCACAGAGTGGTACCAAACTGCAGGGGAGGGACTGCTAGCAGATCACCAGACTGTGGTTACCAGTCTGTGCTAGGTACAAGCATTCATTTTAAAGTCTGGTGTTAGAATGTGATGGTTCCTCCTTCCGTGGTGATGAACCATCCATGATGTGCTCCATGCCACAACCTTTGGGAGCTGCTGGACAGGACAGAGGCCATGGACAAGGCATCTCAGCCTCACTGTTGCTGCCTTCTCCTCCCTGTTTTCCCTGTCTCTGCTCTCTTTTCAAGCCTGGTTCTTGTCTCCCCTGGCTGTGACAGGTGGGTGTAGCACAGTCCTGCAGCAGTCAGGCTGTATGTCACTTTGTCAGGTGCTGGTCCCTGAGAACATTGAGGGCTGGATGACATTACACCATGCACAGCTAAATCATCCCCACCTCCTCACACCCGTTTGTGTGCACGGTCTGTGCGTTCACTGCAGTGCTTTTTTCTCCCCTCAGCCTGAGTGGGAGCCCCATTTACCCCAGCTGTGAGTGCAGGAGATGTGGGCAGCGAGAGATCAGCTAAAGACAAGCCACAGGGGCCTGGCAGAGCTCAGCCACCCACTGGTTCTCTGGAACTCTGGAGTTTTGCTCCTGCCTTTAACAGCATCTCTGACTTTTTGCCTCCTTTTATGCTCTGCAGCCTGAAGGGCATAAAAACTCCCCCTCTTCCACCTCATCTGAACCAGCCTCCACATTCCAAAGGAAGACTATAAAACACCTTTTCTACCTCTGCCCCTATTGAGATAAAAGGACCAGGGCATAACACAACTGACAAATTCTGAATAAGAAATTCTCTTAAAAAAAAAAAAAAGAAAGAAAAGGAAAAAGACACATCCCACTTTCAGACTGTTCACAGCCCGTGAAACAAGATAAAAGTAGTTGATGAAAAGCTTTATCTGGTGTCATGACTGTGCCACAGCACCTCCTAGGACAATGTGAGGCTTGTAAAAGACCTGCAGGATATGAAGAGCCATGTGGTCTCTGTTAGTTGCCATGTCAGTAGCCACAAGCAAAGCTCAGCTCCTTTCCCCCTCACCCACACCTACCTTCTTTAGTAAACATGAACTAGACCTGGCCTATCAAACCTTCTTAGTCAGAAGTTAATTTTAAGGCAGTTTGGTTCTTGGCTCTTAAAAGGATGAGGCTCAGCAGAGCTGGCCAGAGTTCTGGGAATCATTACAGAGCACTTTTGGTGCTGCACAGGCTGAGGGGTCAGGTGAAGTGACATCTTTGCTACTGAGTCACTCTGCCCCCTTGGAGATATCACTTACCGTCCCTCTCCATCAGCTGACTCATTTTAAAAAAGAGTAAGGACCAAACAGGACAGGTCTGAGCTCAGGAGAGACCTATATTAGGGGAATGCATGTCTTGGATTAGATGGGGTGAAGAGTGACCTGACAAGCTTTTCAGGCACAAAGTCAGGGATGAGACTCACCAAGCACTGTGCTCTAGGCCAGAATATCTTGTTTTCACTATTTGGATTATCTCTCTTATTATTAGATTAAAATCAAAAAGCAGTTAAGCCCCCATTGAATACTGATTGAAATGTGAACACGAGGCTGCCACAGCTCACCATGACCACACAGCCTGATTTGGTCTGGATACTTCACTTTCAGTGAGATTCCCCTTCTCTCACCTCAGAGTAGGTATCAAAAAAGAAATGCAGTGGCCTTCAGCCTCAGGCTGTGCAGTCCAAAGTCCTGAAGGATCCATTGATATCTGGCAAAGTTCTTTTCCCTTGACACGATGCAAGCTTATTTAGCCAAAGAGAAGTCATTGCAAGTGAAGTGGAAGCTGACTCAGCCCTACAGTGAGAGATGACAAACCCAGAGGAGCCATCCTCAGGCGTGAGCTGGTGGATCAGATTCACACATGCCATAAATCACTTTATAAAGGACACATGAGCAAGTGCTTCTTGCAGCTTGTGTGCTGTGGAGAGTGAGCTGGGTGGGAGCAGAACAGAACTTACCCTGGAGTTCAAGACAGAGTAAATTTAACTGGGTAAATTTCTCACTCTAGTCTTCCGTTCTGCTTCGGGGTTCCGAATTTGTTCCTCCATCTTTCCAGTGGCTGAATGATCTGTTTGCAGGTCCCCTCCTCCTTTTAGGTCACTTCTGAATTTAGCCCTCTTTGCCAGGCTGGCAGGGAGTGCTGCAGAGGAAGCTGGGCAGCCTCCTCAGAGCTCACTGCCGTGTCAGGACACGTGTCCTGCTGTGCGTGCAGAACATGCCGTTGTGCTTGGGGAACGGAAAGTTGGGAGTGCACAGAAGGAACCCCTCACACACCTCTGCATCCCTTCTCTGCTCCAGCACTGCACTCCTCCCGACACCTGCTGATTCAAAATGAGGTTGGAGGTGGGAGGATTGTAAGAGGAAACCAACATTTAGGTAGTTTTTGAGCCTGAAGGTGCTGCCTGTGGAGACTGAGGTTCAGTCTCAGAAAGCTAGGGGTCAGGCAGCAGCCCTGCACAGCCCTGAGGGCTCCAGCCTTGCCTGGAAGTATCTCCTCCAAAGTCAGGGTAGGTTCCACAACTGTTCAAGGTTTGGAGATATGGAGCCTTCCCTCCAGGAAACAGCACCCTCTACAAAGGCTCCTGAGCAGCTGTCAGGTAACCAGGATGTTTCTGACCAGCTTGGCCCCTGTCAATCCAGTGACTTCCCTTGTATTTAAATCTTACTTGCCCCCATCAGTCCAGTGACTTTCCTTGTATTTAAATCTTATTTGCCTTTGGGAATTCAATCCTTCAAATCCTCTTGTGTGTGTGTGCACAATCACACAAAGTAAAAACTAATGGGGGAGAGGACTCCATCTTCCCCCTTCTGAGGCATCTCCAGCCCTCTGAAATCCATGTTAAATAACTGGCAGACCAAGTTAGGGCCCAGGGGAGGAAATGACCCTAAAGAGAGATGTTTGCACTCTGATTCAGCAGAGGCACCTGAACAGATGCTGAGAGTGATGGGCACTGTGGCAGCAACCAGATAGAATCTATTTGCAGGCTGAGAGGCAGAACACACTGTGAGCACATACCCAAAGATAGAGGTACAAAAGCAACAGCTCCTGGAGCCTCACTACTCAGGGATCCTTGTTGCAACCACAGAAATTGAAGAGCCAGTGCTGATCTTCAGGTGAAAGCTGTAAACCCCTGGGTGTGCCTGCAGGGAGGCACCCCAAGAATTTAAATTCATATTGTGCCCTACTTTTTTTTTTATTTTTGCTGTGCAGTCTGATGAAACTTACACCACATGTTGAGTGTCTGGCTGACCCCCTTCACACAGCAGCAAAGAACCCCCACTTATATTTAGAAGCCTCTTCTAGGGTTACATATCAAGATACGTGCACTGGGCTGTTTTGCAGAATGCAGCTGCCTTGTAAGAAGCCAAAGGTGCCAACATGATCCAGGAGCTGAGGCCAGCAATTTCAAGTTTCCATCTGTCTCTGCCTGTAATATGTGCAAGAAAGAAAAGAGAGCTGGACTTGAGGCATTAGTTGGTGCCTTCAGCATGCAGGGACACTGTGTCCAAAAAATGGAAGCCTGAAGCAGCTTTGCAGAAGAAAGACTTTGTTCATGCATCCAGGACACAGATGTTGAGTTGAAATATGTTTTACCTCTTCTCACCTCCCTCTGTTTCATCAAATAACATCATTCAGCACATATATAATATAAAAGGCTTCTTTTCCCACCAAAAAAAAGATAGGTCCAATGCAGAATAATGGACCAAATCCAAATCTAGATGCATGACAATGAAGAACAGGCAATTTCCAGGGCCTGTCAGAAGTCATGAAATTTGTAGACATGCCCCTCAAAATACAGAGCAGGCAAAAATTCCTCAGTCAGACACCTGCATTCTGCCTTCCACACCCACTGCTGGCACCAGGGCCTTGCTGATTTGGGCACTGAAATGTCACTTAGGCTCCCTGTGTTTGCTGCCTGCTTTGGGATGTGTCTGTCACACCTACAACAGAACGTGTGGTTGTACAAGGACCCCTTTCCAGCACAAGCTGCACTTTCCAAACATGGTTGAAAATTTATGTAAACATAAATAAATGAAGAGAACCAATACCAGTACATTAATAAAGCAAAAATAAGATTACCTATGACACAGAAGCACTAAGGACATTAGAGGAATTGCTGCATTCTCTCCTCTCTGTCACATTAAGTGGTTTAATATAAAGCCTTTATTTTTATACCAATCAATAGCACTGTAAGGTACCAACATTTATCTTCAGAAGCACTGAAGGTACAATGGCTCAATTCTCAATTATATTAAGAGGGAGGCTTCAAAGATATTTATGAGGAACAAGATGCAAGTTAGATTTCCAGTATGGTTTTCAAAAGCCTCTGAACCAGTCAGGTGTCTAACTTCTATTGATCTCAACCCTTGTCAAGCAGTTTAAAAAAATACTTCAACTTACCTATCTCTATCCTGATGCCCACATACCTTTGGAAACCTCCTTTTGCTGTGATTCACTTTATTGTGAAACTGTCCAAGGGGTTAGAAAAAGGGATATTACTCTTTCCAGTAGAAGAGGCAACAAAACTTAGGAAAGACACTTCCCACATACCAGAATGGACATGAATTAAAAGTATTTTTATTCCACTTATCCATGACATTTCTATCGTATCTGATAATAAGGCAAGCTACTAAAAGTCCCACAAGACATATCAGACCATTAAAATAGTATTCAAAAACCAAAGAGGAGTTCACAGAACAGCCAATTCTTGGGATCATCAAAATCAGTGGCAAGATTCCCACGTGGATGAATCTGATCAGTGTAAATGTTTGATAAATCAACTGACTTCACCAGTGTTTGTGAAGTTTAATACTGCAGTAATTAAGGAGAGGTGATGCTTCACTGACTTCAATGAAAAACAGAATTTGGCAGGAAGGAAAGCGAAAAAGCACATTGAAAATATAATACCAAGGCACAAAAAATACATGCTACTTCCAGGCATATGCTTTAACAGGTAAAGGTTTCTGGGAGGATTTTTTTTTAATAGGTGGTTGAACTCCTGACAGATGATTCTTCTCTCACCTGCACCTGCAGAACTCCCTGGATTTCTGGGCAGTCGCTCCAGGTTGATGTTGGTGCAGGGAGAGGGAGTGGAAGTTGGCAGAGCTTGCTTGAAGGTGTGGTAATAAAGCAAACAGAGCAGCAACTGCTGAGGATGCAGCCACGTCCTAATGCTCACCAGAGCTTACTCCTTTTAACATGGAATATCTGTGTGACAAAACAGTTGTATTCTATGAAAGAGTTTCCAGCTAATAAAAACAGCTGTCCCATGCTAAATTTTCACAAGGTATCAAGAAACTGCAGTAATTTAGAGGCCATCAATTCTGGAACCTGAGGCTGCTCACTGAGTAGTGTCTAAGGATCAGGAAGTGTGTCTGTGCAAAATCTGTCCATCTCTAATTGCAGTGAGACACAGACCAGTCATAGAGATGAGAGGATGAACTAAACAAAACCCACATGAGCAGAGCAGAACACAATGAAATTATGTGCCTTGTTAGGAGCACAACAACAAAGGGATGAAGGACATCTGTTTAAAAAGAAGATCTTTTGTCAGATAAAAAAATAGGAACTTTTCACATACATGAAGTTTAAAGAGGAAAATATGATCAGTGCAAATGTAATGCAGGACTGGAGCTAAGTCAAGGGAGTGCAACAATGAAAGACAACAAAACAAAAATAAATCATTAAGAAAAACATGGATGCTATGGAAGAAGAGTCTCTCTTAATAATCAGGTGATTGAAATCGGTCCCAGGCGGTTAAAAATCCAAGGTAAAGTTCTGAAAGCTGAGGATGACAAAAGAAAGCAGCTGCTGAGTCAGAGTGCTCCCACGGCATTATAAAATCACAGAGCAGGATAAAATCACAAAGCCATGGGTACAGTTGTGTCATGTTGAGACTATTTTAAAGTAATGAAAAAATCCTTAATGGCCTGATCCAAAATCTGCCAGAAGTAACAGGAGTTCTCCTACTAGATTCAGTGGGCTGTGCATCAGATCTTACACTGTGCACCATGAACAGTCTGGATACGTTGGCTTTGTCTGGCCAGGGTCAGCCAGGGAACATCATGGATCCAGCATACATTCCATGGAAATGAGAAAGAAAAGGGATTTTTTTTTTTTTAGGGCAAGATCTCATTATACATTAGGGTAAAAAAGAAAATGCTGCTTTATACTGAGATGTCTTATAAATAAGTAATTTTAAAAACCTGGTCACGCCATGCTGATTAACTAACTGGGCTATCAGTTCATTCACCAGCAACATGCCTCTGCAGACTTGTAGGGTCAGAGCTAACAGTCTGGAATTGTCTCCATCTCTTCTTTTTCCCCCTCCAGAGGTTTACATGTTGATATCCTCCAAGTGCAGTCCTGGTCTTCAGATAGCATGCTGCAAGGACACAGAAATACGTGTGTTTAAAGGAGGAGAAGACAGAGAGTTTGCCCTGTGAGTTTAAATTATTAATTCTACAGATCTAATGGATACATTATGCCACATTAGTGGCACTTGTTCTCTTAACAAACATCCCTCTAGGTTAGCAGCTCAATACAGTTTTGAATCAAAGAGCTGAGTTTCTAATGGCATTGGTCATCTGTCAATCCGAACTGAATTTTTAAACTGGGTTACCTGAATCAATGCAAATTAGGGCCTTTCATTGCCAGGAAATGGGCTCTTATTTGACAAAGATTCATGAGGTCAACAGCATCTCTGCTTCCTTGGAGTGGTACGTAAAGCAGTCAGACAAGAACAACACTCCAGCAGCAGAGAACTTGGTAAACCCAACAGTAATCCACGACACGCTTTAAAGGGACTGGGAAAGCTGTCCTGTGCATCTGCATTGGGACAGGAAGGATCTGAGGAGTTCCCTCAAATTCTTGTGTAGGGGAAAGCTCACAGACCATACCCATGGATGCCCTGACCTGTTCCTGGATTCTGGGTTCTGCTGGAGTCTGAGGCATCTCCCCCATCAGGCAGCTACGTTCCAGCAGCTCCCCAAGGAGGGATCTGGGACCTGAGGCACTACATAGCAAATATATCCTGCAAGCAGCATTAATACCTTTGCTGATTGTCTCTTGGATGCTACTCATGGCTCCACTGGGCAGAATCCATTGTGGGAACATCTCTATGCACAGATGAAACAGCTGGACCAGGATTTTCCATGTGGTTCGCTAAGAAATTGAGGCTGATGTGACCACATTGTCTGTGCACCTGCACACTGTGCCACAGCTCAGCCTCCCAGCTGAGGGAACACTTTGAGACACAGGTAGAGGACTTTAGCCTGCTGTGTTTTCACAAATCCACTAAAACGAGGTAAGGATCAATCAATATGTGCCCTATAGAAAAGCAGCAGTATGAGCTCCCTGGCTGGGTGGACATCAAGAAATAATGTGGCTAAAAGAGCAGGAATGCCCTGACTTCAGGCTTGGAGCTCTATCCTTTACTGGCAGGCCAATCCCTGCAGCACAAGACCCTGACTTGTTTATTTTTATGGTAAGGTGCAGAGGAAAGGGTGTAAAGATCTGGATGCTGGCTGAGTAATCCCTGTCCTCGTGCTGGTCCTCAGCCTATTCTGTCTCTGAAAGACAGGCAGGCACTGAGTGAAATGCCTGCAAAGGCTTCTGAGAGCCTCAGGAACAGGACAGCAGAGATATTAAAAATAATCTTGCACTCCTTTTCCTCCTGAAGCATTATTTCTAAGTCAGTGAGGAAGCTGCACATCTACCTCTGTTTAGACTGTGCACAGTCTAAACACTTACTCCTTTCCTTCTGCCCGGAATTACCAACGCTGCATTACTGCACAAGTGCTTGATTTAAGACCCTTCTGATTCTGAGCAGTGCAAGCTGATGCTTTCCACACAGCCTGGCTGGCTTTGTGTTCCTTGGAAGCCATGCTGACAGGTGGCATTTCTGTGGCTTCCCTGGGGCAAAGTTCTAAATCAAGTGAGATTAAAGAAGGGGTCAGAAGTTCAGGCTCCTCTATGAAAGCATCAAAATATCACAATGGTTTGCATAAAATTCCAAAGTCACAGCGTTTTGGCTACCCTTCCTCAGACCAAAACTGTTGCTGTCTCAGTCTGCTGAAGCTTTTACTTCTCTCCAATACCTCACACTCATTCTCCACATTTCTGCTTGGCTCACTCCTACTTGTCCAGACTGCAGAGATCCGTAAGAGAGGAGCACAGGAGACGTGGGCTGTGCATGAAATGCCTTGTGGCTCAGCTGGGTGGCAAAACTCATGTGAGCTCTAGTTCAGCCCTGAGCAGCATTGTAAAGTGTCACTCAGACACTAGAGATGGTCTAAAATTGTTCTGGATTACTCACATAGCAGCATGAAGTAGAATATGACGTTTAGATCCAGTGAAGGCAAGGGTTTGGGATACCTAGGGTCTCTTCACTTAAGTAAGGAGAATCCAGCCCAGACTTATGTTTCCCTAAACCCTGCCAGCAGAACTCAAATGTAATCTGAGGGTGTCTCATGTCAGCAAAACCCAAAACAAAACAGAATTTGGAATCTGCTTCAAAAATGTTGAGGCTGCTCTGAAAACACAGATTGTAAATGACTTGAGAGCCCTCAGTGACTGACAAAATTATCACCTTTTGCTGAACAAAATGCTTAGAGGCAGGAAGGCTGACTCCAAGTGTGTGCAAGTTTGGGGAAGGGTTTCTAGGAGGAGCATGAGTGGCACTGGGTGGGAGCAAACAGGGCATGGCACACACAGGCTGTGGCACACAGCCCTGCACAGCTCTGGGCCATGGTGGTGTCTCCTCAGGGAAGGCAAACACGTCCCATTTCTCACTGCAGTTCTTGATGGACAACACGCCTGAGGCACGTGTGCAGGGCCAGACTGTGGTGACACAAATAGCAGCTGAAGTTACATCTGAGTGAACCCTGGGAATGTAACTCAGGACTGGCGAGGCAGGGGCACAGGGGAAACGGATAGCAGAGGGTAAAAGTGATTGGGAAAGAGTAGGAATACATTTGGCCCAGTGTGGAACGAGGCACAGCCCTGATTTCACACACAGCACAGCCCTGCACTCAGAGCCCTCAGCATGATGAGGCACACGCCACTTTAGGCTGATCGAGACACATGAGTTTTATTGCTGGGCTGTCAACTCCAGTGATGCAAGTGATGGCTTCCCCTTGCCTACACTTAGGGGCATGACTGCAGAACGTAGATGGNTAACATGCCAGTGTTCAAGACAAATGAGGCTCTTCAAGGCAGCAGGAAAGGCCCTAAGCTGACTTAGCTCCGAGTAAATCTTCAAAATGAGAAGTCAAGGCTGTTTCTTCGCTGCAGACGTAGGTGTTGGCTGCTGTTATTCCTGTGCTACTGTTGCTCTGAGTGAACAAAGCAAGCAAGGCACACGAGGACACCTGCAAGTAGGGGTTTTCTGAAAAGTGAAAGGGTCTTCCTCTTCCCAAGTCTGCCGCTGTTATTGGGGGTACATTTGGGAGTGTTATTGGTGGTATAAAATCATTGTTTGCTCAGAGCAGGAATTTCTTGCTCTTCCTCTCTGTGCAACTTCTACCATTTCTACCCTCAGTACACCTGACTCGATATTTTTCTCCTGGCTGGGGCATGTGGAGTTGTACTGAAGGAGGCTTCAGAGCCAGCTGAGCCTGACTCAAGTTCCTGAACCAAGAAGAAAAGTTGTGTAACAATTGATAGAGACTCCCCCCTGCCAGCCTGACTTGGATGTCTCCCTTTTGTTGCTTTGCAGAGGCTGGATGTTGTGGAAGAGAACTCGAGTTCTCAGCACATTTTGCATCTTTGATACTGGCAGCAGCATCTCCCAGTGGTAATTTGCAGTGAGACTTGTTATCCTTTGAAGACCAAAAGAAGCCACAAGGAACATCAGCAGGAAGAACTGGCTACTGTGATATCTGATTAATTTCAAGTGGATAAAGTACACAGGAATCAGTCTTGGAAAGGTCAAGCTTTTCATACACATTGCTGAAGTGTAACTTTCAGGAAAAATGCATGTGTAGGTCATGGAAACAGTAAATCTATGCCTAATGGCAATCAAGTAAATCTGCTATATTATTGTATTAAGGCTATTTTGTGCTACCTTACTATATTGAAACATTTATTAAAGTTAGCACAGAATTAATTTACAATCTCCACTTCAGCAGAGGCAGAGCAGCTGTCAGTCAATAATCATGAGCAAGGCACAGATGGGTGTGAGATCACTGAATGGAGTGTGCACAGCCATTCACACCAGTGGCATGTCAGACTAAGATAATTTGGTATAAAGTAAATCATCCAAGAGTAAGACAACAGAGGGGACCCAGGTGAGCATGGAGAGTGGAAAGACTCTCTGGAAAGAGTTGGGTGCTTCTGTTTGCTCATTTTCACATCAAAAGATTGTTGTTGCCATCCAATCCTTAGATCCAAAGGCTTTTTGGAGGGTGACAAGTGAGAGGGAGAAGTGGAGCAGCAAAGAGGCTGGAAAGGCAGAGAGCATGATGAATCCAGTAAACCCTGACTCCTCACAAAACTCATGGTACCATTTGGCCAAGAAAGCTCTGTGGAAACTATATACAGAAATTAATGTCCCAGCAGTGTGCTGAGGGTTCCCAGGCACCTGACTGCTTCCACCCAACAGAGAGTTTTCTCCTAAAAAAAAACCCCAGAACCAAAACCAATTTTAAAAAATCCTCAAAAGAAAAATTAAGTTGTATTATACTGGTTTACTGCTGCCTGGTCACTGTGACTGCTTCAGGCCAGTGCTGTCTGCCACTCCTCACACTGCCCTTCTCTTCTCTACTTTGAAAAAATAACTGAGCTGCTCTCCTTGCCTGAGAAATGATGAGTAAGGTGGTGGAGGCGAACAGAGGAATTTACTGCTGCTGTCAATTACAGAACTTGGCACCCCCAGCCTGAAGGGACTTGGGTTTAAATCTGTGAGGGCTGAACGAGCTGAACATGAGCTGAACCAAGACTTGTGTTTGCAAAATGCATAGAAAATTAATGAATACACAGGACGCTTCAGAGTTGGCGGCACCATCCAATAATATCCCACAGAGCTGGAGCCCGTGTCCAGGAACTTCCCTGCAGCTCAGAATGTTGTACTTTCAATTTTATATGAAGATGCTGTACACATTTAACCAGCTACTCCATTCCACTCCCTGGAGATGTCTTCATTTTGGTGGTAAATGAGGTGTTCTCTGTTTATAGTTTATGCATAAGTTTGCACGGTGCACGGAAAGGGCCTCCAACCAAACCAGCCAAAAATAAATTCATTTAAATTGGTTATTTTAATGGGAAGCACACAGTACTGTGGAGAAAAGAACATATTGTTGCACAACCTTAAGAATTTTATCAATACCCTCAATTGCTTTTGTCCTCTTTTCCAGTAATCCCTCTGGGTAACCCCTGTGTTACAGAGATTCATTTGTTGAGCTTTGTTTCTATTATTGCAGGTGTGGGAAGACAGGACAATAACACTGCATGGAGAGTGAAGGGCCTTACCCCACAAAGACCCAAGTCAGAGTGACACTTGGGGTCACTTTTGATGTAGTTCTGGTCACCTGTTTTACTGTCAAACAGTGGAATTGACTGTTGGCTTCTCCTTGCAAGAGTTAAAAGATCAGTTGGCCAGATTGTGAGACTGAAAATTAGCACCTGGGGACTCTGTTACCTGAAATTTAGAGATCTCAGGTCACTTGGTGTGAAAGCTGAGGAGGAGAAAAACCAAAAAGCAACTGGCCAAAACTGGAAGAACATATTGGACCTGCAAGAGTTTCTAGAAAACCCCCTGCTGCTAAGACAGAGTCGCTTGTGTTTAACCACACAATTAGAATTTTCTAAACCATAAAATATGAAAAATTTCTTTTGTAAAGCATATGTGCATCCCTAAATAGATAAAAAGAGGTAGCTGTGGCAATCCTGGGTGTGTTGTCGTGGAGGCCCTGCTGTGGGAGGCCCTGCTCACCGTTGTGAAGTGAACCGCACAGTAGATGCCGACGACGACGCCGATGATGATGGAGAACACGGCCACCCAGAGCGCGTTGCGACCCAGACGCTTGGAGCCTTCTACATCCCCTTGGTTGTAGCTGTTCATGGCCTGCAGAGGGGAAACAGGCAATTCACAGCTCCTCCTTTAAAACAGAAACCTGTTGGCTAAGCAGTGTGACAGCTCTGAAACAATAGAACAAATCAAAGTCCGCTGCCAGGGTAAGCAGGGAGTCCAGTTTTGCGTTCCACTCATTTTCAGTACCTTTCCTTTCTGCTCTTTTTTTCTTGTTGTTTTTCAGTGGTGCGGCTTTGTTCCTATGATACACACCAGCACAAAAGCTGTCAAAGCTACATCCACCCATCTGAATAAACCAGTGGCTTTTATCTTTGGAAATACTTTTGTAATATAAGGGAATTGTTAGTTGGCCACTTCACTAGCAGTGAGATAAATTCTGAGGCTTTATAGGACTATAGGCATAAAGAAGAGCATAAATAGGCTGCATTTTTAGGAAAGTCTCAGCAAAACTTTAAAAAGCTTACTAATTTCCTATTTTTCCAATATTTTACTTTTCTGAACAAAGATGGAAGAATTAATAGGTAGTTTGCTAATGGTGGGAAAAATACAAACACAGGTCATCTGAACAAAAGACCTGAGTGCCATCCTCACAGGCTAGAAGTTGTGTTCCTTTGCATTTCTGGAAGAAACTGATAATGATTATCATATCCATCCTGAGGTGTGCATCAGATATCCCCAGACTATCTCAGGAGACTCAAGTTTCTCTCTACCCACCTGTGATTTAGCAGATGCTTTACATTCATTACATGCTCAGATTGCAGTGTGTGATAGGACCACTCTGACCTTCCAAGCTTTTGTGAGACAGACTATAGGATTTTTTGCATTAATTTTTGGTTTAACCAAACCATTTTTAAAGGAAAAGATTCAGTGAATGACACTGAAGTACTGTAGTACATGAGTCTAAACGCAGTTTGTAGTGATTTTTTTTCACCAAGAATGAGATGCTAACAAAGCATTAAAAAGGGCATTATTCCTAAGAATGATTTTGTAAAATCATGAGAGTTTGAGTTCATAAACCATAACACTGAGTCCAGATTTCTTGATTAGATTGCATTATTGAACTCAGCATACTTCCTCAGGGAATCAGATTAGTCATAACATGGTTTTTAGTATCTTGTATATATTTCAGGAGCTATCAGAGAAATGGGAAGAGTAGGGGGAGAAGTATGGGGACCTGATCAAATTAACTGCTCTCTGGACTAAAGAATTCAGATTGTCTCTAGAAACTGACTGCATGTGGTATCACCAAGTGCTATTATGAAAGTGCTTCAGTCATAAATCACTTTTTGCAGCAAATACAGCACAACAGAGTGAAGAGCTGAGACTGTGGAGAGCAGGAAGGGGACGAAGTTCAGAGCACACCAAGCACTGTGGAGCCATTTCTCCCAAGCAGGAAAGCGCTGAGGGCAGGATGTGTGTTGTGTCAATTAGTGAGCACACAGAGCTAATGGGCTGGGTGCACCCCTGGTGTCAGCACTGCAGGAGCATCAGCCCAGCCCAGCCAGTCCCAGAGCAGCACAGCCTGCGTTCCTAGAATTGCTTCTCAAGGATAAGTGCAGGTACTTATTCTCTGGTGTCTACGAAAGGCTGAGATGCTGATGCACTCATGTCCTTAAAGGGAGCACTGATACGTTTCTTCCCCTCCTGAAAGCCCACATGCCTAAACATTTCTCTGGCTTATGTCCCCAAAGAGTATCACTAATACCTCTGCTCTGCTGTCAGGTTTCATTGAGGTTGGAAAGCTCATAATGGGGAAAGAGGGCAGAGATGGAAATGAGAGATGGACACGAGCACACGGTCAAACAGGACAGTGTCACCCCTGATTCTGGTACAAAGGGGATGGCACAGTCCCCTCACCTCATCCACTCCACTGTCCCCAGCAGTCCTGGCTGCAGAAGAGCTTTCTCAAAGCACATTTGGGAAGGTCATTAAAAGGATTAGGAGGAGAAACACGGCTCAGCTTGGCCTTGAGCACATGGACCTCCTCCTGTCTCTGCCAACAACCACCGATGCCACAGTGGCTGCAGGAGAAACACAGAGCAGCACCACAGACACCCCAGCCCTGGCTTTGTGCTCCCCTCTTGTCAAAGGATTCCCCTTGCACGGCATCTGCAGAGGGGTTCTGCAAACACCATCGACTCAGCTCCCCAGGCTTGTGGTCTCAGAACTGAGACCGAGTTGTAAGCAGGACCTGACAGCACCAGCTTGCAGGCCTGGGCCATTTTACTAATGTATTTAGGAAGTCTGGAAAATGTCCATGTGATTTCTGCAGGTACTGCATAAATAATTCACCATGCAAACTTTAATAAATAATGTCATTTTAATACAAATCCAAGATGAAGAGAAGCAAAACAGCATTAATGATAAAGAATAGGATTTGGGAGAGACAGGAAGGAGACCAAAGTTTCTCTGTGAAGAGGTTTAAATTAAATGAAATAACTTAGAAAGCATTCAATAAAAAATAAGAGGTTTGAGGGAGTGGTTGGGGTCTGATGCACAGCTTTTTGAAATTCATTACTTCCATCTGCTTCAAAGGGCTCCTGGTCAAGCTTCAAGTTTTCAATATTAGACAGAGATAACATCAACTGTTAAAGCCTTAACTGTTACATCTATTTATTTCCAAGGGCTGGGCAATATATTGAGAACACAGCATCTGTATGAGACATTTGGTCTGTCCAACTTTTAAAACTAATTTCAGCCCTTTTCAACCTAGCACTATATGATTTCTCAGGTTTCTGCTACCTTGCTCACTATGAAGTCATAATGTAAATTAAAGCCACAGTTCTGCAGCTGTTTATTTACTTGAGTAATCTCAGTGACTTCACCAGGTTCACACACTTCTATTTATAAAACATTCTCAGTTCAACAATAAAGTGACTTGACCTCGTGAACAGAAATGTGCTGAATTAGCTATAAAATATTAATCCCCTTTTATGTGTATTTTCTGTTCTACACTCCCAGAGCACTGATCATAGAAAAACCAGAAAGAACACTGAGTTACTTCAGAAATCTTCCTCTGCATCTCTTACAGATCTGGGCAGACCAGACTGAGGTTCTCTGATCAGCATTTTCTAGGCTCTGACAGCCAGGCTGGGTGAACCTTATTTGGCTGTGCCTGGAAAGGAGACACTCTCTAGTCCAGACCTGAGGGAGAGCAAGACCTGCTGACTCAGGGTGACTCCTCACTGTGGGAACAGCTCACAGGGAAACACAAAGAAGAGGGGGGACTTGGGGACAGAACAGGCAGGTGCTGAGCAGGACACATGAACGGGGAGTTTGCTCTGCAATGTTGCAGAGGAAAAACAAAAATTTACCAGTTTGCAAAGGCAAGGGCTATGCAAAAATGCCTTAACAGCAGCAGCTGAGCCCTGTTGTTTAATATTCCTGAATATTAAATACACTGTTTAATAGTCCTGAAGTGAGTACAGGCTGTACCATATGGTGTTAGATATCCAGGTACCTACAAGCTACCTAACAAGGGATGTATGAATAATAAACTCTGCAAGTAAACTTCCTAACTAGAGAAACACTGGTAACTGCTGCTCACTGACCTGGCCACAGCCAACACACTGCACATGGCTTGTTAGGATCCCAATTAGAAGAGGTGGCTCCCTGAGAAAGCAAAGTCCATCCTTTCCTGTCCCCACAGCTTCCACCACCCTCTAGTTTGTTGTCTCTGCTTAGGGAAACCCATATACAGAAAAGGCATCTGGAACCAACAGCAACAAATGCAGATAAAGAACTTGTTACTATCAGAGGCAGATGAGCCAAGATTGTCACAGCTTGACCACATATGTTGTTTGGAGCATGGAAATGATTAAACAAAAATGTGACAACAGAAAGAGGGAGTTTGGAGCGAAAATCAGTGAGAAACAGCTTTGGAGAGACTGTTTGGAGGTTGTTACAAATCAAGGCCCTGTGGAATTACAGGACTAGTCTGACATAGAGATCTTTGAAATAAAGACAGCTGAAAGGGGGATACTGAGAAAGACCCACAAAAAGGGTTCAACTGTCAGACCTCAGTGCTGGCATTGAAAATATCCAATTCATTTTCCAGAGTTATTCCACAGCCTCCCTCTAGCTCTGATCCCATGAGCCAGACACAGCCAGTCCACCCCAGCCAGGTCTCAGACACAGCTGGCAGCTCACTGAGAGCTCTCTGGGTTCACCACTGCAGATAAAGAGCCAAAGAGCTCAGTGCCACAGTGCTACCCCCAGCCCCACACCAGAGAAATCTCCTGAGCCACAGAGGCCTCCTGGCTTGATACCTCTCCCCAAACTCTTGGCCCTGATGCCTGTGGTTACACCTGTGTGAGAAAGAAGGGGGCAAATCTGAGTATCCCTGGGGCTGAGTGAGCCAGCTGATGGCACAGCAGCCTGACACAGCTGCTCAGCAGGGATCCAGCTGCTGGGAGCCACAGGGAGCACAACTGATGGCATCTGACTGGGGTTGCAGAGGGGTGTTGAGAACAGTGATCCTACAGCCAGGAGTCCTGGGGAAAACAGCACTCCACTTGCCAAAAATGCCAGCAATGCTCACCCCTGCAAGTGGCCAATGGCTCATTGGAGGGGGCCTCCTGTAATGCCAATATGGCAACACTCTGATGCCATTTAATGTCCTTTCTACCAGCTCTCCTCTGAGCCCTGCCATGAGAAACAGACAGGTAAGGAACAAGGGAAGGTTATTATTGCAATAGGAAGAACTTGAGAAAGGTTTATTCTAAAAATAAAGTGAAGGAGGTAAGATCTGTAACGGTGAGGTCTGAGCCTCCAAAGGTGAGAAAGAAGTGAGGAAATCAGTGCTGGAGTTGTAAATGGGGCAGCAGAAGACACAGAAGAGACTGAAGACAAATCTGTCATTTATTTTGGGGGTGTGTTAGAGCCCAGACTCTACTTTTAGAGTGAAAACATTGAATTTAGAACAGTTAAGGAGGACATGACACAGGTACACAGGGTGCTGAACCATGCCCCCTCTAGAAGCCAACAGGACTTTTCCTTTTAGGCCCATTTTAAGAAGTAGAAATTTGTAGAGAATCCACTTGGAGGGGGTCTTTAAATCTGACCCAAGGTCTCAGGCAAGCTCTGCAGACTGTGAAGGTATCTTCTGTAAGAAAAGAAAATAACCCACTCCTGTACCTCAGTGTTAGCCCCTAGCAACTCCAGCTGAGAAAGGGAGGGAGGATGCAGATCCCAGCAGAAGTGGAAATAAAACCAGCATGGGCTAAAATGCAGAACCTGCAGCTGAGGATAATGCAGCAGTCACAGGTTGCAGCTTGGAAAGGTAGGGGGGTCAGGCTGTGGAAAAGAAGTTGGATGTGTTACATTTATAGAAAAGGAGAGTTTTAGGTAGGATGCTGTTGAAACAGAAGCTGTTCACAGACAGGGGAGGTCACTGATCTGGTTTTTGTTTCCCCCTGTAAGGGAGTGGGCAGCTGAGACCTGCAGAGGCTGTTCAGCATTCAGGAAGTGCTCATCCCACCCTGGTTTCTTCATATCCCCTGGTAACTGCTCCTGATGCCTGACTCCAGAAGCCTGCATGAACTTCAACCAGGCCGTGGGTGGAGATTTCTCCATATGGGGTGCAAAAATCTTTAGAGGCCAAATTCTGTCCTTGACAGTTAACTTCTGTACAGCCCCAGCACCTTGATGAAAGCACTGTCACAATGAACAGACGCTCCCAGCCCCAGATCATCAGCTCTCATTACTTTATATAGCACCCTCAGTGCCCATGGACTGAAAGGATGCTGAGTACCAGCAGAACCCAAATCTTCCCAAAATCAGGAAAAGAGTATATTTTATAGTTAGGGTAACAACAAAGAGTATAAAAACAGAAGGAAAAAAGAAAAGAAGACAGCTAATACTTAACTGCAAAAAAAGAGAATTGAATGATGGCTTTGGAATAGTAGTTTTCAAACTTCAGCAATGTGATTTCTTATCAATCTTACTAGTTTTACAAAAGCGTGTTTTGGGATATTTTACACATAGTTAGCTATTCTTATACTTAATTGCAAAAAGAAATAACTACATTTTTACTTACCTTCTCAGCTTGGCTGTCAGAGAAAAGGATGAAAATACACAACATGTTTTAAACCTTTTTCAGCTCCTAAACAACAGAAATACATTGCAGTATTACTGATAACACTGATCATGTGTATGGCTAGAAAACTCTGGATCTGACTCTGCAACTTTTAACTCAGAGAAGGAGATTCTGTTCCAGCAATCCTTTGGAGGTTAACGGGACTGCTAGGTTATTAAGGACAATGTGTATCAATTACAGATTGTAGGAGTAAGGCTGTTCTCCAAGAGTGTTTGATACTCAATTTACATGGGCAATTGCCAACAACCTGCAATCATTATCATTGTCTGTATTATTCTGGTAAATAGTATCAAAGAGCCTGTTTACTGGAAAAAAGGCACTCCTATTATATTTGATTAGCTAAAGCAGACACCAAATCTGATTTCTGTTCTCCAGCTGACACACACAGATACTGTGTCCGGTTCAGCGTGCGACTTAGTNGGGGGGGCTGCCGCGGGTCTCGGCGCGGGGCTGGCTTCAGGGAGAGCGATGGGATGAGCACCGAGCCCCACCGCACCCGAGGTTCCCAGCGCCGCCGGGTCCCCGCGCTGCTCCTGCCCGGCCCCGGCAGCGCCCCCGGCGCAAAACCCGCGGCCGGTCCGGCCTTTTGGGAACTTCTTCAGCGCCTGCTGTTAAAGGACTTGAGCCGAGTTTGCACAGCCCCCGGGAGAACTGCGCTGCGTTCTGAAACTCGCGTTTCCACGTGTCCGAGCTGCTTCAGCAAGGGGGTTATATCCCGCAAAGATATTCCCTCGCATCTGGAGTGATTTTGCCAACTCCTAACCCCAGCCTCTTGCTAAACTTAGCAAACGCATTGGAGAACAACAGAAACTAACGAACATAAAGCATCATGGTCAATTTTTAAGCAAATGATTCAGTCCTTACTGAACATGACATCTGTGAAACCCACTTTGGGGGATGCACGAAAGGGAGCAAGGAAAGGAATATTATGTCCAAAACCTAACATATGGCTGATAACCCCCAAACAACCACAAAACAAGTCAATAAAGATCTGCTTCTATCATGGTTTTCAAGTTGGTGAGGAATAATACAGCAGCCTACATGGAGAAAAGGAGGAGGCTGTTTCTGCTATGTGATATTAGAAAAATCTTCANACACAGATACTGTGTCCGGTTCAGCGTGCGACTTAGTCGATATAACAAACCCCATTAACTGGAATAAACCTGCCACCCGATAGCCTGATGGTGAAAACTTGTTGGAACTGCCTTTCACTCCAGGTTTTCCATTGCTGCTGGGACCGCTCGGTGGACCCCCTGCCCGCGCCTGCTGATGCTCCCGGGCTCGCTGCCTCACCCAGTGTCCCCAGGCTCCCGGGACAAGCGGCTCAAAGGCGGCTGGATGCTCCTTTCCCTGCCGGGGCGGGCGGTCGCCCCTCGGAGCCCCAGCCGGAGGTGCTACTCACCATGACGGCGAACACGAAGGCGACGATGTTGATGGGATAGGCGGGACAGAAGCAGGCGAGGATGCTGAGGAGCAGGTAGTTCTTGGGCCGCGGCTGCGGCGGCTCGTCGGGCAGCTCATCCTCGATGTTAGTCTCGGGGCTGTTCTCCAGAGCCCGCTTGATGTCGGCGCCGGCGGGGAGCGCGGACATGGGNAAAGCATCATGGTCAATTTTTAAGCAAATGATTCAGTCCTTACTGAACATGACATCTGTGAAACCCACTTTGGGGGATGCACGAAAGGGAGCAAGGAAACGAATATTATGTCCAAAACCTAACATATGGCTGATAACCCCCAAACAACCACAAAACAAGTCAATAAAGATCTGCTTCTATCATGGTTTTCAAGTTGGTGAGGAATAATACAGCAGCCTACATGGAGAAAAGGAGGAGGCTGTTTCTGCTATGTGATATTAGAAAAATCTTCACACCTGTATGAGCAAAATGGAGGCTTCTGGTCAGATGAAGGCTGAAGTTGAGATTTTGCTCTCTCTGGCTCCTCCTTAGAGCATTTCATTAATTAAAGTTACAAAAAAATAGTAAGGTGTGCTTACAGTTTTATGAATGAGACACTTCTATCCCTGGCAGTTTGGCAATAGGCTTGAATGGAGCCACCGTCTCCCTGTTCTGGATGTTATCCTACAAGATGTAACACAGTAAAGACTTTTATAAGGAATAAAGGTGCAGTATTTTCACTTTTCACAGACATTAATCATCTCTCAGCTGCATATCTGGCATATAACGTGGAGTAAGAATCTGCTGATCTAACCAAATATGAAAAGGAAAGATTGTACATCTTTAGGAGAGAGTAAGAAAGATAAAGTTCCATCTGCTTGCCCATGTGGCCATTAATGTGCAGGCACAAGCTCTGTGCAGCTGTACCATCTCTGATCTGTTTGTTCTCAGGGGACTTTAAACACAGTCACCAGACAAGTGCAGGAAAAACAGTTCACATCACACCCCATGATTGCTGTTTGGGCTGATTTCAGTGGGGATGGAGTCCATGTCCTCTGCAAGGGATCAGCATCTTCCAGGGCCACTCAAGACTTTAATCCACGAGCGTGCTTTTGGGAACCACTGTAATGGCTTGGAGTTTGAGTTTGCCTGCTGGTGGGTGAAACACAGTTAAGTAAGAAACTGTTATCAGGCTCGTGGATGAGAAAATCGTTGCTTAGGGCAGTTTGAGCCATCTGAGGTGGACATAAACGAGGACAACAAAAAGCTGTGGCGAATCAACTCTGCTGAGAAGGCAAAGTTGTGTGCAGAGATCAGCCAGGGAAACGAAACCCTGGGCTGTGAGGAAAGGATGGACATTCTTCTTGTTTGACATCAGACACTGAGTTTTAGTGCCTTTCTAGGGGACCTCCAAGAGAGTGATCCGGAGACTGGCAGAGTTACAGGTCACATCAACAACCTGCGTTAGATCTTTCTCTGAGGACAATGAAGTGCATGTAGAATCTGGGCTCTGTTAAACTGGACCGTGTGAATGCCTTCCCAGGTTTCTCAAAGACACAGACCCAATTGTAGAACCTGGCGTTTCTTGTGTGTTTCTAGAAACCGTGAAGTTTAATTGTTCAAACGAGGCTGCTAACAGATGCTAATGGATTGCAGAGAAAGCAGGAGATAGGAAGTGGTGAGATATTCAGGGCCAATTTGTGCTAATGAGAGCTCATTAAGAGGTTCTCGAGATAAAGGTTCTGTCAGGAGGCAGTTAGTGTGGCTGAATTTAGTGGCTTGTGTAGAAGATGGGTTAAAATCCAAGAACTATATCCTGTTAGGACAAGACTGATTAAATTTTAAACGGCGCTGACTTGTAGCCACTTACCGAGGCGAGGAAGGGTAGTTACGTCCCGAGAGCCTCGGAGAGGTTATAACCTCAGAGGGAAGAACCATCGCGCTGAGAAGGCTCAGGAGCAAGCCGTGAAAGTGATTTAAGAACGTGAACCGGGAGTTTTAAGATATAGTTCCATGAGCAATCATAAAAATAGCTCTCCAAGGGAATGAGTCAGAGTACCCAATATTGCTGCTTACAGCCTGGCACTTCATATGCTGAAACTTGAAAGAGAAACTGATCACTCTGCACAGAGCAGCAATTTTTCCAGGGATATGAGTAAGGCAAGATCATGGATAAACTGCTTATCATGATGGGCAAAGCAGATGGGCCAGAGACATGACACTTGCAAAATACATTTTTTTTAAAGGCCTTCTCCTGATTTCAGATTCTATGGCTTGCCAGCAGGATTCCTTGTAAGGCAGAATATGGTCTCTCCACCACATTTTGCTTTCACAATGGTCCTGGAAAGAAGTTCCAGTGTCTGCACATAAGTCCACATAAAGACCAAAAATGGTGGTTTAATGCCCAGAGGTTCTTCGGTACTAACATGTATGTCCAGACATGAAACAGTAACAGTCAAAGGGCATTTCAGGCTCCAAGCTGAGTTCTGCTTATCCGAAAAAAGAGTATTCTCACCATCTTCCAACATTTAGCCATGCTTTGTCTTTCCTGAGAGAACAGAGAATCTCCCTACCTTCTAAGGGAAGAAAAAGATATGCCCAAAATTCTCACACTGCATCCACTGCACAGTAAATTAAAGTTCTTATATACCTCATCACAATATCTCATGATAGTAAAATCCACCCCTGTTTTAGAGGAAAGCCTGTGGGGTTTGAATTATGCACACACAGCAGGGCTGCTACTTCTGTCACATAGCTCAATGTAACTCTTCCCTTTGCCCAAAAGGGGTATCACCTGGAGATGGGACACAAGAGGTTGGATGGAGGCCTCCCACACTCCAAAAAGTAGGATTTTGGCTTGGTTTAATAAATCCTTGTACAGAAATATTCTACAGGGGAGCAGGGGAAAACAAATCCACCCTTCTCTTTTCAGAGACAGTTCTGTATCTGGTCCTTCTGGTCTTGCCAGGGGTGTAGGAACCTCCCTTCTCTGCTGGCTGCCATCCTCCTGATTGCCAAGCTACTTAGCAACACTTCCCAAGCTCAGGGACTGTGGCTGTGAAGGAACAAAGCCAGAGCTGCATTATTGGTTCTGGGTGCTGTGAAGTTATAAGAAATCTGTGTCACTCCAGCAGCCACTGGAGAGAAGTGGCTCCCTGTCTGTTCCCAGTCAGCCCTGCCAAGTGATCCAGTGTCTCCAGCTTCCCCTCTTTGCAGGTCTCCTGCTAAATCAGTCCTTTCCTCAGTACATTTTGTACATTTTGGTGTCCAAATTTGTTTTGCACTGATTGGTCTTTGCTTAGAAGCCTCTATTTATAGTGAACTGAGGTGAACTGTCTTTTTAACTTCTGCCTGAACTTCAGCTGCAGAAAACATTCCATCCCACCCTCCTTTTTTCACCTGAGGTATTAAACATAAATACCTCCACAATTTGTTTTTTTCAATTTTTGTTTACTGTCAGGCTTTGGAAAATAGCCATTATGCTTTTGGTTTCAGATGGTTTGGTATCTTTTAGCTGCTCTCCAAGTGATGATGTTCTCCAAGTGAAGCTTGTAGGTAAAAGCATTTTGTACAGACATGCTGAGAGCACTAAACTTAAGCATGAGAAGAAATGAAAAGGGAGAGATTTGGGAGGCTGCTTAAACTACTTCTCATTTGGTAATTCCAAATGGATTTATGAATCAAATTACTTGTCAACACTATGCAAAAGAAACAGCTCATTGTTCCTGCTTTTGGAGTGGACAGAGTTTAGTATGTGGCAAATTAAACAGTGGACATTGTAATGACTGGAAGGATGCACATTCCCTTCCTTAAAAATTGTGGCTCAGAACTGGTTTTGCTGCTGTATTTCTGTGAGTGTTACTGAGTCAGCAATGGCTGTGGGGCTTTACTCTGTGCACTGATGCTGTAATAGGTGTTGTGAGAGAAGTGCCTTTCTCAGTTTAAACCAAACTTTGCAATTTTACCTTTGCAGCTGCAGATTCCCATTTTTCATGGGAACGCAGTCACAGTTGAGGGCTGTGGCTTTGCAAACACCAAAGATTTGTGATGAGCTGTTAACTTTGGTAAATTATTCATGGTAAATAAATTTGTGACGAGTGAAATGTTCAGATAAAAATGCAAGTTTCCTTCACAGTGTGAGATGGCTTTTTCATTCACTGATAACCTTCTGGAATGCTATCACAATTTGAAGTCAATAAATAAGTTGACTATGCAAGCCTGCAAGAGCTCAAACACATGTGAAGATATCTCTGGGTGCTTTCCATGACCTGTCCTTTTCCATTCTGTCTCCTGGCCTCTGACCTGTCTGATGAAGTCAGATACCAGCATTAGAGGAGCTGTTCCAGCAGCTCAGACAGCACTGGGCACCTGCTCAGTGCTGTGGGTGACCTGTGCTGTGCTAGGAGGAGCCCTGGTCTCATCTCAGTGCTCCATTTCCCTGCAAACCAGTTCATGTTCCTGGAAGTTTTTCTCCCTGTGACTGGCAAGACAGTCTGTTGTAGCACTGAAAGGGCAGGATTTCATGTTTCCTCACTTTAATGCTCTGAAAACAGAGCATCAAAGCTCAGCTCAGTCAAATTTCCTGCAGAATCCATGTGGAGAGTTAGTACCAGGGAGTTTAATAGCAGATACCTTCTTATTCTTTTAAACTGGACACCTAACTTTTCAGATTCCCTGCTATGAGGATTCATTTCAGATGTGGCTGTGCAATGCAGTGCTGTGAATTCAGCCTTTTGGAAATATTACTGAACATTTATTGTCTATGAGTTCATGAAAACCATTTATAACAAACTTACTAGTTTAAGAACTGGAACAATTTTGTCATCTTGAGTGGTATTTGTATTATCAAAGAGATTACAAACTGATTTGTAGTGGCAAATATTGGAAGATTCCTCTTTTGGATGGTTTTCATAAATTCAGAAGTGTTTATGGAAATATTTTGGGGTTATTTAATATTATTTCACATTCCATTAATAAAGGTATTTGACACAGACAATGAATTCAAATTAGTTCCCACTCCACAGTCAGCCAGGAACCTTTTCATGGGTCAGCTCCAGCTTCACACAACACGAGCAACAGGCAATCACAGGCAGGGCTGTGCACAGTTATGTTACAAGCAGGATGAGTCTTGAACAAAAGGTTAAATACACCCATTAGGGAAAGTTTGGATCTGGACTCACATCTGAACTTGTGGGATGAGCTGAATACTAATTGTTCTATAAATATTTAATATACCTAGCACTTTCCCATTGTGCAGCATCCCAAAGGAAGCATCTTTCCCTCTCTCACACGTACACACCCCTACTCTTCTTTCATTAAGGGATCCCAAACACAGTAATTAGAACAGTCATCAAATTTGCATCTGACTGATCAGCGCAGTTCCAGCTTTATTTCAGTGTAATTGCAGTGGCCTTGGGTGCACTGGTGAACAAGGCCCAGGGCTCAGGTAATTCTTGTATCAGACATCATTTAATGAGGAAAAAGCAAGTGAGACACTTTGTGGGATAGGCACCCACCAGGAAATAACCTGCTTGTGAACATAACAGGATCCTGTTCTTTTTCCTAATTTATACATTTCATTTATCACAATTTAAAGAAAAAAAAGTTAAATGCATGAATTCAGTGTTTACCTTTGTCCTGAGATACCAAGACAAGCTGCAGTATAGACACCAGCACATCAGATTGATAAATAATATCCCAAAATATTCTAGTTTGGGGCAGAATTGCCATGCTGTGCTCTATGGCTGTCAAAAATCCAGGTGCACTGTTGTGCCAGGGCAAAAGCTCCTTGGAGAGCTACTCAGAGGGTGTAGGAACTTGTGGATTTCTGTGAGGGTGAAGAAGCTGCAATTGTAGAGAAATATTAACAGCTTCTTGCCTTTCAAGGCTGAGGAGTCTGACTGCCCAGAGTTTCCAGCTAAATGGCTGTTTAATAATTTCAGTATTTTCCTTTTACACTTCTTGTGTGAGAAAATCTGGTAACTCTCTCATGGAATTTGTAGAGGGCTTCCAAAAAAGTTGAGCAACTTTCAGCCCTTGCTCATGCCCTGGATTCTTTTTAGAAGCCTGCAATAATCAAGTTGTTGTTTTTTTTTTACAGGAGCAAAAGCTTGGTTTTCTGTCATTTTTCTCTCAGCCACTTAGATTTTGTGTGCCACAGTTCTTCCTCTTTTCCTACGAGAAATGGGAACAACTGGATATTGTAATTGTCCCTCCACACTTTTAATGCAAAGTTTTCATGACAGAACAGGTGTATTTCCCTTGGCTTCCCTAAGCATGATTTGGAGAGCCAGAGATAAGGAACAGCAGCCTGTGAAAGGCAAGGATTTGCTGGAATATTCTGAGAAATGTTCCACTGAACTCTCAGTGCAAGACAATGTTTTGATGACTGTTACAGTAACCAGGCCCCAGAAATAAATTAGATGCTGGAGTTGTCAACCACAACGGGTTCTTCTAAAAATCCATTACAATTTATGGCACAATGACCAAATCCGTCATATAATAGTTGGGTGTAATTTACAATGTAATGTACTAAAATACAGCCACCCTGATAACAAGCCATATAAATCACATGGGAAAGAAGCAACCATTTACCAGGAAAAAAAAAGGAAAGGTGTCAACAAAGAGAAAAGGATTTCTTGTCAGGCTTTCCCTTATTTCAGGGTCTAATCTTGCCCATGTGAAGTGCACTGCAGAAGCCTGGATCAACAATGGAAAATAAGAATCTTGAAAATTGACATTGTTAACCAGGATTTACACCACTGAGGAAAATGCTGTTGTGTGGGGCTGATGCAGCCATCAGCCCAAAGCCTGCAGGAGGTTTGTGTAGCTGGAGCATTCCAGCTCCTTGGGGAGGCATGGTCTGAGGAGAAAGAGTTCCAAGGTTGCTGTGCTTTGTGCAAGACTGAGTTTTTCCCTTCTGGTGGAATCCACCTTTTATTTCCCTTCTCAACTGCAGAATAATCAAGGATCTGACTTACACTACATCAGGTAGATCAAAATGCATCTACATCCCCTTTTTGATGTTCAGTGACAGATGATTAAGAAGAGTACAAGAAACAGGGCAATTTCAGGGTGTTTCAGGCCCTGGTGCCTCCTCCCAGCTTCTCATGATCAGCTGTTTGTGATGCAAAATCAAGAAAATTAAGCTTGGGGCACCTGAGAATTCTTCCCAGCTGCATTTGGTCCCATCGTAGTCTGTCTTTGATCACTTTCTTGTTGTGGTGGGTCAGTTTTCTGTGTGTAGGTTTGTGGCTACACAGACTCAGTTACCAGATCAAACTGCTGGTTACAAGATCAGCCATGGCACTTGTAATAACAATCTATTCTGATTTTAGTCATCAACACTCATCAGGGTCAATAAGAATTTTTCCATTGACCTTAACAGGAGCTGGAGCTGATCCGAAATATCCTGGAGCTTGTAAGCCTGAGTTTTTATCTTCTGCACTGCTGCAATTGTGATATTTATTGAAACTTAGCAGAAAGAATTGCTTTTATTAGTGTGTCAGGCTAAATATAATTCAATCTCTTTAACGTGCTGGTGTGGTACCATTAATTTACAAGACAGCAGAACAGAGTGGTGATACATAAATCTGAAATTCCAATTAGGAAGATGCACCCCAGTTTCTGAATACCCCTCCAGTGACATTTCTTTCCAATAAAACAGTCTATCTCTAAGAAAGACAGGGATGTTTATTTTGTAATCCCTATTTATAAGATGCTGCTTTTTATGTCCAGTATAAAACATAGAGGAACTGTTATTGTTGATATAATGGGATGGTTGGCTTCTTCTCCACCATGGTGAAATCTTTCCTAGGAAAAGAGAATAGAGATGGCAATTTCAGAACCCTTTTGAGCAGATGAGTTTTCCTGTAGCACTTGCCAGTCCAATATCCAGGAAATTCTCATGCAACCAGAGCTTTCTGCCCAGTGACACCCAGGCAGATGTTCCTATTTCAGTGTCACAGGTGACAGCCGAGGAGGGAGGGGTTTGGGTGACACAGGGAATGGACAGCAGGAAACAGCTCAGTGTCTGAATCCCCACCAAGCAAGTGACCAACCCAAGTTTTCATGGCTTGTTTTGGCTAATGGAATTTGTTAGTGACTGCTCCAGCAGCTGAAATTGTAGAGGGTCAGAACAGGATGGGAGGAAGGAGGAGAGGACAGAACACTGATCTGAGCAGCTCCACCACACGCCCTGGTGACCTTCAGCAAGCTGCTTGGACTCCTGGGGCATCTGCAGGTGTTAAATGGGTTACTTTGAAACTCCCTTGCAAGGATCTGCTGAAACTGGCAATCTAAGACTGTGAGATTGTTCACGGAAGGATTTGGGAGATCCAAGATAGCTGCAGGGAAAAGCCCTCAGAAGTTTAAAAAGACCAAATCCTCTTTTATCTGGGTATGGACCTCTTAGTGTTCTGTTTGAATCCTTTAAATTTGCAGATAAAGACTTGAATAGAGCTGAGGTTCTTGCCTGAGGAAATTAAGTTTTGCAGGAAGCAGGAAAAGGAAAGCTCCTATTTTGCTCCAGAGGAGCTCTTTGCTATCTCAAAGTAAAAGAAGAAGAAAATTTTTCATTATGCTGCTGCTGGAGAAGCAAAAAAGACAATCTGCTTTCTTTTTAGAGGAGAAATGTGGTGGCAATAGGAGAGAGAAGAGCCATCATCAAACAAAAGCATACAAAAGATACAAAACCATTAGAGACTCCTAACATTCACACTGGCATCCTGCTCTGGGAGCTTGCAGAGCTGCTCAGACATTAGCTAATTACATTTGGCACAATCCTCTCATCTTACATGCAGGCAGACACATTAGGTCGCCTCCTTAGCTGGTATAAAGTTTGGATTTTGGCAGCATGGCTCGTGCCCTCCAGCTGAGGACAAGCCACTTTTTTTCCATATTTTTATATGTGATATATAAATAAATGTCATTTATTAATGAAATTTCACAAGCTCTGCCTGCAGTTCCATACAGTGAGGCAGGACCAAGAGGAAGGTTCCACCCTCTGTAAACACAGCTCAACCAGGAGCTCCCAAGCTGCTAAATTAAGATTTCTTTTTGTTGGCCACAGGGTAACACATCAGCCCTGACAGTGAAACTTGACCCAAATCATGGTGAAACGATCCCAGAACAGCAGAACTGGGGGCTTTCAAAACCCATTGAGAGCTGCAAGGAATTTAAAAGAAATAGAAGAAAATGGTGGAATTGAGGTTTCAGAGATCAGAAGGAGACCTGATCATGCTGATCTGGCAGAATCACTGCATCTGATTTCTCTCAGCACCAGATCAGGCCTACAGAGTTTTTGGAAGGAAGTCTTTCCACTGGATTTGAGATGGAGGAAAAGAAAAGCATGGGCAGGGGAAGATATGACTTCTTTACCTGTACAAATGCTAATTTATCACTGCCACATATAGAATGAGAAAAGCAGGAGTACAACAGAACTTTAAGAACTTACTTTTCATTAATGTCTGTAAGTCAAAGCAATCTATGTTCTAGGTTCTTTTCCCTGAGAAACAATTACCTCTTGATAATGAGGGGGGACAAAGTAAGGCCATTAATCAGTAAAATATTACACATCAGTGGTCACTGTGCTCAACTGGCCTTGTTTCCCCTTATTGTGGCTGAAAGATCAACAGCATTTGTCTCCAGTGGGCCCTCTGGAAGCTTTGACAGGCAGGGAAGAAGCTCATTAAAATCATCAGCTAAGAAAGTCTCTGGGTCACCAATTCCATCATCCAGCAACTGTGCCCCACCAGGAAATACGCATTTGAGCCCAGACAGGTTCACAAATGTCACATATTTATCACTGTCTGCAGGTTCAGGGATGTCATTCTACTGCCTTTCCCTGCAAAGTGATGGCAAACATATGCTGAGGTAATCAGGGGAAAATGTAATATGTACCTTCAGCTGGAAACCTGGGAAATGCATTTAATGATGCTTGGCTCTTCAATACTGATGTTAATAAGGCAAGAATTAATCCATAATCAGGAAATAACTACAGAATAAACTCAATGCCAAAAAAACCCCATCTGAATAACAATAATAAAATAATTAATGCAAAAAAAATTGTCTTAAATCTTACAACTACCCCGTGTTTGGGCTCTTTTTTTATAAAGGAGAGCAAAAATGAAGAGCAGATAGAGACAATGCTGTTAAGAAATGGAAATCAGTGCATCTGTACTGAGTAGATGCTTCTTATACTGTAGGTATTGTTAGAGGAATGTTATAAAACATCAGGACAATACAGAGAGTCTGATCTGGACATGCTGGGTGCTAAACCTTTGCCTTTCTAAGGCATGATAACACTCGAGATGTGTAAAATGCAGAATGAGTTGCTGCCTGAGAGGGATTTCTCTTGGTCCCGCAGTCGTGGGAACAACTGTGATGAGAACACGAGACGCGAGGTGGCATCGTTGCCATTTTGGTCAGAGGTACTCGGTTACACTGCACAGAGGTAAACGCTGTAAATGTGCTCCCTTCCCTTCCTTATGTCCTTCCTCGCCTGCCAATAACTTCCAGAACTACAAGAGTTGAGCCCAGCTTAAGATCTTGAGGAGGAGCTGTTGTTTTTTTTTCAGTGCTGCTGAAGCAAAACAAAGGTATCTGCCGAATTCCTGGATCAGTGACAAATTACAAAACCCGAATAGCTCTTGGATGCAACTACTGGGAACAACCCCCCTTTTCAGAGCACAAGTTAATGTTTCCCCTCGAGTGTCCTAACAGCTTCTGACAGATGTCACTTGCACTGAGGCTGTAAATAAATCAACAGTGACATAATAATCAAATGACACTGATTAGTAAGCCAATGGTCATTATAAAATCTTTCCCCTGAAGAGTTCAAAGTGTGCTGTAAAAAATGAATCTTCATTTAATGAGATCCTAAATGATTTCATCTGGTAACTTCTCAGTGCAGGGATTTCACCCACAGGTGCCTGCTCTCTCCATCCTCATCACACAGGGAATCAAGAACTGGGCTCCTCTAACCTCCACAGCTGCAGCAGTTCTGGAGAACACACCTGGAGAACAGCCAGAACCTTTAAAAAGGTATCTGGGTGAATTTTCAAATCAGGATCCTTCCATATTTTTCCAGTTTTTCTGTACATAATGGTCACCCTTCACACACCCTGGGAGTCTGGCAAGGAACACAGGAAACCTTTAGCAGAAAGAACAGCAATAAAAGTGAAGCTTTTGGGAACAAATGCACGTCTGATTAATAACTCTGAGTTTGCCTGGCATTTCTGCCACTTCACAGCCTCCATAACTTCCACAGAAAAAATGGCTCTTTGGGGAATGCACCACTCAGTGTAATTCTGAATGAATCATAGAATGTTTGGGGTTGGAAGGGACCTGTAAAGCGAATAATGCGAAACAGCTTTACTTTATTGGCCTTGAGCACCAATTCCCCTTGCTGGGCATTGAAATCAGGGCTTCTTCATTGTTCATCAAATTCTGGGTGACAAACTTGGGTATGAAAGGAAATAATAAAATCCCAACAAATGCTTTCATTTTGCTATAGATTTGTCCTCTTCATCTTTTCTCTATTTATTTTGTTTGGCCCCTGTGGATTTTCCAGTGCAATCAGTGCCTGTTCTGACACGCTTTCTGATTGTCTTTACTATCCCTTTTCCCTGTGCTATCATCATTCTCCTCTCTCCATGTGCTGACATAAATCTCACTGATGTAAGTGCTCTGCAACATGCAGCTTTTACCATTTCATTCTGAATGCAGAGATACAGGAGGAGAATTACACCTTACAATAAAAATAAAACTCTTGTGAAAAGACTGCCATTTTTAAATGTTCTGTCTAAATTCTGCAGTGTTGCTTTGACAGTCCTGAAGACTGATGTTCCAAACCTTTCCAGTCTGTGCATGACTGGGCTGTGCTGTAGCTTTCATTGCAAAGGCTGAGGATTTGGCAGCATATCATCAGGAAGAGCTGCCTCCCACCAGTTTAGGATACGAGTTACTGGGACAGGAGGAAAGGGGTGAGAAAATTCCTCATTAAACCAGTAGAAAAGGAAACTCATGGTTCTCAGCTTCAGCAGGGCCAGTTCTACACTCAGTAGTGTCCTGCTGGTGTGGATGTACAGCCAAATCCTTATTATCCCTGGCTGGATTATCCAGGTAACTGGAATCATGTCACACACAGCCCTTTTATAACCCCTCCATGCATTATTTTGAGAAGGGAAGTTCTGCTCAGTGCACTCTTACACTGCACTGCTCATATTTGTTTGTTTTTCTCACTTCATGAGAGAGCCAAGACAAGCAGCACACAGCAGTCAAGTGTTCCTCTGTGATTCAGCTTCCTTGGCAGGCAGAGCGTGGAAAAACCAGCCCCACTGTAAATGAGACAAGTGCCTGGGGAAAGCAGCGCCTCTGCCATGGCTTTGTGTCTCCACGAGAGGGGTGACCAGCCTTGTCGGAGCAGAAGCAGGGATTTCAGTCCTCACAGGCAGCCCTTGGCAGGGCAGGGCTGGCACACAGAGCTGAGCACGTCTGCCTGTGCTGGCAAAGTCAAAGGTACCCAGGGGTTCTGTGCCTCCTTATCAGTTTTGTCCATCTTCATCATGTTCTCTTTCAGTTCTCATGCCCACCTGGCTCAATCTTTCCATGTCCTTTCCAAATACTTCATTTATTTCAGAGCCTGGGATTTCTGACAGTATCACCCTTTCTGCCTGCTGCAAAAAACTAAACCAAACCAAGCAACCAACAATTTAAAACTTAAAGCTGTGTTTCAAACATGATCATAGTTCTGCAGTTAACTGGGGAGACACTAAGGAAGGCAGAAAACAATGGATGTGAAGAATACATTTTATGTTCAGCCTGTGGGTATTCATACCAGCTTTTGCAGTGTCCTGTATACATTCTATTTTACAAATATATTAAAAGTCTTTACATTTTATATCAACTTTAGGTTGTAGGTAAGAAAATCTTCAAACTGCAGACTGTGTGTGGGCTGAATTTATTATTCAATTTTTGTATGAAAAGGATTACAAGTGTCCAGAGTAAATATATCCAATGTATATGCCCAGAAGAGTCATTCAGAAATAACCCCAAAACATTGCTGTAAATATTTAACCTGTAATGTATTTTTGTGTACACAGCCATAAAACTGTCCATCATCATTCCTATATTCTTATTTCAATGTTAAACCACATAAGTTTATCTTTAAAAGGCCTGAAAACAAAATCCGGTCAAAAGCAAGCTGGCTTGTGTTACAAGAGTTGCAAAAAGAGTTCCTACCTCTCAAGGCTTGCTGGGGTGTCATGCAAGTTTCAAGCTGCTTCTTCATGATCTTCTGCCTCATATTGGCACATGAGATGGATTTGCTTTTAATGGAAGAGCTTTCAGGGCAGCTAAAGCAGGACAGAAAACAGGAACCAACACCCTGTGGTAACCATTTTGTGGCAAGCACTAGTGTTGCTCAGAACGTACAGCAAGATCTCTTATTCTCACTAAAAATCTGAATTTAATTGAATGTCCAGGTGGGTTTTTTAAATTCAAATTTATGAAATAATTTGATATATTAAAAAGAACAGTGAATAATATTGAATTTGGATTTTTATCATCTTTCACTCCAGTCACATCCTGGCAGGGAAGTGCACTCACATTGCACTGGGATGTACTAAAAGTGCTGCAAGGTTTCCGTGGCCTGCGCTGCTCCTGTGTCAGAAAATGCTCCCTGACATTTGCATGCCAAGTGCTCTGCATGGCCAGGGCTGAGTTTGTACAGCACATCTTGTGCTTCAGAACCAGTTCTGTGCCCTTGCCCTGCCTTCTGGGCCTCTGCTTCCCTGGTATTACACTCTCCTTGTCCTTAATGAATGGCAAGTTCACTCTGTGGTTCTTCTGGCAACAAACCCTGAGACATGACATAACCACCTTTAAAATTATGTTCACTGTGCCTTCTCCAGGATGTGAGACATTCTACAGGTGATAAAAACACTCTTAATATTACAGACTTAATGGGGCTATCCAGGTACAACATTTATGTCTCTTGACCTCAAGGGGGGGAGAAAAAAAAACCTCCAGCAAAGTCTGTAAGAATGGTTTGTCATGTTGATCTTATAGCTGTGGAAACCAGCACAGAGCTGAGTAATGAGGGAACACATCTAATGTTAGCTGGAAATGTTAGAGAGAGACCACAGACAAAAGCACTGGTGGAAACAGGAACAATTCCACAGGAATAAGATAGAACATTGCTTTTTCTACAAAGGTGCTGGAGCACAGGATCTGTTCTCTTGCAAAGGCAGGATTTATGGAGTATTTTGCAGAAAGTACATACCGCTTGCACAGCAGCAAAACGGTTATTCTGCCACCCATGCAAAAAAAATGTACATATTATCTGAATTTACTGAATGCTGAATTTGGTTTTTTGGGGGGAAAAAGAATAAAAAGAAAGAAAGAAAAGGCATAAACTCTGTTCTGATGAGTTGTTTCCCCTTGTCATCCAGAAACCCATTAGGTAATATACCTGCAGTGCAACCTTCTTAACCACCTTTTTGTTTATGGACACCTTTTGACACCTCTTCATGTTTTATATTCTGTAAAAACTTGCCAACTCAGCAGTGATTGCTCTCTCCCTTGCAGAGAGGACGCCACATATGCTGGCCTGAATGAGACATCCTAAAGAAACCTGCTACTTAGTATTTCTGAAAATTAAAGTTTCTCCAAAGAAAAGCAGATTTTACAGAGGTTTCAAGATAGGTACCGAAATACAAATGCACCCAATTCATGAATCACTGTTGAAAAGCTTTGTTCTTTCAGCTGTGAAAAACCCCAACCGTTAAGTAGAAGACACTAAATATATTTTACATTAAATCTTTATGAAAACAGTATATTAGAAAATAAGGTAGATTTGAACAAACTTTGCAGAAAGCCTGTTTTCAGTGCCATGCTGTGCTATTGGCACAACTGTCAAGTCTTGTGAATCCCTAAGGCTACTGTATCACTTTGCCATTCTTCTTTTAAATGACATGTGGAATTTCATATATTTAACATCAACAGGTATCTAATTACATCTCTGTGTCTCCTTATCAGCATCCACCACCACTCCAGACATCCTCAAGTAGCCCTTCACTGGCTGCAGTTTCCAGACTCGCCCTCTTTGAGCAGATCTCTCTCCAAAAGTACCCTGCACTCTTTCTGCCTCCCACTGAAAGGTGAATGCTTTTATTCTCTGCTCCCTTGAACACCTGCAAAGTCAATTTAACTCTCTGTTTTCCTTCAAATTATTATCTTTGTTGTCCTTCCCACTGCTGTTTCATCCCTGCTTTGGTGCCAAAGCCCTGGAGAGATAGACACACCCATTTTCTCTGTGTTATTCCCTCCAATCACTCATGCAGTAAAACACCTGTCAGGCTCCTTAGCAAAAATCCCAGTGTTAGCAGTCAAATCCTAAATCATCCTCTGAGGTGCTTGGTGTGTCCCACATGGTAATAAGTGACATTTCCCTGAGCACGCAGCACCTTGAAGTTGTAATCCCCAAATTCAAAAGATCTCTGTCCTATATTTTTGGGAAGTCCTACATACAGAAGAGGAAATGGCTGCTGAATGGTGGCTGTGTTTAATAGCAGCCCAAGCTATTTTTGCATGTTAAAAGTCAGAACCCTGCTTGGAAGAGCCCAGTCCTTTCATTCATCTCCACCTGGAGAAACTGAAGACAAATAATCAAGCTTGTCTGTTTTAATAGTAATATTTTTGAAATATTAACCTCCATAGCTGGGAGCTAGTCAGACATTAATTAGAAAAGAGAAAAAAGCAAAGAAGGATTTAGTAATTTCAGCTGACTTTGATTTCTGTGCCTTAGTTAATCATCTGCGAAATGGGGTACTATATTTACCTGTTCTGCAGAGATCTAACAATGATAAATCAGTCGAAGAGGCATTGATTAACCTCAGAGAAAAGCCCCAAATTCAGGAATAAGTTTTATAAGGAAGATCCTCTGCAAAAATACTTATATCCTCTTTCAAAAAATGTATTTTTTTACAGAGAAGTGAAAGCTAAACTGCCATCTGGAAAGCTTTGGGGGAAAAAATCCAGTTAGTGTTTAATCTCTCATACAAGTCCCACATTTTCCTTCTCATTGTGAAGAAAATGTGTGTCATCTGAATTGGTCTGCACACACACATTGCTCATTACACAGGAATGAAAAATCAGGCTTGCATTTTGTACATTTGGATCATATACTCCCTGTCTGTGGAAAATGAGATTTTTAATTTTTCTCAAAATGGGGTGAAGAAAGCAAGCTTAGAACTCTAATCTGCTTTGTAAAACCTTTGACTGATTAGGTGGGGACTGAGTGATAAATGATTCTTCCTCAGCAGTGACCTGTTGTTCTACCACAGCTGCCACGACTGCAGCTTCAACATTTACCTCTGTCAACATGATGTAACATTTAAACCTTTGCACTAATGCAGGTCCTCACTCAGCCACCAAGCACTGAAAAATCCAATTTGTATAAGTAAAGCTACCATTGGACAAAAGGCTTTGTATTGAATCATGAATTCTTAAAAGAAATCTGTCTGTTGGAGTCACACTCAGCTGTATCTACAAATTATCTGCCTGCTACAGCATCTCTTTCCCAGCTCTGAAATATAAATATATGCACATGTGGGTTAGGGTTGTGTGTGCTCTCAAAATTATGTCTGTATGAGCTACACAAAGATTTGTAAGTTTGGGGTATGAGACTACAAGGCAGCTGTACTTGTAATCCATTAATTGTTTTTCCTTCTATTCTGTTAAATTGTGTTTGCACTTGAATATACTTGCAGCAGTATAGTGCAGCAATGAGTTCCTAAGTTTAATCATGCTTGAAAACACTTCCCATTGCTTTAAATTTTCTGCCAGATAATTTAATTTGGTGTGCAATAAATCTGGTGTCAAGGGAAGTTGTGAATAACCACTGTCTAATCACTTTTTTCCATGCACTCTGTGATGTTACAGAGATCTGTCATAACCTTGTCTCCAGCCATTTCTCTCCTGCCCTGAAGAGCCTCAGTCTGTTTAATTGGTTCTCATGTGGAAGCCATTCCAGATCTCTACCATATCTCACCAGTTTTTTTCAATCAAAGTTTACCACTTGTAAACCAGCCTGGCTGAATGGGAAGGACAGGAGCTGATAAACCCCTTAAAAATATTTATATTTTTCCATAAAGTATTTTCTTCTTTACCTTCGTCTTCATTCTTAGGGTCTTTCTTGCCTTTTTGACAGCTCCTGAACAGTCCCAGAACTCTCCCCAAATGACTCCAAGGGCTCCTTCCTGAGTGGTAATGTAGAGTAGCAGAGCATGCTGTCAGCCTAATAATGATAATATAAATATCAATTAAAAGGTAATTAGCAGTACTAAATAGTAAACGTCCCTTTCTGGTCCAGTTTGACTTGGAAGAAAGTGAAAAGATTTAAGATCACCTAGTTTTGTGGTGAGCTGCATTGCAGAGCCAACACATAAATATTTTGTCAGGTCTATCAAGTGGTCAGAGGCAAAAGGAAGTTTGCAACCAGAAGCTGCAGAACTGGAAAACCTGGAAAAAATCCAGAGCTCTGTGCATTGATCCTCTGCTGCCAGGCTGTACCTGGGAGATTGCTGATAAATTCTCCTTTAGCCCAGTCTACTGGTTGGTCCCCATCTGTGCAGGGGTGAAAAAACCATTCACCACACACCCCAGCACTGCTTCCCTCCTCCAATTGATCAGCCTAATTCTGTATAATGCTACTTTGATGCCTCTGTTACACCTAGACGTGGTTTGTCTTGACTGAGAACACAGGCAGAAAACACAACAGCTTTGAAGAGCTTTACCCTGCAAGTCAGAGCATAAACTGTTCACTGTTCTTACCAACCACTCATGAATAATTTAAATACACGTTATGTCAACATTATTATATTGACTGAAAAAATGTTGAAAACCTAAATTACTATTTACTTTTGGCAGTATGAAAGTTCAGAAGCAAGAGATCTTTTACAAAACACCCATCACTGTCATACATAATTGATGGAATAAAATCAGCTACTAAATATCACTTAATAGCTGGCTTTGTTCTGTAATGATAATGTATATGGAATTCCTGGGGAGTTCAGTGGGATAACCCTCCAAGGGAAGGCTGTGGGAATATACATACATCTATTACTAAATATATTTAATTTGCATATTTATTAGCCAAAAGTGAAAAAGGGAAGAAAACATGGATTTGGCTGGGATCTCAGTATTTTCTCCTGGTTCTGCAAGCTACAATAAAAGGGGAGGATGCTGTGCTGCTGGTCTGACTGTACCACTCCCTGCTGACTGCACAGGGACAAAGTCAATCCAGGATTTGTTTATGGTGCGTGGCACAGAATTAATAACATTCTACTGAAATGGTTATTATTTCTTGAAAGAAGAGAAACAACAACATACAAAGGACAAAAGATCCCAGCACCTCACTCCTTCCCCTTGGATTCCAGCAGGTCAATATGGAATGGGTCAAACTGTTGGATTTGAGAGCCAAACTTCCAAAAGCCAGTGTGTGGCACAGAGCTGCTGGAAAAGGTGTTCACTGGCAAGAGGAGAAACCAACATGTTATATTCTGGTCAGGGAAAAAGCCCATCTGGCACCATGTGGGCTCAAACAGACACATCCAGTTATTTCTATGCCAGGGGCTTTTAATTGTCCCAGTGGGTTCTGGACAGCTCTCAAGGTTTTTCTAGTATTGATACTCAAGGTTTTTCTAGCATTGATACATAATTCTGTGTCCTCAAAGAATATTTCTGGATGTGAAATTTCCAATGGGCTTATCTTGATGATGTGCTCAGTGCTTCCAAACCTAGGAGAATTCTGGCATTTATCCCATTATGGTGTGGATTCTTGGGGTTTTGGATTCTACAGGAGCTTCTAAGTTTTGCATTGAGGTAAAAATGATGTGCAAGTTTAAAACGTTGAGCCCATCATTTTCCAAACCAAGATTACCTTTGGCATTCAGCTTGTTCCACGTGCAAATCTAAATATATGAAGACACATTTACTGAGCAATTGGGTTAATGAACTTAGAACAGACAGTGTGTATTAGTGACTAATCCAAACTACAGAAAAACAAACATGGTACAAGCACTGCCTTCTCCCTCTCTTTCATAGGCCCACTTTCACCTTGGCAGATTAAATTTAAATTTTGATAGCCTTTGCTTAAAATGAGCCCAATCCTGAAAGCTACACCACACAAAATATTTTATGCAGTTTAGAACTTGCTGAGTGAATGGCAGCAAGGCAAATGAAGTGTGATTGTGCTTCTGCAAATGTGCACATACAGAGTATTCATCAGGATTCAATCATTTAATGTTAAAATTCAACAGTTGTTATCAGTAAAGACAGACTGCATCACTACCAAGTCCTGAAATTCTCAGAATACAATTTCAGCAGCTGAACAGCAGCTCTAGGTGTACCTGTGATGGGTCTGAGTTTCACTCATGTCCTACGACGGAGGGCAGGACATGAATCTTCCTTCAAATTTACCTTTTTGCTCCAGGGTGGCTTGGAATCCAGACACTGGCACAAACAGAAATAAATTACACTAAAGTCATGTTTTTTTCTTCTTTCCTGACTTCCTCATGTGGCTGTCTCCTGTGGGAAAGAAGAAAGGCTGAAGTTAAAAAAGTAGTATGTGAAATGAAGGTAGAGCCAATAAAACTGTTTATTGTTTTCATCACACTTGCTCCTCTTCTTAGCTTTAAAAAGAATACATAGATGCATTTCTAAATTGTTAATGACTGCACTTATTAGCATTTATTAATATTGAAAGTTGGATAGTTCTATGTTTATCAGGAGATATAATTTTAATTTCTTTCTAATATGCTTACAGTAGTTTATAAATTATAAATACAGTAGTATTTGTATTCACACATTTATACTACTGCTTATTATTAGCAATTAAGCATTTATGTGAAATCAGATTTGGAGGCAGAGGAAATAATGTGACTGATTTGTTTGAGAAAAGATGCTGACACACTGCTGGCATTCCATTCTTGTTTTCACTTGTCTTCTGTTGCCACTGAAAGTGGAAGGATTATATATACGAGGCCAAAGTTTCAAGATGTGCCTCAAATTCCGTTCAGTTTTTCCTGGGTTACCATATTGTGGGCACAGAAAATAATAAAGATTAAGTTGAAAAGTTTCACCTCAATGAGAAGAGGCCAAACCAATGCAACAGAAAACTAAGCTTTTTACAGGCTATGAGTGCTGCTCATTCACTGCCACAAGTCTCTTTGACCTGTTTTCTCCTTCCACCACAGTGTTTCTCAGGAATACTTTGTTCCTTTTCTAGCTGTTCAGTGAGAAAACATTTAGAATGCTGGATAATCAATGTCACTCTAGTAAATATAATACATTTCTCTTGAGAGTTACTCAGCCTGTCTGTACTACTTGATTGGTGTTTTGATCTGGGTTTTTTTTGTACTCTCAGGAGAGATTTTATTTTTTATTAATGGTTATATATTGTTGTCTCAATTCATGACTAGAGCATGATGGCATCTCTGATGACTGTGTAGAGTGAGTTTTCCAAGTTGAGAGTCAGTTCATGAGAGGAAGGTGGTACCTGGGAGTGACAAAAGCCAAAGCAAAGTGATGAGAAAAGGCTGCTGGAGATGGATCAGTTTCTGATGCACTAAAGCTCCAAAGGTCTGTAACTCCAGAAGAGTCACTCTGTCCTGCTGAGCAGGGACTCAATAATCCCCCGGTGAGGGCTGGCAGGTGGAAGACAGATCTGATGTTACAATGGGTGTTAGAGGTGCAGTGGGAGCCAAAGGACTGAAGACAATTCAGAGATCAAATGGAGAGAAAACCTGAAGAAGGTTTAAGTAACAGGTGTGGAGTTGTGAAGAAACCCAGCTACTTCTGCTGAGTGTAATTCTATTTTATTCTTAATGCTGTGGAGTCCCACACTGGGGGAACAAAAGCATGGCACAAGCTCACCTGGCTTTTTCTTTTCATTTCTGAGGTAGCTATGAAACCTCTCCAGAGTTCACTCACCTTCCTCCTGCCTTCTAAATGTCCTCTTTTTTAAACCACTTCAAGCACTTTTTTCCCCCACACTTGCCAAGTTTACAGCTGGTTACTTACCTAGACTTTAAGCATTATTTCTTTATAGTCCATCCAAGGGAACTACCTCAATAGCAAGGAATGACAGAAACTGGAAGCGGTCGCTTTTTAAAACCACTGCCCTCAGATCACCCAAAGCCCTCTGAGCTGACTTACATGTTTATTTGTTCCTTTGACTCCTCCACATCTGAGGAATATTTGGGTGGCTGGAACTCAGTTCTTTCTCATGTGCCCCGAGCCTGCTGGGCTGCTTTCACTGTGCTGTTCCTCTCCAGTGATGGCTGACCAAGCATTCTCCACCTTGCTTCACAGAATTGAGGTGATGCTGCCAAAAATCATCACAACTTGGGCAGTGTTCTGATCACACACTATTAAATTGATTGATTTCTCTGTTGCCCACCAACTTAATTTTAAAAGGTGATTTCACATTCTTCCGTATTCAAGTGTTCAACATTAGTATCTCCCTCTGCAACATGATAACAAGACAGCAATTCCCCAGTATGAACTGGGAGAACTTCCCCTTATCTCTTTCAGCATCACACATGTGAACTATTGGATTTCTTGAGCTTGGCATCACTTTGTCCAGTACTTGGTTCAAAAACTCCCTGCCTAACTCTAATTTATAGCAGTGCTGGACTCCCTGTGTGAGCTCAGCTGTCTCTGCCCCAGAGCTGCCTGTTCAGTGCTGAATTCCACATGCTCTTGGAAGGCTGCACTGTTTAGGAAGAGGGAAGGCACCAGTGCAGTCTGTCAGTGAGCTGGGGGGAACAGGCAGGGTATTACTGCAGCAGAAGAAAATAAAGAAATGACTACACTGTGCTGCCTGTGGGATGACAGCAGAGGTTAAAAAAAAACAGAAGTAGAAAAAGCAAAGGTGGTGGCAGTGAAAGAGATTTGGCACACAGGTACTCTGCAGCCTCAGAGTGAAATGTTAGAAAGGAAGTAGCAGCTGATCCAAACCCCATCTTACCCCACACTGCAGGACAGCTCCCTGCCAGGGAATGTGCTGCTGACTTTTGAATCACCTGTCATCAGACTGTATTGATTCTTTCAAGCACAATCCAGGCTCGAAAGCTGGGCCTCATTTGTTTTACTGACAAGTAGTAACTCTCTTTTCTTACCAGAGGAGTTAAAGCACCCAAAGGCCACGAGGAGCTCATCAGTCTGGGGCACAGGATACGACTCTTGGTGATGGTCCTGCGCAGGGCCAGGAGTTGGACTCTGTGATCCCTGTGGGTCCCTTCCAACTCAGCACATTCTATGATTGTGTAATTTTAGGTACCAAATTTACCAGTTCTCAAGGGGAGAAGTTTACTCCCTCCTTCCTTCCCAACTACAGCAAAAGAAATAAACAACAGAACAGTTAACAGGAATGCAGCATATAAAAGAGCTGTAATAACCATCTGATTTAAACACACAAAAATATGCACTCATAATTCCCTATTTCTGGGGTATGATCCTAAAGGTTCATGGGCTCTTTAAAAAACCCCCAATAAAATAAACCCAAAATTAAAATGCAGAGATAACCAATGCAGTCTTCTACACTGTAGATTTACAACATATTGCTGGAATATGACATCAAATATTTCTCCATTTAAATTCGGGCATCACAATACCCTGTTTATACAATAACTTAATAAATTTAGCTGGGCTGCCTATTTGACAAGTAGGCGAGAATCATTCATTAAAATGCAAATGTAATCAAGGTGAAATTTGGAATACGTTTATTAAAGTAATTGAGCTTCAGTCAACTGTAGTCACAACACAGATTTTCAAGTGCTGTTCAGACAAAAGGATATGTCTAATTCTTCTGTGTTAATATCTTTATCAGCATGAACGTTAAAGAGTTTTCTGAGCAGTAATAATGTACTGTGGAATAATTCCAGTTTTCTCTGCAGGAATATATTATTACAGATAAGGGTCAAAGACATGCACAAAGGAGTGACCCAGCAGTGTACTGCACATCCAGAAAATTGGTTGCAAGTGTATTTTCAGTGCTTGGTGTAACTATGCACTTACTAAATTACTCTGTAAATCCTTCAGAGACTCAAGGTCATCAGTTAATTGGCCCTTAAAGTGTTGGGGAATTGAACTTTTACTGCTAAGATTCTAGTTTCTTGGTGCCTTTGACTAAGGAATTAATCATAAAAAGAAAAGGAAATTTTAAATTTGGCTTAGTTATGATTTAAGTGCTAGTAAAAGCTTAGGAAGCTGTGATAGTAATGTCAGAAACTTTTTCATCAGGGTAAGGACAAACTAGATATTTACCAGGGGTTTTTAACATAGTTTCTACTTGTTTAAGTACCCTGGGTCATCTTCGCTGCCTTCAAAGGAATCACAGTAAGATTGTATCTGTCCCAGAAGATCAAATTTTATAGTTGATAATGTCAGATCTATGGTGTGCAGAAACAAATTCAGAGGGGAGATGGTTATTAAAGGACTGATGTGATGCCAAACCCTTGCTCAGCTCAGCTGGTTTGGCTCCAGCACAAACAGAATAGCCAGGAAAATGGGAAGAAAATTGTAAAGCCCTTGGCTGCCCCACTATTTGATGCAATGGGTGGTGTCACCAGGTGCTTCAGCCTCTCACTCTTCCTGCTCATCTCCCTCTGCCCCATTCCCCGAGGCTGGAGGTGCAATTTATACCAGCTTGATTCTCTCTCTAAGGCTGAAGATTCCTGGTGAGCAAATACTTTAAGCAGTAAATAATGTAATTAGGTATCTATCAAGCAATGTATACGTAGGGATTTCTCTGATCATGGAAATTCTTAGCCACCATTTCATAAAATGGCTTATTCGATTTTCTCACCTTAATGGAATCAGCCTTTATATCAACCAAGCTAATGACAGAACATCTCCTGCTCCGGACACTGTTAGAAAGAATCCAGCCTTTTCCAGAGGCTCACAGCCAATTGTAAATATAAATGAAACCCGTGTGTCACTGCTCTGAAAGCCACTGAGAGCACAGGCTAAGGGCCATTTCCTTTATTTTCATAAAAGCATTTCAATGTGCATCTGCAGCAATTCCCTGCTAGACCCATAAAAGCTCCTCTTTGGGCACCAGGCCAGGCCCTGCCGAGGGTGTTGGGAGGTACCTGCTGGGCACTGCCTGACTTGCTGCAGCAGTGGCAAACTGGAGAGCAGCTAAGGCTTCCCAGGTGAAAATAAAGTGCAATTTAATCCACACTGCAACTTCAACCATTCCCAGTAAGTATTTTCTGTAGCAGAAAATGTACTACAACAATCCATTTTCTTACAAACCAGAAAGCACAGGAGGCAACAACTCTGAAAGTACAGCAAATACAGCTGAGCTGTTTCCTGAGCAGACCAAAACTGTATTAAAACCTACTATAAATCTTCTAAATGAGCACTTTGCATTATTTGCAGCTGTGCCATCATGAGCTATGATCCCATCACAAATCTCAAATGAGGGCAGTGAGCATCTGGATCCTGAAGATTTCAAAGCAATATCCAGTGAAAGAAGCAGGGGGAGCAGGAAGCTGACTTCATTTGGATTAAGCCTCCTGTAGTTTTGGGGGCACCATGGCACGGGAGGATCTGGCTTTTTTGAACATATAGTAAAATGGAAGTTCTGACAAGCTGAAGGATTCAGGAAGTTATGGCATTTCTCTGCAGGAGCACAAGTGTTAACACTGTATTAATCAGATTTCAACTGATTACAGGCCACTGCCCTCACTGGTGTTTCACTTTTAATAGGACACTTTTTAAAAAAATCCTTCCAGTCTCCCAAAATATATGTTGAATGTATCTGCTTTAGAACATATCAGACTCAACTGGAGCTGTTGTTGCATTCTAATGGCTGAAACAATTCTTATATGTCCCTTAACTTTCTGACAAGGTGCTGTAACAGCTAAATAGCAAATAATTGTGAAACTGCAGGAATTGCCAAGATAAAATAAAATCCACATGCCCACAGTGCTTTTCTTATTTACAGAGCACACACAGAACAATAGGAGACCAAACCCTGTATTTCTTGTAAACTGTCAACAGTGATCCTGATTTACACCAGTGTTCCATTCTCTTATCAGCAAATACTGGGGCTGCTGACCATTTCACTCAGTATTGCAGGGCCTTACACTCAGCATTGTAGTTTATAGCCATGCCAGTATGTCCCAAATTTATTTCCATTAGGATTGTTATATCATCTTTCCTGAGCAATGTAAGGCAGTCTCATTGTAAATGAGAATTAGGGCATTGTTCACATAAAAATTCTTCAGTGAGTTATTACAGGGCACACACATTATCCTGAAATTTATTTCTAAAATTACCAAAAGCCCTGGAGCTGAATTTGCGTGGTGGTAAGCCTGAGCCAGAAAGTCCTACTATGGAGTCCTACATTTGGGTCATGCTCTGGAAGCTCAGCATGTGGACATAAAAAGCTTGCAACTACTCACAGATCAAATGTAGACAGTAATGCAAATAAATTACAAATTCTGGTTTAGTCGTGTTCACAGCCAAGCTAGAGATGCCCACACAAGGAATCAGGAACACAGTGGTGACTGCTCCTGTTCAAAGCTTGAATAATTAGACACTAAGAACCAAATGAATAAACATTCATCCACCCACTTTTCTTTAATTCAGTGAAGACCAGATGATAATGACATTAAAAATCTATTAAATGTAGGTACCAGCTCACAGAAACTCAGACATCTGTGATCATTCACCATGCTGAACCACTGATGATTCTGCCAAGGAACCAAAGTAGCACCACATCAACATCTGTCTGGAGCAGTTGAAGACACACAGACAATCTGGAATACCCACATTGTGTTTCAGATGTTGATTCCCATTTTATTCTCCTGCAGATGAGCACAAAATTCTGTACTCAAATGTCTGCTTAAAAAAAACAAAACCAGCATTTGTATAATGGGAAAGATGCACATTATCCATGGAAATCTGACCAGGAAATAAGTAACAAAACAAGTTCAAGTAAGACATGAGTAAATTTGTGGTATGTTCACAGAAGGTTGTGTGGCAGGAAATGAAGATCTTCAGTAGTCAAAACACAACCCACACTGTGATGGGAGATGACACAGGTAGATGCATTCATGTAGTACTGCATATTTAAAGTGTCTCAGAGTGGTATTCAATTAAGTACAAAGATGTTCAAACACAGATGCTGCTTCCATTGTGAAATGAGACAGAAACTCCCATTGGAAAATGAGGAGGTTCCCGAACACTGAGAAGCTCAAACGCATTTGGCTACTGGGACTTACAAAAAACCTGTCTCAGGAGGAGTATATAAACAAAGGTCAGTGGGCAAAGTACTTCCAGAGCAGCACCAAAAAGTCAATTTTGTACTGATGAGCAGAAAAATAGACCTGTAAGATTTCAGAGCTTTGCTTTAAACTTTTCTCCAAAAAGCTGTGAGTAAGCTATTACCAAAACTTCAAAAGAAAAAAAAATCACATGGAGATTTCTGGAGTTTCCATTTTCTAGCTGTAAGAATGTACAATAAACATGTAAATGTAAATATATACTCTATGTTCATATTACCAATAAAAACTCACTGCTTGTTAAGCAGAATTCCAGTGAAGACCCTGATCCTTCAGCAGGAAATAATGTTGCTTCAAGATTTTCATGTGAAAGTAGAAAACAATTCCCATGACTTAATGTCTTGCTTTACTACATTAAGGTATTTACAGAGCAATGACATTTTACTGCTAAATAACGGAAACCTCATTTTACATGTCAGCATTGTGCAAACATCCAGTGACAATGTGTCATTGGGGTACCAGAAAATGTGAGATTACGCTGTTGTGTTTAGATAAGTAGTAAAATCTAATAAGGGAGAACTATTTCCACTTAAGGAATCTCAAACACAAACAAATATTTTTGCCTAAAAGGAAAGGAATTGAGACTCAAAGGAACAGCCTCTGGAAAGGCAGAAACGCTGATAGGAATAGCAGTCTTCCCCATGATTGATGATAGAGATAATGGTTGATACATCCATAGACTTAAATGGCTGTCTTTCCCCATGACTGCTGTCTAATTAATGTGAGCCATCATTCATGTAAAAGAAAAATTTTGCTTCTGGAGAAAAAAAAAAATGCTGCAAACTGCCAGCAGTGACAGTGCTAGAAACATGCCAATTAGAGTGATTTCTGCCAAGCAGCAAAAGGGCACAAAACACTGGTTTCCAAGCAACTGACATTATAAAGTATTAAATACATTGGAAACTAAAATTGGCAGATAAACATTTCACCTTCTCAGTACTGCCTTGCTCTCTCTTTGCTTCTTAACTTTATGTTGCCTCTCCTGCCTGCTCCTATAGACTCCACTGTACCTTCCACTAAACATATGCACTAAGGGATGCCAGCTTATCACACTCCTAAATATCTTCTGTCTGCATATATTAGAGTAGTACTGGGACAGATTCACAGGTAAGGACAGACAAGGTCGTAACCAGAACTCCAAAAATAACACATTAAAGTGTTTCAGTACAGGCTGCCATTTCAATCCCATTGAAATGGTTTTGTACTAAAGGGAGATCCACAGCCACTATCAGGAAGAGAAATAGGAGAAACTGCTCTTCAGGTTACAGTCAGTCTGTTGGTCCAGGCAGAAAGGATGGATTAGGAGAGGCTGGGCTTTCTGCATGCAGAGTGACTTTTCGAGATCTGCCTTCAGGAAACTTGAACCATTTTAAAGAGCAATCCAGTTCCTAATTTAAACCAGAAAAAGCAGCCGGTTGAACACTGTTGAGCTGCCAGCAGTTTGACATTTTGCTTTATCTAACCAGCACAGCCCAGGGAAGCAGGAGCACAGGAGCATTTCCCTCAAACTCTGGTTAATTCCATGCAGAGGTTCCGTGTGCTCTTTGCAGGTAAAGGCTGGGCTGGCTCCTGGAATAGCACGGACACTTCCCCTTTGGGCTTGCAGCTCAAAGCTGTCAATTCCTAGACACTGAGAATGACCATAGCTTGTCATTTTTACATGGCACCTATGCTCAGATGACTGTCCTTGCAGAGTTCCCAGTTTGTATCATTTTTACACCTCCTTTTAACACACACAAAAAAGGTATTTTCAGCCAGTCTCATCTGAAGCAATATGCTTAATTTTAAATACTATTGTTTGTGAACAGGAGTATGTCCAGTACACTTGCACGGCCTTGGTGGGCTGAGTTAGTTTCAAGAAGTGGTATATGGCATCCTGCTTTTATTTATGGATTAACCACTACAAGTTTCCAATACTTTTGTAATCTGTGTAGCTGTTATTAATGCTTCTGCAATTTTTAATTATAAAGATTTATACTTTCTTGGTTCTCATACAGTACGTCCTTGTGCAAGCATGGATTACTTAACATTATTTCTGGATCCCATTTACAGGTGTCACTGGAACAAAGCAATAAGACAGGATCTCCCTCAGAGCTCAATGTCATTTTGAAGAGGCTGTGCTGCTTGAGTTTACTCAGTTCTAGCAAAAATAGCAATAGAAATGAAAACATAATTCTTAGCTCAAAGCCACAGATATTTGAATGCTCATGGCCAAAGGTGGTGTCTTTCCTGCCACATTGTGTTCCACCCTCTGAATCCAACACTGGGAAGTACCAAGCAAATTCCTTCCCATGTTCCCATGCTGTGTGTGGGCACAAGGAAATCCCGGAAGGGAAAGGGATCTCCTGGAGTGACTTGGCACAACTCATCAGGGAACACTTCATACCTGGGAATAGTGACTGATAGTTTTGAAAGATGAGTAGTTTGCATTCTGTCTCATCATCCTCTTTTAGATCATCACAAGGACTCAAGAAAGTGCAAGAGAATATTACTGACAGGAGGTGTGAGGTCATAATTATAAGGTTTATCTTTAATTATGTTTTTAATGTGTAAGGCAGAATATTAAAGCTGTATGAATGCAACTAAGTCTGCTCCGGTAATGACTCCTCAAACATTTCTAAGATAATTTTAAAATTCCTACTACTCTGCTATGTCACTGTGATCATTAGAAAAACTTCCTCACACTTTGTTCCATTATACTCTTTCATACAAACAAGCTGCAAGATCACAGACTCGACTTCCTGTGAATATGTATCAATTAACATCCAATTAAGACAACTGCTGGGCATCCTTTTCAATCAGGAGGAAAAGCAGCAAAAACCAAATCCACAAAGGTCATTTGTATTCACTGACTCTCTGTAGTAAGTATTAGCATGCTGCTCTGCTAGCCTGGCTGCTTTAATTGAGATTAAAAGTTGCTGCCCTGGAGAAGAAAACTCCAGTTTTCTTCTTTATTTCTTGCGCTTTCCATTCTGCTTTTTTCCCTAATTTATCTCCTTTTAAAAGTCTGGAATTATTACAAGAAGCATTGCTGACATGGCCTTTGATCCAAACCAGCAGCATAGTCGTTCTCACTTGAAATGATCTTTTCCTGCAACTTCCTATTTTAATATTTGGTTAAAACATCTGTGGGGTTTGATTTCTTTGCCGTTCTTACTGTTCTTTTTTTCTACACGTAGATTTAGCCAAAGTAACAAACACTTAAGGTGAATGGTTAACAAGTTTTCATTGTGAAAATGTTTCCACCCAGGCACTGGGAATCATGTGAACTTAGTTTTGAATGCAACTGTGAGTTAAATTTGTGGGACAAGAAGAAGATAGCTGAGGGATGTTGAACAGGTAGGGTGTTTCTTACTTATCAGCCCTTCAAACTCTGCTTGGGATGTTAAAATTAAGTTGGGTTCTTTCCATCTTCTGCATCAGGAATAAGAGGGATTCTACAACCCAAATTTTATATCCAAGAACAGTTTCACAAAAACTACTGTCCTCTGTGGGTTGGAGGACAGGACTGATCAGACAATTCTGCTGATAGTGTACACAAAGGACCACAATTATGTCTGCTGTGGGTGGGCAGGAATTAAAGACTAAAATCAGAGAGTGTAATCACTCAGGGAAAATATATGACATCAAAACACATTAAGATCAAATCTATTCACATCATTAAAAAATATACATTTAACATAATTTTGCAGATTGCATTACCATTAAAAATTCAGTGGAAGGCGATTCTGCACTTATCATAATGTGGCACAGGAAACAAATGTCCTCAGTAAAATCAGGCTAAAGAGTCCATCTGTTAGAGAGAACAACTGCACTCCCCCGGAGTAATGGGCTGCAGCTCTCAAAAAGTCTTTCCCTAGAGATTCTAATTTAGTAGGTCAACTTTGAAATTAGAAATAAAATCAAAGAAACAGAGGCAGCACTGAAGTCTACAAGAATAAGTAAGGTGTGTAGGGTATTTACCTCCCCAAGACACCGAAAGTTCCAAATGTGGCTGTAAAAGGGACAATTAATCTTACATCCCCAATTTGACTTCCATAATTTAGCCCTGAGAGTAATAATATTCATCCACCTAATATCTATCAGTGCTGCAGAGACAAATAGGACAATGCTTGCACATACTTGAGTACTAGGCATTGTAAGATTTATTAGATTAACATTCCTAAAAGTATTAGGAAAATACTTTTTTCTAAGCAAAAGTATTAGAGAGTGGTAATAATTTTTTTTAAAAAAAGAAATAATTCCATTAAAATGGTAAGAACAAATATTACCTATGTGTAAGAAGCCTGTAACTTGCATTGAAATGAGTGGTCCATCTTGCTTCACCTAAATGCCTACCAATCAATGTGTTACTATTTAAGCCAAGCAAGTCTTTTAATACCAATTAAATGAGGGTAATTTGCATCCTACGGAACACTTGCAGCCATTCCTCCTCCTGCTCATTTGAAAATAAAGAATGCAAAGCAACCAAAAGCAAGCTCCAAGCACCTGCAACTCATAGATCAAGAAGTAAAGTGATCTTTGGCAGGTTATCATCAAAAGAACTTTAACTTGACCTCAAGGAGACAATCCCTCTGAAACTTAGCAGAGAATAATGACTGCAGGCAAACATAACTAACAGTGCATTTATGGCAAAACCAAGTCATGCTTTACTAAAATGGCTTATCCAGCCTTCAAAATACATAGGATTTATTATTTTGTTTACAGTTTATTACTATTTTCAGTCAAGTTTATCAAGGGAAAATCCACTAAAACTGATTCAGTTGACTAAGTGAATAATACAAATAATTGGGGGCAGAGAAGGATAAGAAGGGAAGTATGTGAAATCCAATGTTACCACAAGTAAATAATGTAAAATTTAGAAATTGCTCTCACATAAAAATTTGGGAACATTTAAGCCACTTAAATTTCACTTTATTGTGAAATGTAAAGCTCTGGTTTCTCGACAGCAGTACAGGCAAAGAAGCTGGTTTAACTTCCTTGACTTTTGTGCAGTTAATCTCACACAATGCAAGGGCTTAATTTTTCTTCAACATATGCTGCTACAATATCCCACGTTGTCTCGACTGCCACATTTGCTTAGATTTAACCTAATTATTAAGTTTTTATATAGATGTCTGCCTTATTGCTGCTTGCTTTAATTCTACTTTTTTTCTCTAGTGAATGCTCTTCAAAGACTTAAAGTCTCAGAAGCTTGTAAACACTCGTGTAATTTGTACCCTGCTGGGGCTGGCAGGGCTAATTTGTCAGTTTTATTTGCAGCAGGCTGTAACTAAACCCTGCCAGATGTAAATCATCTTTTTGTACTGTTTGCTGTTCAATTGCAAATGAATCTCTTTCATTTAACACTCCCATCAACGAAGTCAGAAGTTTCCAGAAAAATTTAGAAAGCCCTGGAGTCACCTACTGCTAGGCTTATTATGCAGTTTAGTTTAAGGTAATTCCAAGAAAACAGAGTGAGTGGTCTCTGTAGGCAGGTTTGGAGTGCAATCAGAACCTGTGAGTGCCACAGAAAAGCAGAGTGAAGCCTCGGTGCCGTCAGCTTAAGCACGACCTGCAGTGGCAATGGTGACACCTGAGTGACAACACATTTTTACATACTAAGAGTATGAGTGCCTAAACGGGAGTGTACTCTGCCCAAGCCTGCTCTCAATAGAACTCCTTGTGTATGGGTGTTTCGTTTTGTTTGCTCGCTTGGTTTCTAATGTTTAATTATTTATTTAAATGAGACCATAAGAAATGTCCTGCTGGACCTGAAGCTTTTTGTGTCTGGTGGCAATAGAAGATGGTTTCGAGGAAAATAATGTACAACCTTGTAGAGCCTTGACCAGCTAAAGTTTCTGTGTGCTTTGGGTTCTTTCCCTTGACTCAGATCCATTCCCAGTTCTCTGAAGGGGAAGAGCCTCTTCTCTGGTTCCCGTGGATCAGACTGAAAGTCACCGAATTGAAAATAAACATTACAGCATTAATTAAAAACAGCTCAGAACAGAGAAGGTATGTGCAGTCTCAGGGTTCAGTTTCAATCACCAAATGCTTTCTGAGCTGGTCATCACCTGTGACAGCATCCTGTCATCACACAAGCATGGAAACAAGTCTGAGTTCAAGTTTGACAGAGATCTTGCAGGAAGTTGAGTAACCATAGCCTTCATTAAACTACCAGGCAGGGAGGAGAGCTTGTCCAATGGCCTCGACTTAAAGAATGGCTGCTGTGAGTGCTCACGGATTAACAAACTACAAAACTTAGGCATAATTTTCAAAACAAAGTGGTGCAAATACATTTTTCTACTGAGATGCAAACTAGAGCAAAAGTGTCTCCACCAGTCTGGTGCAGAAAAACTTTGTATGCCAGGAAGTATCTTTGGTGCATGAATTGATTTCCATAGCAAGTACCTGTGAAAAATGCATATATGCTTTATAAATTGTTATGCTTAAATGCTTAAGAAATGTAACTTTTCTCTTGGGAGACTGTTATATAGACTACTATGTCTAACATAAAAAGAATATCCAATTTTCAAACCCAGGAATAGAAAATTACTTACTTGTAGCTGCTCTTCCCTGAAGATAGACTCTGTCATAAACCTCTATTCTGGGTCTGTGCTTTCACCCCCAAGGAAGGCACAGACCCATAAAAAGCCCTCAAGTCAGACACAAGCACAATTTTGGAACTCCCTCAACCATCAGTTTATTCAAGTGGAAAAAAAAGACACATTCCTGCCTATTAAAAAAATTATATAGGTAGATTAATAAAAGACTTGAGATCACTCAGCTGTATCTGGAGTTCAGGCTAAAAGGAACATGAAAACAGTAATTCCTTCCTGCACTAGTTTTAGATCAAAGGGCTCATTCACTGATTCCAATCAATCCAAAGCTCCAGGCCCTCGGAATCTGTGTCCATGTGCTCAAGGGAGAGCAAATGCACAAAAAAGGGGGCCCAGCAGACTCAGAGCTGTGGCTGGAACACTGCTCTGCTGTGTAGCTTTTGCACAACAGAGCAAAGCCTGAGAGCATTCAGGTACTTAAAAAAGAAACTGGAGGGGAACATTTTGCTTTTTGGAATCTTGACCTAAGAAGGCATAAAACTCTTTCCAAGTTCATGTTCCTGTCTAAGACTTCAGCAGAACAAAGGTTCAAAATGTGAGGAGCAGTGACTGAACTCATTCACACACCAAGCAAGAGCTGCTGAACAGCCTCAGTGGGCACCCAGCCTCCACCTGCTGGAAATGCCAGCCAGAGATCACTGGACACAGTCAGCATGGAGAGTCTCTTACACTGAACTGTAAGGAAAATAAAAACTAAGTATTTGTCATTGCATAAATTTACTAATCACTATTTGACATATTTATTTCCAGGGATCAAAGTTATGTATTGTGACAACTTATAATAAAAAGCAGGTTTATGATATTAAATATCTTCATCTGTGGAAACAGCTTTCAAAACTAGACTGGATTTTAGAAATGAGTTACTGGACAAAACACTTAAAAAAAATTATTTCCAGCATAAAAACTTAAATATTTGTAACATCATTCCTGTACACCCAAGAACACAATTGATCTATCCATAAATAATGCTAAAAGACAAATAATTATTTCCTCTGATAAGCCCTTCTAAATTTCACAGTACTCTTGAAGGTAGAAAGGTGCCAGATGGATGGAACAGACTTTGCAGGTGGAACACCTTCAGAGAAGTTGCTTCAGAAGCAAATTGGTTTTAAAAATGAAGGTTTCATATTTTGGGCAGTATTCAACTTGTATCAGAGGACATGGCTTTCGAGAGATCAGTGAAAAATCCAATAAATTCTAAGTATTTGAACACCCTTTGATCTTTTTTCTCCTTTCCAGTTACCATTTCCTTAAGGCTGTCTTCCCTGGCATGTCTGTAATCCGGAACACCGCCCCCTCAGCACCATCCCACACTACAAAATTCAGCAACACCCCCAAAATCTATGAACGTGTGCCAGCTTCTCATCACCTCATCACAGGAACAGCATGGAACAGACTGACACTGACAGGACTTGTTGTTTTGGTTTTTTTAAAATTGCACACATTGTATTTGAAGAAAATATTAGAAGAAACCTGACTTGGATACTCCAGGAACAGGGTATTTCCAGTCCGCTTGGTTCATGACACTTACTTGGTTTTGTTTTTCAGAAGCAGCTAGGTGTTGCCAGCAGCCAGGTACCATTAGTTCTCTCCCTCGTGACACAATTAAAACAAATTAAGAGTCTTTAAGGGCCGCTCCCCTCTGAGGGGAAGAAAGGGTGGGCGGCAACGGAGCCCTCAGGTTTCAATGGCGGGAAAGCAGCGGTGCGATGACCATGGGCACGGTCTGGAGGCGTTTAACCACAATCATTTAACGCGTTTAACGCCACAGAGATTGAAAATTTGTTCTCTCAGGTGCAACATTTCCTTTTCTTTTGCCTCTGGCCAGCTCTGCCAGGCCCTGGGGAAGGGGAAAGAGCTCTGAACCGGCCCAGCCTGGCTCAGGGAGGGGTCGCTCCATGGCCTCCCCTCAGACACCCGTGCTGTGATTCCATCGCCTTCCTCTCGGGAAACAGAAGGGAAAAGCTTCCTTTCCTGCAACGTTATCTGTCATTAGTGTCGTGTATCGGAAAGGTGCAATCCGAGCTTAAAACGGGAAGCAATTATAGAACAGTAGAACTCTCTCTTTTTAATTTGCCGTGCGGATACAAAGCCAGAAAACGCTGCTGGAGTGTCTCATTTGTTAAACTCAACAATGCATTATTGTGACAATCTGAACAGTCTGTGCATCTTGGGTGTTGGTGGGGGTTTTTTTAGTGTTTTCAGCCTAAGAAGACTTTCATTATAGCTCATCTAATTTGCTTTAAGCCTGTTGCACTGATAATTTCCTGATTTCATTATAGCGATGTNAAAAAAAAAAAAAAAAAGCTCGTACAGCTCCATATGTAAGATACAATAAATTAAAAAAAAATCATAAAGCAATAAATGAGACATCATCATAAAGTGAGATTACATAAGGAAACGAGCGGAAAGTTTTCTGTGAGAAGGATTTTGGTGATTTTTTTTTTGGTGGAACTGCGCAGCTCCAGGTGAGGGGAAGGCGGCCAAGCTGCAGCGCTACTGCAGCAGGTGGAGCTCGATGCCCTGCCAAGGACCCGGAGGCGACCAGAGCACACGGGAAGCCCTGGCATTCCTGCTCCCTGCCTTGGACAGCTCTCCCAGCCATCTCCTCACCTCTAGAAAGAAAATTGCAGGCTCCTGAAGTATTACTGGATGAAAAAAAAAAAATTACTTTTTTCAGTCAAACGCGTCTTCTGCACACTCTAGATTTCACCCTAACAATTCCCAAATAGTTCCACTTTCTCTTCTAGATAATTCTGATGATCAAAAATTAACTGCTCGATTCTGACAAATCCATCCTTTTATTAACATTATCCCCGTGTCACACACCTGTCACCTTTGTAGATGTCATTCTGTAAGTTTTGAGATTTTTTCCAATTGTTTTGTTTGTTTGTTTAAGCTGGTGAAAGAACCAGTTTCCTCTGAATTAACAAAGTTTTTTCATTCTGGGTAACTCATTAAGTTTATAGGTTATGTCAAAACATGCAGATTGGCACACCTATTGTACTCTTCTTCCTTATAATATATCACTCAACCAGGAGTATTATGAAAACATTTGCAAACCGAATGTGTTTTGATGGAAATAAATCAGCACAGCCTCATCAGGAGCCAACATTTTGTCATCCAAATGCAAAATTGACCTCAAGAAATATATTTTTTGATTTTATGAAAATGTTTAGGCAGCTTTTGTAAAACACCACATACAGAGATGACTGCTGCAGTTCTGCAGGCAGGATTCTAAATGTTGAATTTTAAAGACAATATTCTAGCCAAGCACTCAGGAATTTTTTTCCCCCCCATTTCCTCTTTCATTGCTGCTGCTCAATACTGACCCATCCTGCCCTCTCGCTAGAAAGTGGGAACACAGAACAGACATCAGGACCAAAAGAGAATTTTCAATTAAACACAAGAGGCTCCAAGACAAAGGATGTGACAAGGAATAGACTGCAGAAAATTTAGATTTCTTTCAGAGCAACACTATTCTAGTGCTTAGGGGAAAAAGGAAAAAAGCCACAACTAGATCTGCAACAAAGACAAGACACCTGATTTGTTAAGGCTGTGCTGTACCATATCAATAATGCAGAGCACTTTGCAGTTGAGGATCTCTGTTGCCAAGGGGAGCACTTGGTAAGAGCTGCTGCAGCAGCTTCCACGCTGCTGCTCCGGTCGGAACGGTGCCGGCACCCACGGAAAGGGGCCCGTCCCACTGTTTTTCCATGAGCAGTTTTAACAAGCAAGGCAGTTCCAGTCCTGCTGGGTGTCCCTCTGCACTCCAATGAACATGTTACTGTCAACGGAGACACATCAGGCAAATGGAAGGAGACAGCTCAGAAGTCAGACAAAGGTTGCCTGCTAGTGAGGGCCCGAGGAGGAAACTCGGAATAAATAGATTCAATTTCATCTCTGTCAGGAATTTCCTCTGACACCCTAAATAAAACATTTAGCTAGCAGAGGCCTTTTCTTGACTGCAGTGAATTCCACAGCTCATCGCGCTTCCATGTCCTGTGCCTGGAATGGGAAATAGAACACTTCTCTTCCATAAACATCCACAAAACATTCTGATATTATGGTGATGGAAAGCACCCATACAGAAAAAAAGCCTATTGTTTCCATAACAAAACCAGCTTGAATAGCTTGGTATTGTTTATTCCATCCATTTACTTCCATTTCTCATACTCCTGTGAGAAATCTTATTTTTATTTTCTTGTCTCCAAGGAATATCTACTAATTCTGGCAAGGTTGATGAGTTTTGTAAAATAATTGGATCAAATTAATCATGGTTGCTATATAATTGCTATCAGTGCATTTACCCTACTTTTAACCCTTGAAGCAATTACATCATTTGATCTGCCACCTTTATAGTCTTTGTAAACTCTTCTCATTCAGATGATTTAAAAATTTTAAAATGTGTCCTTGGAAGTCAATACAAATATGGAAGAAAAAAAAAAGTTTCCAGTTAGGTATGACATCTCTCTATACCACCTATCCTTGCCTTCTCTTTCTGTCATTTATGTGGTCTTTGGATATTGTGCCTGTAATTAGATATTTGCAACCCTCCCAAAGCCCTTTATGCACATTTTTGGTTGCTTACTGGCAATGACAATGTTGCTCAGCCTTAGCTAATGTTTTCTAGATATTTTCCCCCTACTTAAGTCAGAATTACGAACTTTCTTGCCAAATCTCCCAGAATACCAAATGTCCCAAAGCCATTTTCAATTGCCAAAAATCCATTCTACTAGAAATTAATGCAATCACTGTTAAACAGAAAAGAAGCAAACCCCATCTGCACCATAATATTGCTCACTTACTCCTTGCTATTAGAGTTCAAAATAGATTACAAAAGTGCTGAAAAGAACCCTTCAGGCACAAAGGACACTCAGAAAGCAGAAACATACATAAACAACTTTTAAAAAAATTGGTTTCTTACTTCTGCTAGTCTAACACAGGATTTCTTATTGCAATGTTATGCTAAAAACATGAGAGTTCATGAACCAAGGCAGGAGTGCCTAATAAAATTATCAGATCGATATCTGCTACAGCACAGACTCTCTATTCAATCCAAAAGCAGCAAATAAAAAAAGAACATGTTATTCTGTTTTATTTCAGAGTGAGAGAAAAGTTAATTTGAAAAAGAATCAGGGAAAGACACAGCTGGAGAGCAGAGTTTCCAGCCTCAGGAAATTCAAGGAAATGTAATTGAGAACAAATTATCTCTTTAATTACTTTTGACCAAATCAATAAGAAGCATGGAATAAAGAGCATGATGACTGCCACCTGGTAGAGGACAAAGAACACCAAAGTTGAAAAGTAACACAAAACTAAAACACAGCAGTGGTAAGGACAATCAGAGCACTTCTCTTACCCAATTAAAAAAAAAGAAAGAAAGAAAAAGCAAAAGAAGAGTGTGAAGGGTGTTAGCTCAATAAACAAACAGTGCATGCAGAAGTTAATGGTTGTTTTTGGACACCTCTCACTGTTCTCAGCTGGGAAGACTGTTAACACTCACTATGTTGTCCACTTCCAAAACGTCCCATCATTAGTCAGGAATCAGAAAGAAGAATCCCCAAGACCTCTCGTTTCCTCCTGAACCTCCATGGCTTCTCCCGGGCTGGTTTTATGTACTAAACACCAATTTCTTTACTGTTTGAGTTTAAGGCAAACACTTATTCTTGGCAGTGTGTTAATAAGCCAGAGCAAGATCTTACCTCTCCCTTGGCTTTGTTCCCAGGTCTGAGCAGGAATACTCACACCCAGAGGTCATGTGTGTGTAGCTAAGCAGGGCTGGATGGGACAGGACCCTCTGGCAGGGCAGGGATGGAGGGGCTGCAGGGGCTGGGCTGGCATCCAACAGCAGTGAAAGCTCCCAGCCTATCTTTAATAATTAATTAATAATACATGGTCCCCATTCCCACAGCAGTTTAGCAGTTCAGCACCTTTCAGACATGAATCCTCGCCGCAGCAGTGTGGCATTATCCTCTTTGTCTCGCTGAAGAATGAGGGTGGAACAGGACAAGTGCCTTGTCCCGGCTATTCCAAGCAGGGCTGTGAACCCAAAACCTCCATCTCGGCATGGAAGCCCCAGATCCCCTCACACAGCCTGCCTGAATGTTCCAGCATTTGTCACTGTCACTGAGGAACGTGAGAGGAGGCAAATTGCTGAACCTCCTCCTCTCTCCTCAACCACGTTTTAGTTTAACATTCCACAACTGTTCTTCGTGTGGCTGCTGGGCACTGGGGTTAAAGCAGATTTCAGATGTGCTGTCGACACCTCGCCCTCTGCCTTTTTCTCTTTCTTATCGCAGCTCCTCGGGGACCTTAAGATCTTCAGCGTTTCAAACAGTTTCTTTAAAACTCTTGGCACCTATATGTGAGTAGGAAAATGTGTTCATTTTATGGGCTGAGTAAATGAAATTTCACTCTGATGTGACCTTTGCTTGGATTTTTTTCTTGGAGGGAAGCAGAGTGGTCATTTTCCATCTCCAGAATCCTGCATCTACATTCACAGCACATATGCTGGGATGGCTGGCTCAGCTGATCTGCTCACCAGCTCCTCACGAGGTGTCTGACAGTGATCATCTGCTTTATCCCCTTCACAGTACAGCTGAGAGGTGAAATTCTAGCAGAAACTAAATTTTTACAGCACCAAAGAAGTAGCATCAAGCTGGCCTGTAACTGAGCACTACCTTTTATAGGTCCTTCACACAGGGATCAAACCTGCAAATGGAGCAACTTTGTTTTCCAAAACCACAGTCACATTAGCCAGAATTTCAAAATAATTGAAAATTTGATATTACAACACAATTTTTTCCCCTAGGAGTATACATCTTACAGTTTTTGCATAGGTCTTACTGAAGTGCAGACATGCCTAAAACATTATTAATTTTTCAGTGAAACAGAGCTGACTTCTATTACAAGTGCCGTCCTTGGCCCAGAAAAAAAAACCCTCAGAAAGATGAGCTACTTCCTATTTCACTGTCAGACATATAATGGGAAAAAAAATATCCAAGTGCCAACACAATGCAGACAATGCAGTGAGATGTGCTGTGTAGCCTGAGGTGAAAGAAAGGGGCTTTGGAGTCCTTTTTCCTGTAAGCTGCTGTATCCCACTTAGCGAGTAAATGGATTTCTGGCCAGAACCATTGTCATCACTGAGCCCATTCCCACAGAAAAGCATTCCCTGAGAGGCCCTGGGAGCAACCATGAACCACCCCACTGGTTTTGTCCATAAATAGAAAAACTCATCCTGCAAACAGAAGTGAACATTTTTCATAAGATCTAAAAATCATTTTAACTCCTAACAACAAAGAAAAACATATTAAAAAGATACAATGACAGGCGTCCTGGAATAACTGTCTCAAACAACAGCTGGCCAAGTATGACATTCACATGGAAGAAAGAGCTGGCTGTTCTTTGTAACAGACATTATTTCAAACAAACCAGATCTCAGAACTCCCTTGATCCAAAGAAAAGTCTTTTTAGTTGGCTTAGGGGCAGAAAAACTATTGGTAGAATGAACAACTAATTATGGTTAAATTCACCTCTGGAAGGAACTGAGGATACAAAACCAGCCCAGTAAGCAGAGCACACATCCTTTTAAAATGATGCAGTTTTCTCATCAGATCCAGAGAGACAATATCCTAATGCACAAATTACAGATTCTCTCCTCGAAGAACACGGGCAGATGAATCAGAATCTCTCAGCAGACTGGGAAATACAAAATTTGTTTGGTGTTACTCTGCATGCAGTGATATACCTAAGGTCAGACTGCAACCCTCCATCTGGAGGAGTTAGACAACAGCAATAATGTGGTAGGATCATTACAGAATCTGTCAAATTATGTTTTGTCTATCAAAACTTCAACTTCTACATTTATCTTTCACACTGTCTGATCTTTTTGAGATTCTAAACCTATTTCGAAAACTCAGATGATTGAGTTTGTATAATGAGAAATTTAATGACCTGTAAAGTGAGTGCATCTGCCAGCCCTAAAAAAGTCTTTTTTTCACCACGTGCACATCACAATTTGGGACTGATTTGGCACTGTTACTTTTCCAGACATCCACTCCTGTTGCCTCCTTAAAACAAACAGATATTTTGGGATGTAATTTGAAGACTAAGAATATTAAAATGCTTAAATAGTTCTCACAATATTTTTCCAATAACACTTTGTTGAGAAATATTCACATTCTCTAAGTAAAAATAGAGAGTTTGCAAACAGAAAGATAAGCAAATTCTGAGCCACTGTTTAGTTTCACTCAAGCATATTTTTGTCAAAGGGTCAAATTCTCTGCTGGAATAAAAATCCTGATTGAATATGTATTTTGACAGGGATGAATATGATCCATATTGCAACAGCAAAACGAGTGTGCATCCAAAGAGTGGCTGGCACCAACTCCATCCACAGTAAACACAAGACAGATGAACATGTCAAGAAAAAGATCTTAGTGGCTACGTTTTATGCAAGATTACAGAGCATCCTTTAATCCTGATACAAACTCCCAATCACCCTTTATAGCTATACATAGAGAACGTGCTTTAAATGTAACACGCTGAACACAATTTAAATGTAACATACAGAACTCAAAATGACCTCTCTTTATTATGCATTTGTAATTTATATTAAAACTTTAGCATTCAGGCACACACATCCAGGCTGGACATCCGCTTATATTCATTAACATTCTGGCATAGATTTGTTTGGTTATCTGCAAACAAAGTCCTATCTGTGGCTTAAAAAAATATCAGTATTTAGGTACTACCCTACACTCCTGGCAAGTGACGTTCAGTCCAAACTCCTAAAGGTCTGACACGTAAATAAGGGAATAAGCCCCAGTCAAACCTGCCTTTCTGAAGGACAGCTATTTTGAGCAGCAGTTTGTGACGGCCCTGCCAGCTGCACACACAGCCTGCCTTGCATCTGTGGCCCATTCTCTGTGAGCATTGCCTTTGTTTTGATTTCCTAGTTTGTGTCCCATTAGTTTTGAGGCTGGATGTCACACTGCCGTTAAATCCCTGTTTTCGAGCAGCGGTGTCTCCCAGCTGACCTCAGAGCAAAGGCACAAAGCCTGGCATTCTCTCCACTTTCCCTGACAAGCCAGGGGTGCTGAGAGCCTCCAGCTCACACAGCAAACTTGCTCTGACTCACCACACCAACCCAGATCTCACACAGATAATCAAAACGAACATTAATTTACGAGAACAGCTCGAAGTGGAAATACCTGAAGGGAAAAAATTACATACACAATATTTCACTGAGAGCAGCTTCTCAGAAGGGAAGGATTCGAACATTTCTGATGAGCTAATGGAAACAGCAAAGTGACTGTTTGGAAAAGGTTTTTAGGGGGTTGGTTTGGGGTTTTTTTTAAATGTTTTTATCTGCTTTCACTAGGAGATGAAGTGAGCTCACTATCAGCAAGAGTGATTTCTGACTGTCAGACAACAAAGCTAAATGATTTTTCTGCTTCTGAGCTTTTAGAAAAAGTCAGAAAAAAAAATAAAAATGGAGCTTTCATCTGATGAACCTGGACAGGGATCACTAGGATCCTGCCAAGGTTTAATTTCTCATTTTTCATGGATTAACATCATTGTTTATGTGGTTCAGGCTGTTGCATGGTGACGCAGGCTCTAAACAGGGTGACAAGAAACAAACACAACCAAACAAATAACAATTCCAAGATGCAGCAATGCCTCTGATGGGTGTTTAGGATGAGTTTATTTTACAGAAATCCACCTCTGAGCTTCCCCAACAATGGCAGCAGTTGTGGAGCAGAGCTTGGGGGGGATGAGGAGCCTCCAGTGATGTACAGCTGCCTGCACAGAGGAGTCAGCTCCCTGAACTGTGATGAGCAATTTGTCTCACAGCTTTGATCCACTGTCACTTTAGCTGACACTGACTCCAGGAATTAATTTCTAACATTTCAGGATAACCTAATAAAAAAAAAAAAAAGAATGGAAGCAGTGTGTGGTAGATATCTGTAGATAACCTATCACCTGCTGCAAGTGTTGACAGCAAAGCTAAATATCTCCTGTTACAGCACAGAAGCTCTCAATTTCTTGAGCACATAAATACCCTACCCAAGACAAAGTACCAACAAGGTAAAGCAGCATAAAGGACAAAATATTTTAACCAGATGCTCCAAGCTAATACTGTGTTGGTCCTACATATGTGAGAGTCTTCCTGAGAGAAAGAACACATCCTTTGTTTCAACTCTCTGCCCACTGGAAAAGGACATCAGTTCCATCACAATGGAATTGGACTGGAATGTGTTTGGGGTTTAATTACAAGACAATTGCTATAGAGCTTTAATTATATTGTTAATATGGTAAGTGCACTGCATGAAAGCCATAAATATTTCTTGCTCTGGCTGAACTGATCAACACCAAATAGAGCAGCAAATACTGGCTTTGGAGGTGACTTAGGAAGGGAATATAAACCCTCGTTAAGTTCAGCCCTACTGTTATGCTGTCATGATGCTGCAGATGGAACACAAGCCCTCTACTTCAGTATGTTTGGGGCAAAAATCTTTGTCATTAGCAAACTGATGCTGAGCTGTGGCTTCAGGTTGTCATGCTTGGCCATCACGAACCAAAGGCAGTCACACCATTCTGCACCAGCCAGTGAATCTGCTGAGGTTGTGACACCTGCAAGAAGGTGCTGATCCTGAGAGTTCTCAGTGAGCAGCCTCTGATCCTCCCCTGGCTCCTATTCCCCTGTATCCAGGCAGCAGGTGACAGGAGAGGAACATTGCTGGCCCACAAGTTGAATTTGTCCACAATTCAACCAACAATCACATGTAAAAGTCTTATTCTAACAGTGTCAGACAGGACAGGTTTGACTTCCCTCATAATGAAGGTAAAAGTTTGTTCTTTAGTTTTAGGCCCTAGTTGTGAGATAACTTCATTTATTCTTAAACAGCTCCCCATACAGCAGGGTAAACAATGAGCTTTGAGGATTAATTGTTATCTAATAAAGCTGTAAATCTTCCTCTATCTGAACTGGGAACTGTCTGGTTCAAGGGGTACAAGCACTAAAGAATAGGTTTTGGAGAGAGGGAGGAATCAACTGAGAGCAGAAGTCAAACCCACTGGATTCCTGAAGCACTGGGAAGGAAATGCTGACAAACACTGGCACTAAATGATGCCACCTGGACAGATGAGGGTCCTCAGCATGCAGACAAATGAGGCTCTCTGATCACTGTTGTACCTGCAGGGGAGAAATGAACCACCAAGGCCAAAACTATTGAAGCAAATACACTTGCAGTCCAAGGGCTGCTCTAACAGATGAAGAATGATATGATTTCACCCTCCCAGCAGTGCCACAGGCCTTTAGCTCAAGGCCAAAGACACAGCAGAGAGCACACAGTGACCAGCATTGGCTTCAGCGGGTTCTGGAACCTACTGCAACCTTGCTTTATTGCAGGAGAGAAAATATTACAAATAACCCTAACAGCTTTGCACTCCCTTTATTTCAAACACATGGGTTCTTTTCTGGAGCCTGATGTAACACAGCTAGAATGTGCCTTTTATGAGTAAGGAAACTTAGGAGAAAGTCAGAGTCATTCTTCAAAAGGGGAGATTTGTAATGGATGCAGTATGTGAATGAACCATTAGGAATTTAAATATGCCATATCAGCTTTATGAAGCATCTTTTGACCCTTAAATGAAATTGAGTAGGTGTAAATCAGGTGAAATGCTCACAGACCAAAATCTAGCAGTGTTTCTCTTGGAGAAATGTGCCTTACTCCACGATTACTCCTCTGAGCTTGATAGACAGGCATATGAAATATCTCGGTCCTCCACGCCAAGAAGGATTGTGGAATCTGTCCTTTCTGCCCATTAGATTAGTGGAGAGGATGCCTAAACCTTTTAGCAGCAAGCCATTGAGGAATTAAAGTTAAAACCTCCCTCTTAATACTCCGGAAAAAACAGGTCCAGGCTACAGTACTCGAAACAACATCACAGCCCAGATTTCACAATCTACACAAAGAAACTCCTTCAAAATGAGTGGAATGCAAAGCAACGTTAAACCCCCATTCCCCAACCCTGCTTTTGAGCTCTTAACGTAAAGAGTAAGTTACAGCTGCCTAATTAACTTGACTGTTGCCCCCTAAAATACTTTCTATCTTAGCTCTCCTTCTGTGCAAACAGCATAATGTTAATTTAATGGAAAGGTCACATTATACTACAAGGAAGGGAGTGACATTCCATTATGTCCTTCTCTCCCTGCTCACAGTCCTCCCCCTACTGCTGCCGTGCATGCAAGGCATTTTCTATAAACATTTCATGAATAATGAGAAACCTTCTATCCAGGGGAAAGTGCTGCCTTCCACCACTTGCTGTTGCACATCATTCTGCAGTCTCAAGAAAAGTGACACACCACCCACTTGATTGTACATAAATGTTTTTTCCTCTGCAAGCCAAACTCAAGATTTAATTATTACACTTTGCCTGTAATTCCTGAATGCCTTCATTCACTTTGCCTGCACAAGGAAATATTCCAATCCAAGAACATGTTTCAAAGTTCTTGCACGTGGAGCAAGTTACCCAGAAACTCATTTTCTTTATGAGGGGAATGATTCCTCATCTGCCATGCAGTGTTTGGGGAGAATTAACAAGGTGTCCTGGCTAAACTTCAACTTGCTTCAGCTGCTCTCTGCTCACTGAAGCTCACCTCTCCTTTTCAGCTGGATCCATCATTCTTCATCATTCTCTACCCTGCTCTCTCAGGTAGCTTTGCTCTGCTCTGTTGGCCACGGTTAACAAGGGATGGCTGATGTGACCTCTACATTCAGCCTGCAAGGTGCTTTTGGCATCATTTGGGGCAAAACTGATCTATGACTATGTGATTCTTCCTAGAAACGAGCACAACCCAACCTCTAGCTACAAATCTAGTCCTGCATTTCTCTATCAGTTCTGGTAATTTGTCTTGGAATATAAAAGTCTCCACACTGATCATGTTCCCCTGCCCCTAATTAAATAGTTATCATTTCCTGCTAGTGATCACAGAGCAGTTTCTAAGTTCTGTGTATGCAAAACAGCTCAGCTTTCCATCCTGAAACATTTTCTTAACATTTCAGCTATGCACACACTCATTCCAGACATAATTCCACTGAACATGACATTAGAGAAATCCACCAGTGTCTGGTAAGATCAGCATTAACATTCCTTTGTGCTGAGTGACACAAAGGAACCAGAAGCTCATCCGTAAATTACCAAGTGTTAACCTTACTGTCCAGTACAAGCTCTAAACTGAGCCTACCCAGCAACAGGAACTACATTTATTTCTTACATAGAGCTTCTAGTCAAGTATGAAAGCAGTTTTTTCCCATTCTCACCCAAAAGTAGCCACTCAGTGCAGTGTTTACAGTTACCAAAAGTATTTTTAGCTGCCACACTGCAGCTGGGGGAGCAGCAGATTCTCCAAATACAGGGAATAGTTTATTGCCTTCATTATCCGAACTACAGAGCGTTTGTACGCTCCATTTCAGAGAAACAGGCACTAAACCTGTTAGAAATCTGGTATTTTGAATATTCACTGCTCAGTGTAACCTTTGTAGTGCACTTCCCTCCTGCCCCAGGCAGGATATTGCAGCTCAATTCCCAGAGCCAGGTGAGCTCTGAGGACAGCTCAGCTTTAATCACAGCAGTTAATGCACCATGACTGGACCAGCAGCCTGACATTTGGCAAGTTTACTGAAACCTTCATAACAATGCATTATTACATTTGTTATGCCTCCCTTAATTCATTATGGAAGCAGCCTTTAGGAACAGAAATTGAACTTTTGGAATTGATTAGACTGTTTTGAGCTTTAATAGCACGGGGATTGTGTGATCCTTCCCAGGTAGCTGCTGTTTCACAGATATGTCAAACTAATTTGGTGATCATAAACCCTTTATTTTTATAGAACATAACATTTTCACCTCATTAGGCTCAGGTCAGGAGTACCACCTTGCATTTAATATTCATGTTAGACAGTAAAACTAACACTCTTAACCAAATAAAAAAAGCCCATTCTTAAAACCATAGTTCCAGAAGCATAAGCCCCATCACGAGTCTGATTTTTATCACCATTTTTGTTTCACACTCTAAAAGACAAAGCAAAACACTTGCAGGAAAAGCCAAGAGCTCAGGATGTCAAAGCTTTTTGCTGTAATACCAGTTTTACCCTTTCCATATGCAATTACCTGAAGATAACTCACTTTTCTGAGTCACTTTGTGTGCAAGTACAAGAAAGGCAATGACTGTCAGTCTCACAAGGCCGTGAAGAAAAACATTTCAACAAAACTCTCAGAACATGAGTGCTTAAATGTTATGGTTAACAGTAATAGAACCAACTACTTCAGCTCTGAAGGACTGCTGCTCTTCTACAACAGTCAAGAATTTCTAATCCAGACTGACTACAGTGGCAGAGCAGGTCACAGTTCAGAATAAAAGATAAAATTCAGAAATTCTGCACCTCCAGCTTCACTATGCCTGCTAAGTAATCTCAGATGCTTGGCTGTCAGGGTTGTTATTCTCTTGTTAGAATTACTGCAGTATGATGTCATATTTCCCCATTTTGTCCATGCACGTGTGCAAATAAGGATTTTAGTTCTCAGATATGGGGTCACTGACACTTTGCAACTTTTAATTAAGGGTTTTTGAAAATTAAACCCTTTAGAAGAAATACATTTATGGTTCAGGCTATCCAATGAGCTTGATTAATAAAACCAACACTAGTCAGTGTATAGTCTAACAGCCTAATGTAACATTTGTTGGAAGAGTCAGAAAGCTCTCTGCTCTTGAAACTTAAACATGTATCCAAGTTTGATGAAATATGTCTAAAATTGAGCTTTTCTTCTTGCATCATTTGCTGTCTTCCAGTTCTATGGCCACCTCACTTCACAACTTCTGTTTATTTTCATTCCAGTCCTCCTTGCACCAACTCTCACAATCCAAACTGCTGCAGACCACCAGTTCTCTCACCTAAAGTCATCTTTTCTTTTATTGCACAGCCAAATTATTCACATCTGCTCAGTCACCAATTCCTAATACACCCTCACACCTCAGGTATTCAGGCTCACTAACATTCAATAACAGCACATTAGAGCAGAAATACAACAATACTGTATGGTTCCACTGCCAGTGTCTGGTGGGTCAATGTCTCCTTGGATGGGGGAGAAGAAAGTCAAGCAGGAGAGGGAGCCCAGGCCATTAGGCTGTTTATTTAAAAAAAAAAAAACCCTCCTAGTTCATCTTCTGCAACAAGAAATGCATCTTTTGCTGTTTTAAAAAAAGAAAAGTAGTGCAGAGTTACCCTCGCTAATACAGTTAAAGGCGACAGGAGACAGTTAAAAATAACACTTTAGCAACCCATTCTGTTTGCTGGAAATCACATTCCCCATCCAACATGCACAGCCAGGGTTCCACTGGCTCGTTGAGAGCTGGGAGTGCACATCAGCTTTCATCGTGAGAAGTGAAGCAGAGACATCACCTCAGGTGGAGATTGGGCGTGAATCCTGCCCTACCTGGGGTTACCAGCTGGCACACAAGTCATGGATGGAGCTTGTAGGAAAAGCCATTCCTGCAACACCCACAGCTCATTCTGCCCACAAACACTGAGCAGAGCAGCTGCTTCCCTCGCCGTTCACCCCAGAAAGGAAAAAAAACCAAACAGCTCACAACTTGTTGACACCAAAAGGAAAAAAACCCAAACCCAAGGAAACAATCCGTAAACAATAAGAAAAATCACAACATCCTTTTGCACCCCTCTCGAAACAAAACCAAACAAAGCAGAAAAGGAAACCAGAGAAGGTTAGGCAAAGAAAAACTATCTGCAAAATCCACCTATGGTAATGAGGGACAAGGAATCTCCATGGAAACCTAAGTCAGGCATACCTGAGTCCCCACTGCACGGCAGAGCTCTCAGAGAGGCATCACACACCGTGACAAAGTCTTTGCGACATTCCAGGTCCCTCAGAGGCACCAAACCAGGCACCCTTTCACTGCTGTAGGAGCAGCAAGAGTTTTCCCTTCAGTGTGACACCACCAGCTCTGAATTTGTAACCACACACGGTGCCACTGTGCTCACAGCTGCTCTTTTTATTGTTTAACATACTCCAAACTCACCATCACTAACAGGTTTAGGCAACAGCAAAGGGAGAAACTGCAGACAATTGACAAAGGGCAGTTTTCCAACTACTGGCTTTTCTTGCACTCAGGAAATTTATTTTGTTCATGCTCTGCAAGATTGTGCAAGCCATGACACAACTGTGGACTAAAAACAAACCTGTTTTGCAGATGCTTTTATTTTTCACACTGGTTCACGTGGGGGGCACATGCAGCAGTCAGAGCTTCAAAGAAAAAAAAACCCCACACAATTATGCCCAAGTTCTCTTTTTTCATTCCCAATTCTTCATCAGAAATGCACAAGGACAAACAAGATAAACTTGGATGGCTGGGGAAGCTGAAAGCGTGACTCTCACTGCTACAATCTCTGCTGTACACTCCCTGTTTTGCCTTGTTCCCTTCATTCTGTCCAAAACATCAGCCCATACTCACACTGGAATTCTTGAGCTGACAGGTTGTCACATGAAGAGCCTGGCAAAATAGTACAGCAGGAAAAAAGACCCCAAACCAAACAGCCTTAAATCAAATACAAATTAACCCCTGCAAACAGAGCACACCTCAAAATTGTCACTTCCATGCTGCCAACGTGCATTTTTTAATTGTTAAAAAGATACTCAAGTGTTACCAACAAAGACTTTGAGACCACCTCAAGCAAGCAGTGAAAAGATGTGGAAGGGCCCAATTTCACCTGTCAGGAAGCTACCAAAATACCCCAAAGAAGTACCTGAATCTGAACATCTCACCATGTTTGTATCTACCTCAAATAACTAAAATAGAAAAATACTCTAGGAAGTGTTTTGTGCCTTTTCACTTCCAAGGACAGCTGAGTAATTTATGGAAAGAAATACTGGGTTATCCTTTCTCAAAAGCATTTTGTTGAAATTTCATGTCCTTTAAATAGGAAATTTCATGTTCTTTAAATAGGAAATGTCAAGGTATATCTGAAGCTGGGGTGTTTTTTGCTTGTTTTTTAAATGACTTGGGCACTTCCCAGACACAGGCAGGAGACCTGTGCTGATCAGTGACCATGCACTGGCTCTCAGCTCAGAAAGGATCAGGAATGTCACCACACCAGTGCAGTCTGGCCTGGCCAGTTTCTCCATTTTGGAGAACATAGAAAGACCATCTACCACCAGTGTTTTCCTGCTGTTCCCAGAGCAATAAGAAATTATGACTAACCTTCACGTAAGAGAGATGACAGGAGGAAAAAAGGTCTTTGCATTAAAAGTTCTGCCTTGAAATACATGTTTTTAGTCTTCTAGAAAGCAAGGTTTGAAATTGGAACCACTGACAGATCTCTAACTGCAGCAATAACAAATAACATCAGTGTAATTTCTCTTGAAAGAAATTGCTCTGCTTTCTCATCCAGTTTCCAGCTTCAAACCTTTCATTGCTGAGGCTGTTGTCAATCTTATCTAGTGACCCATTTACCCAAAGCAGAGAATTACAGAACACAATATTATGACAAGTACAGAGCTGGCTTTGACACTAATAACACTCAAGACTTTGTGGGCTCAGATTGTTTTTAGTGCTTGGTCAGAAAGGCCACCTTCCTTCCATGCAGAAAGTCAACAATCCACCTCAGAGGTTTTGCAAATGAATTTGTCATGGCAATTAAGGGGGAGAATCTATCTAGCCATGATAGAAGGTGACTGACAACACCGTGCACCGCTACGTTACGGAAGAAGAGAGAGACCTTTAACACATTGTTCTGAACACTTAGGAAACCAAAAATACAGTCTGGAGAGCTACATTCCATGACTTTCAATGAATCAGTGGTGTCTGCAATGCACACCCGACCTTTGAGGTAGAGTGGAACAAACCTCAGGCTGAACCAAGTGACTTCCAGTGATCTGTGACAGGGGGTTGAAGGGCTCTGTCTCACATGGACTGACATCAGCTGGTATTAACCCAGCACAGAACCAGGCAGCCCTGCAGGGAATCCCCTCCCCAACAAGGTTTGGAAAATACAAGAACCTGAAATCCACTGGGAATTGTGGAAGCTGCTGTATCAGTTCTGGTCAAAAAAACCACGGTCTGTCCAACTCCCCAGGATTTTCCTGGAGAGCAGAGTGGCAGGGAGCAGATGTAGAAAAGCCACCACATGGGCAATCTGAAGCCATGAGGGTCACAAAATCCACACCATTGTGAAAAATGGCCACTCCACTCTGCTGGGATGCTGCTGTACAGGGTGGCTGAAAGAGGTCTCCTTGACGTGGGTTGGAGGATTTTTATTTTTTGTGGGGTTTGGGGAGGGCTTTGTTGTTTGTTGGTTTTTCAAACACAACTGCTACACACCCCGAGCTTCCCCTGGCCCTCCCGGGTACTGCCAGTGGGTTGGACAGGGTTTGTTTTGTTCCAGTGTGATGCAGTGGAATGCAATCCTTCCACTGTGCTGGCCCAGCTTGGTGTTTTCCCTGTAAGAGCCACCACATTCCCGAGGGACTGCAAAACAACAGCATCCAGGGTGGCACTGAGAATATTCAAATATCAGCTCTGTGTTCCCTGACACCAAATTTTCTTAACAAAGATGCAAAAAGCATCCATGAACATACAGCTTGTCTGAAGACATTTGTTGCCATCAAGGATATTAAAAAGTGTCCTAAACATGCAATTATTCCGTGTAATGCCCTATGGCCGTATTATTTTGTGAAACCATCCACACTCCCTCAAGTGGTTTTAGCTCTTAAAATCTATTTTTTAATATCAGTTTAGAAAGCAGCATTTGCCAGCAGATATTAACATACTCAAGCCCTGTTGAATTCACATTTTATCATCATCTTGTTGTTTACAAATTTTCCTGTCATTCATCACTGCAAATCATCAGCTGTACTTGTGGCTGAAGAAAACACTAACTCAGAAGGCAGAGATGAGTGCAAATGCATTAATCAGAGATCATGATTTTTCTACCAGGAATGTTATGCTCTCAGACACCTATAATTAGACACATCCAGTACCTATAATCTTCTCAGATACTCAAAATATTATAGGGACTGCTCAGTGTGGGTAGGAATGGGGTGAATTAACAATACAAAGCAAAAATACAGGTAAAGCAAAGTATTTGTAGACTTGGGCTATAGAAACACATTTCTGTTCTAGAATTTCTAAAGAAACCTACAAACAAATATTTCTGCAGAGAACACTGACAGCCTAAATGGTGAGACCTGATGTGTGAGCAGCATGAAATCCCTGGGCTTTCCTCAGACTGGGAGGATGGAGGGAAGCAGAGGACAGGTCAGATTCCTCCATTTTTTTTATTTCCTTTTCTTTTTTTTGCAACTCAGTAACCTTTCAGTAAAAGAGAAAGGAATCATCAGTCAGAGATTTCCAACATTCTGTAGTGCTTTCAGCCATGCTCTGCACAAAAAGGAACAGCAGGCGAGACCATTCATCTCTGATTGCTTCATGAAGCTCAAGCATAAGCCACAACCACACATTTAGTAATTTCCATAGTTTATTTTCTATTTCAATTGTGTACTCTTAATTTGGTCAAGTTAAACAGCCAAGTTCCAACTGGGTTTCAGAGCGCCCTTAAGGATCAAACCCTGACATCATTTTCTCATTACCAAAACAACAATCATTGCCTTGAATTAACCAGTATTTTCAGGGTTACCAGAATTTAAAAGAGCATGTTTGCACTTAAAAATTCTTGACAGCAACTTCTAATATTCAGCAGAAAAGATGTTTTAGAATTTAAGGGACAAGAACACTGGCAACACTTGCTGGATGGGCACAGGCAGCCAGATGCTGCTTGAGGTGGAATATAAAAATGAAATGAATGCATTCATGGTCTGGAGCTGGGACTGATGGCACAGGGGGGCTGCAGAGACTCCACTCTGCTTTTCCAGGGAAAATTGCTCAGCACAAACCAGCCCAGACACCTCAGAGAGCCTCAGCTCTCCCTACACGAGCCAACAGCTCTGAGGGAAAGAACACAAGCAGAGAACACGGCACGATCTCGAGATCAGTGGCACAGCTCTTGTCCCCGTGCTTTGTGAGTCAGGCTTGACATGGAAGCGACTTGAGGCAGTGCAGGACTCCCAGAGTCAGTGGGCACTGCAGGGCTGAGGAGAGCAGGAGATGATCAGTTTGTTGTTTGTGTGGGTTTTATCACAGAGTCCTGGCTCGCCCTCTGACAGCATCGTGAAACCCAAACACAGAGGTGAAGTGAAAGGTAAAACAGTGAATCCACCATCTCTGAAGCCACCCCTGCTTTTATCTAAGCTGTATTGCAAAAACTTTACTTTTTATACCATTCTTTTGCTCAGCTTTTGAGCTGTTTACCCACCCCTCAACTGCCAGCATTTGTCATCCCTGCTTCTCAATCCATTCCTTACCCTCCAACCCTCATTACGATTCCTTTCCTTCCATTTTCAAGACTTGCTACCTTTCTCTGAATATTCTCCCTCAAGTGCATCCTCCTTATCTCACATTTTCCTTTTCACTCAGCCTGCCACTGTCCCTGCTCCATTTTAAGGGCTCTCATTAAGAACTTCAAAGATCAGTTCCAAAAAGGCAATTCCCAAGCCTCAATGTACCCATCAAAACAGTGCTGCTTTACTTACAAACACTCTGTTCCACCATCAAATATTGTAGCCTGTGATGCATTTCCTGTGATTATCCACAGGAAGGCATGGAAGATTGTCCCAAGAATTTATTTAAACAGAAATAATGATTTCTTTTCCCTGGAAACAGGAGGCTACTTTGAAGAAAAGTCTCTCCTTCTTTAAAGGGGAACCAGGAAAACTTGGCTCTTTGTGGAGAGTCTCCCCAAGCTCCTGATAAGGCTTCCCAGGTGGTTGAAGCACCTCTGAATGAATTATTTTTCCCCTCCTTATGGTCATTTTCCCAGAACTTGCTCCCTTGGCAGTTTGCTGCTCCAGGCCAAGACCTTTCCTTCCTGCTGAGCAGAGCCAAGCAAACCCTGCACAGGCACAAAATCTCCAGGATTCAGTACTTTAGTGGCTGCTGGCACCTTTATTTTGCTGTTCCCAGGTGGCTCTGAGACCACAGGTGCCTCGTGTTTGCTGTTCCCACCTGCATTTGCAGTCACAGGTGCCTTGAGCTGACAATTTTTAAATGCATCCAGTACTGGCATTGTTCCAGAACAGGAGCCTTGGTGTTTGTTATTCCCTAAGTTATTAAAGCCAGTTGTTTCCCAGTTATGAAAACACACACACAGCTGCCCAAACTCTGAAGCAGGAGTTTTTAATTTCCTAAAGGGGAGCCCAGCAGAAGGATCTGCAGCTAATTAACACTACAGGAGGTCTCATTCCCCTCAGCAGCCCCTCGAAAATAGAAACAAATCCTGAGGGGCCAGGACACCTTAAAGCTATGGTAAAGTTCTGGGGTCCACCCAGAACACCTCCTTTGGATTTATAAGCCAAATAAAACATATTTATATCTATTTCTAACTGCAGCACCACCTCCCCTGCCTGCAGCCCTCACACCAAGGGCCTCCCACCACCCACATTCCAGGGACTGGGATGAAGTTTCCTCATCCCCTCCTGGGGCCAAGGGGGCCATGCACGAGCACAAGTGGCCACAGACTTGCCAGGGGTCGTGGGGCTGTGGCAAAATGGGGAATATGTAAAAATTTTCTTAGGAAAGGATGCTTTTGATGTTTGATAATTATATATTTTCAAGCCTAATCAACAGTTAGGAGCTAATAACCAAGCTCATGCATTAGGAAAAAAACCCCAAATTACTGGTTGGTGGAAATGCCTTGTTAAGTTTAGGGCTTGACAGGTTTCAGTGATCTCAGGCTTAGGGAGAGGTTAACAAAGCCTGGGGAAAATGGATGCCCACTGATAGTGGACACAAAGAATGCAGAATTTATGGCCCATCTGGCAGAACTCCCAAGATAAGGAGGAAACTAAAACCCAACTCAGCATCTGTGCTGGAATCAGCTCTGACATCTCCCCTGCAGCAGGGCAGGGCTGCAAGGGGGTTCCTGCTTCAAAACCCACTCTGGGGGCACCAGGAGGCAGCAGCTGGTTTTTCCAAGCACAGAGGTCACCTCTGGAGAAGGATTTTTTGCCTTTCTTTCAGCCGAGAGCCAAGCTGGGGTGACCCCCTGCCTCAAGCTGAGATACAGCGGAGCTGTGGCCAAGGGATGTGGCCATAAATGTGTTTTACCTTCAGATCCATAGAACTTCCTCACTTCCCAACACTGCTGGAAAGCCCAGCAGTTAAAGCACTGGGAAGGAGAAGACCTGAATGTCATTACAACAGTAAGGGCAATATTAATCAATATTTCAAGTAGTTAATTATAATCCTTGGCTACTCTCCCACGTGGCAGTTTGGGGTAGAGGACAGAGCAACCCCAGCCTCCCCAACCCCCTGGTGCTGCTCAGCCCTTGAGAAAACCCATCAAACCTCACTCCTCCCATGACTGTTTTCAGTAAAAGCCTTTTAAACTCCACTCAAACCTCGTCAAACAGGCTGTAACTGGTGCAAATGAAAACTCGAGATGAATTTAATACTGTACCTATTCAGCCCTAAAATACAGGGCCCATCAGCAGCAATAGCACATTATTTGAGGTATATGATTTCCAGCAGATTGGGTTTTTAGCCTGTCAAGATCACTCCAACCATCTGAATCCTGGGAGTTCTCTAAAGGGACAAGGTATCTGAAAACATCTCCTCCCTCCCTCCCTCCCTCCCTCCTCCCTGTCTTTCCTCTCAGCCCTGAAAAAAAACACCCTTGCTATCATTTCCATGCATTTTAATCTGTCCAACTCTTCTTTGCTCTTATAACTTAGAGGGATGTGACCAGATAGGAGAAATGGGGAGCCACAGTGGAGTTGTGAGGCTCCAGGAGAAAGAGGGGGGCATTTGCAGCTGGGCAGGTTCCCCCCACCTCCTTTTCTTCCCTGGCTTTGTATTTTCTACAGGCTGGTTTTTACCCTCAAACCTCATGTGTTGCTCTGCTTTTCTTTTCAGGAAGAGCTCAGGCACACAGTGGTCAAGGCCAGAGGTGCTCACCCCCTGACCTGCTAAACTGGGGAGCTGGAAATGCAATTTCTGCTACTCTTCTCATTGGATGCAGTTTAATCATAGATGTTTCCAGCTGAAAGGAAATATTCCGACACCCAGGGTTTGAGACAGCCACGAGAAATATCACAATTTGGTAACAGTGACCCTCTGAGCACCTGCTGGGTTTGGACATGGGCATACAGGAAAGATTTCAACTGAAATACTGGAGAAAGAACCAGTTTCAATGAATTCCCTGATACAAATGATGGTATCTCATCTGGAACTGGGATGTCAGCTCAGACAACCTTTGTCTGCAGCAGGGTGGAACCTGCTGGGGCTCTGGCTCCTGGACAGGGGGAGGCAGCTCAGACACATCAGCCCTGCAGCCTCTGGAGCTGGGAGAGAATCCAGGAGCTGCAGAGGAGCGGGTGGGCACACAGGAGCCATCCCACACCCCCACCCTGCAGGCAGCAATGCTGTCACCCTCTGGAATTGTGCCCAAGAGCCACTCTGCTTCCCTGGCAGCTCTGTTTTTAATGGCTTTGAAACAACCAAAGTGCCATTTGGCTCAGGATGCTCAGGAGCCTGGGGGCCAGCAAGGGCCCAGAGGGGATGGAGGGGATGTGTCCTCCTGAGGCTGGACACTCCCTGTCCCTCCTGGTCTGCCTTCCTGCATTTTGTCCCCCATCCCAGTGGCACCTGCACCCCAAGGGCAGCCTGCAAGCCTTGGGGCAAGATCACCAAGTCTGTCTCCAGGCTCTCTGCAATTTGTTTCTCCCAAAATTTGTCCACGGGGAGCCCACCCTGCAAACCCTTTCCTGGCAAGGGGTTCCCTCTGGAGCACCGAGCTCAGAGAGGAGCACGTGCCTGTGCCTGGCTCCTCAGTGCCACGTGCACAGAAATGAGCTCCCTCCAAGACAGAGGGGGATGCATTATTCAGAAACGAACAAAAAAGGTCCCAAAAGATGGATTTATAGGTCGGTGGTTTTGGAGACACTCCCCCTGTTTTCCTCCCGCAGCCTGCAGAGGTTCAGAGGGCTGAGCTGGCTGGGATCTCCCAGCCCTTCCCCTCCTCAGCTCCATTTCTCCTCCACCCTGATCATTTCCAGTCCCATTTCCAAGCAATACTCCAATAACAACAGGTCTGCATTTGTTTCTTTTCTCCTTCTGTGTCATTTCTCCATCCAGCTTACAATTTTGGTGGCAATTTAACAGCCTTTACAAATTACATTCCTATCTTTTCTGCTGTTATTGTTAGAGGAGAAAGTCCCATTTTTCACTGTGATCCTTCAGGTTTCTGCTGTCACTGTACTTAAGACTTTTCTTCTTTTTTTGTCCTTAGCTTTTATTTTCTTATCCCTCAAGGGCAGCCTTGGAAATTCAAAGCTGTTCCCTGCCTATCAGTGGATCTGGTATTCTCTTTTGGCAGTTCCACAGTGACTGTCTCTCTTCCTTCCAACCTTCCACCTAAATGACACCTTTTCTCAATAAATTACCCTTTGTCTCTCGGAGTGATGGTTCTGTTTGTGACAGTTTGGATGTGGAATGGTTGCATCCCAGCGGATACCTCCAGGACTGTCAGCTAACAGGCCAATACAAACCCGCTGGTGCAGAAAATAAAGAGATTTATGTATTTTGGGTTTTATTTCCCTCCCCCTGGAGTTGTGCTCTGCATTTTCAAAGTTTCAGTTTAAAGGTGTGGTTGCTCATTGCCAAAAAAGAGCCCCTGTCCTGGATTGGAGGGATGGCTGAACTCGTGGCAGAATTCCCTTTTTTGCAGCATGACATCCCTTGGGATCCCTGGAAAATACCTCGGAGCAGCCAAACCCCCCCCACACTGGTGCAGGGCTTCATGGATTGTTTATGCTACAGAGGAAACATTGATTTTTGCAAGCATTTCCTAACAATAACAACAGGGATCGATTTGTGCTGCTGCTGCTGGTGGTTTTGCTAACAGAGGATAAATGTGTGGAGCAGCAGCTCTGAGGTGTCCCTCGGCTCCCTCAGGGAGGGGAGGGCTCCTGGGGGGACACACTCACTCCCAGCAGTGCTGGGGCAGGGGTGCAGCAGATAAATCTTGGGAAATTTGGATGCTCACTCCCTGCTCCCATCAGATGACAATGGAGATATCCAAGCCCTGTGGGGTCCCCGTGGACAACTTTTGGGGGAAATGAATTGCAAAGAGCCTGGAGACAGACACGATGATCTGTGCAAGATACGGCTGGCAGCAACACAGTCCTCCCTGGCTCCTGCAAGCTGCCCAAAAGCAACAGATTGAACATTTTTATAGAAGTTGTCAAGATCCTGCCCTTGGCTTTAGCAGCCTGGGACTTTCTTCTCGCAGCCCTGCACCTTCTGTCTCCTTTCCAAACACCAGACAAGCCAAACATTATTTTCCAATCCCAGCATCTGGCACGGAGCTCTGGGCAAGCCTCTCAGCCTGTCGCCGGTGAGATAAATGAGCCCGTTTCAGCGGCCGACTTCATAAAAGTATATGAAAAGTAGTTAACAAAAGGGTACTTCACAGAGAGGGGAATGCAAATGCAGCCTCCTAGATAACTAATTAACTGGAGGAGGCAGACAAAGGGGAAGCAGCTTCCCATCTGTGGAAAGAGATGTCATTTTGTAGAGGCTCTAATTAGTCCTGCCCCATCCCGCAGCCACTCGGTTGTGGCGCTCACAGGCTGCTCCTGCTCCTCCAGGCAGCTCCCCGGGCTCTCCAGGTGAGCAGGGGGACAGCAAAGCTGGGGAAAAGCTGCTTCACCTTGCTGAAGTCCCCATGAGGGTGGTGTTTTCAGCAGGGACCCAAGCAGCAAACAAAGCCAGGGTTGTTTTTTGGAGGTGGCCTGTGCAGCTGTGCAGAGCCACCCAGAGCCACCCAGCACTGGCCACCAGGACATCACAGAATCACAGAACAGCTCAGGTTGGAAAAGACCTTGAGATCATCGAGTCCAACAATTAATCCAGCACTGCCAGGTGCACCACTAAACCCAGCTCTTCCATGGAGAGGGATTGTTTTCAGGTTGCTGTGGATGCCCCATCCCTGGAAGTTCCCCAAGTTCAGTTTGGAGAGGGCTTGGATCAACCTGGTCTAGTGGAAAGTGTCCCTGCCCATGGCAAGGGGGTTTGAACTCAATAATCTTTATATTCCCTTCCAACCCAAACCATTGTCTGATTTCCCCCCTCCCCCCCCAAAGCTTCCCAGACAATTTTGGGCATGAGCATTAGGTTTTGCTACACCCCAAGCTCTGGGCTGTCCCCCTGCTCTGGACTAAGGCCCAGCTCACACGGACGTGCTCTCCAGGGAATGTGGCACCTGCAGGGAGCACCCTGGGCTCCATCCCCACTGTGCCACCACCCCCATCTGACCCTTTCAAGCTGTTCTCTCGCAACATCCAGCTTTTCTTTTGCTCCTCTGCCTGCAAGGGTCCCTTTGCAACTCCCAGGCTGCCTGAGCTCAGCAGGGTTAATGCTGGAATGGGGCGTGCCACGGGAATTAGTCAGCACCAGGACCTCAGTCAAGTGTTTTATTTACTGCCCTTTTCCAAAGACATTTGTGCTTGAAAAAACCTGAAGAATTATGAGCTCCCTGCTAACAGCTGTGACTCAGAGGAATGGTGGGCACACACCACTTAAGTGAGAAGTGTCTTCTGCAGCGTGGGTGAGGAGGGGAGAGGGGCTGCTGGCAAAGTGGGGTTTGCAAGGAAAAACACCCAAATGGCTTCAGTTTGTGCTGCCAGCAGCTTTGCTACAGCAGGAGTGGCTCAGAGCACTGATGGGGAGAGCCCACCAGTGAAACTGCACCTGGGGGCTTGGCCAAGGTGTGATGTGCCCTGATCCCAACCACCAGAGCAGCTCTGGAGCAAATCCATGCCTGAAACATGGAGCAGGAAAATGCTCTGCTACCAAAGGCCACCCTGTCCCTCATGGTGCTGTCCTGCCCCTGTGACTGCCAGGAACTTGCTCAGCAAGAAGTTCATGGGATGTTGCCAACCCTCTGGAGCTGGCTTTGGACCCCACGTGCCTTTGCCAGGCATTACCTGTGACCTGCCTGGTGCACAGGAGCACCAGGAGCACAGATATGTGGGGGGTGCTCAGGTCCCTGTGCCAGTCATGGCAGGTCACTGTGGGGACATTGTAGGAGCTGGGGAATTTACAGGAAAAAAATGATAATTGAGTCATCTCTTCTCAACACAGCATCACCCACCTGCACCCAGCACTGGTGTCACTGGATGTGAACAGCCTGGGCATTGTCAGCAGCCAGGAGAAGCTGTGCAGAGAGGGGGACCAGAAATAAAGTTTATAGGGACACAAGCCTTGAACTTTCTCTGGTTGACTTCTGTTGCATTACTGGAATGGCAGGGATTGGCTGCCAAGCGGAGGCATTTGGAAATCCTCCCAGCTCTCTCCCAAAGTGGACAAGGAGGAGGAGGAGGGGTTGCCTGAGCTGAGCTGGGTTCCTCCAACCCCTGCAGGGCCCCCGAGGGACCGGTGGGGAGAGGGGACCAGTGGGACCCGGATGGTGGGGACAGGAGCAGTGACTTTGCACAATGCTGTGCCTCGGTGACTCGTGACACTGCAGCAGCTGGCAGAGGCTCTCTGGAGCTGGCTGCACCCGGGTATTATTAGACCTGACGGTTTTATTTCTGCTCCAGCCAAAGTTCAGCTGGTGCAGTTTGAGCTCTGATTCTGTGATGGGTGCTGGGTGCATCCTGTCCCTCCAGAAACACTGGTGCTGAGGGTCACCATGTCTGTCCCCTGTGTGCCACCACCCAGCCATGCAGCTTCCTGCAGCGGGGTATTTCCTAACCCTCCTTTTGTTATCACTAAAAAATAAGAAAAGCAATGCCCATAAATGACACTAAGCCAGGGCACGCAGGGCACCAGCTTTGCCAGGTCATATAACCCTCCTCATCTACATTCTCCAGGGAAATTTCCTCCCCACTTTGCAGAGCTTGAGCTCTCAGAAATCCCTTTGCTACTCTCCTAGCAGGGAGGTTGGGGGAAATGAGATAAGAGCCTACAGATCATCTGTATCAAGCTGCAGCACATCCCTCTATTCCTCCAGGGTCAAGCATCATCTCCCCCTCTGACTGGCCTGGGCTTGCAGAGGAGGGAATCTGGGACGAGGGAAGGCCAGGAACTGGCAAGAGAAAGCAGCGGGGCAAAGCAGGCACTGCCAGGAGTCCAGAGAGACAAGGGCTCCCTCTGTGCCACCCCAGCATCCGTTGGATGGGGGGCATTTCTCCGAGCAGCAATTCCTGGCAGCACAGAGCCGGCTCCTTGGAGCTGCTCAAAACTTCCCCCAGTGCAGCACTGAACCTGCGCCCCGGGCTGGGCTTGTGAGGAGAAATAGAAACACAGAGGGAAAGTCATTAGGAGCTCTTCCATTAACACCATTGCTGCCAGGCCCGGGGAGGCCGGGCTTTTGTCAGATCGCGTTATCACCACGGCTCCGCTGTTTCCGAACCTTGAAGAGATTCTTCCCAAAAGCGCAGCCGCCCCCTCGCCCGCTTCCCTTTCAATCCCTAGCTATTTTTATTTCACTCCTTGAGATAAAGCTGCGTGTGTGGGGGAGGTGTTTACACACACATGAGAAAGTATCGATGCACATAAAAATAACCTGATGATTTGAGAAAGACGTTTCACTTCCACAGAGCTCTCTGTTCCCCGCTCCATTATAAACAGAAAATGCCGGAGTTATTGAGGCTTGTGGGAGGTTCAGCATTGCTCTCAGTGTGGCTGCAGAGAACATTCTCTCTGCTCTTGCACAGGGTCTGCAGCTGGGGGAAACAGGCACTGAGTATGTGCTCAAAGAGGAAAAAAAGTGAGATTTTTGTGTTCTTCAGAAGTTTGTGGCCCGCTGTGGAGCAGATACAGCAGAGATGAATTCCTACAGAAACCCTCCCATATCCTTGTTTCGTTCATGACACATTTCCAGATGTGTAAGTGCCTGTCTTCACACTGCTTTCATGTTTGAAATACCTTTTTGAAGCGAAAAAGGGAGGAGAAAGATAAGCACCCAGTGCCTCCAGCTACAAGCAGGGGCTGCCTGCTCTGGGAGCTCTGCTGTGCCCAGGTGTGGGGGTGATGCAGCACCTGCCCTTCCATCCACGCCTGCTGCTCCCCCTGCACACCCCACAGGCTGCATTTAGCACCCACCGATCCCCAAATTTCGGATCCATTGGGCAGGACCACCCTCTGAGCAGCACATGGAGTCAGGAGGGAGTGAGCTCACGCAGCGAGGCAGGCGGGCCCCGCCTGGCTCAGGGAAGCATCTCTGCCAAAACAGGACGGCTCCTGAGCCCCGGGGCCGTGCTCTCGGTGTCCCTGCAAGCCACAGCACGCCGGGACATCGCCTAATCGGGGCTGCAGCAGCCCGGGAGCAGAGCTGAGCAGCACAGAACATCCTCGCCGGGCTGTGTCAGCCTTGTTGTGACTCTTTTTAACAGAATGCCACACGCAGCATTCTTGGAGACAAGTGACAGCCTCGCTGCATTAACAGCGCTCCGCCGCACGGTATTACTATTATTATCTGGGTTTTGTGGGTATAATAGATAAGGCGCCAGCCCCCCTCCAAAACAACCTGGCGTCGGGAGCAATTTGGAGCAAAGATTGGGATATTTGCTGAGCGTCCCACGCTGTGACAAACGAGGCAGCGCCGTGTCCTGCCAGCAGCGTGGCTGGAGCTGCACATCCCTCAGCTGCGGGAGCCGAGCCGCGGGACGGCTGCCTCCAAATCGCTCCCTAATTGCAGGAAGAGATAACAGGAAAAGGCAGCGCTCCGGCAGAGCCTGCCCGGCCAAGGTTGTTTAAAAATACCCCGTCCCAGCCCCCGTGGTTTCTGCAGCTCTGCTGGGAGCCGGGAAGCCCACGCTGGTGGTGAGCAGGTGCTCCTTGCAGGCTCAGCCCTTTGAAAAAGCTGCTGGGATCTTGCCCAGGATCTCTTCTCCCAGAATCTAAGCCAGATCTCAGCTGGGAAGCGCTCTAACAAACCGCAGCCACATGCCCCGGCAGTGACCTCCATTTGGTGTTGAGCACAAAGCCACCTCACCGCCCGTGGGGAGCATCGCCCTGCCCGCTGAGGGACCCATCTCCCGGCATGACCCCGACAACACTGGAAAGGATTTTAAGAGGAATATGTGAAAATAGCTTGCTCGGAGTTGGGCTGGAGGCGCAGCTGCCCCGGAGGCTCGAAGCTGCAGCCTCTGCCCCAGCTGTGGGTGCCGCCCATCCCCGAGGCTGCCCACGGCCCTGGCGCCCACCAGCACAGGCAGGGAGGCAGGGATGGAGAGGGAAAAGGTTCCTGCGAACGCCAGCACTGCTCCCCTGTCACCCCCAGCACATTCCCCGGGAGGAACAAGGCTGGCATATTTGCTGCCATCGCTCACGGTGTCCCCCGAGCCCATCCCCGGGCAGCGGGACCCGTCCGGGGGGACAAACCAGCCCGCTCGCCTTTCCTGGGCCGTGACTCAGCCAGCTTAAGTAAACAGCCAGGTAAACAGGCTCGTTTTACTTTCAAAACAAAAACAAGGAGCCGCAAAGCCCGGTTCTTCCTCCTTGAGTAAGGACGGTGTGTAATCGCTGGCATTTGTCCTCCGGGTGCCTCCGCCAGGTGCCAGCGCTTTCAAGCCTGGCAGCCGCTACGAGACAAAGCGACAGATTTAGCTCCGGAGTGAAAATGCTGCTCGCCTGGGAATGCCAAGGAGCAGGGAAACAAAAGGCACCTGCGAGGGAAATGCCTGCTGCTGGGGAGGCCCCGAAACCTCACCTCGGAGAGACTCGGAGAGCCCGTCCCTAAAGCAAAACAGCTCTGGGCATGGCTGGAATTAGGGGGATTTATACCCAAATGTTCCATTCGTGAGCTTGAGGGTCTCTGCATCTGGCAGGAGGTGGCTTTCCAAGGAGAAATAGAGCTCCAGAAATGGCATTGCACTCACACTGAGCCCTGACACCTGAGGTTTGCCCACAGCCCCTTTGTTAAAAATGGGTTTGGGCAACCCCTCCAGAAATCCCCGTCCCAAAAGGCACCTTCCCAGGGAGTGGGTGTGGATGTGCTGACCTGACCCCTGCTGGCTTTGGAACCTCTGGGTGCTCAATGCCCTCAGATGAAGCCATTTCCCAAGCCATGTGCTGTAAGGATCTCACTGTTTGATGGCTCCTCTTGTGTCATTTCAGTAGCAGGTGGTGGGAGTAGGGGGGGAGGAAAAAAACTTATAAAATGTTTAACATCCCTTTAGCTTCGATTTATCTGAGGAGAATTCAAACAGCACAATTTCCTCCCGCCATCTGGGTGCCACTTTTCCAAGACGTTTTCTCATATCATTGCAATTTCAGGAAATCTTGTTGTACATCTATGGAAACGCAAGATGCTTCCCCTAAATTGTGCATCAGCGTGAAGCTTTTTAAACCTTAACAGCAGCTTATGATATATTTTGACAGCTCCCAGACGGCTCCTGAGAGAATTTCCCTGTTCCAGCACTACCCGTGCAGGGGGGCCCAGCTTTGAGAGCTGCAGTCCCAAAAGGCAAAGCTCTCTGCTTGTTTTTTTACCAATTCCTGCTTTGTTTTGCCTTGTTTCGCTTCAGTACCAGGAAGAAGTTTCCCTTGCAGATCTCTGAACCTGCTTGCCTGAGCACTTGGAGCTGCAGGTGGTTCATGATGTGCATTTCCTTCTCATGCACCCCAAAAATGCTCAGAAATGTATTGAACTGCTCCAAAACCTTAGAGACATCTCACAGGTCCTGGATAAACATCCTGCAGGTGGGGAGGCTGGAAGAGGAGAAAGGTTCCAGGGATGTCCCTGCTGCTCTCAGCCTTTCCTAGGCATCCCAAACAACTGCAGGGAAAGCTGCTCTGTGCAGCCCCAAAAATCCAGCTCCACAGGAGAGGGGAGTTATTTTCTGCAGCACCCCATTCCCAGGGGAGACTCCCAGCCCTCAGCCAGGTGAGAGAGACACCCCAGACCCCAGCTCTCAGCCTTGGCTTTGCTGAGCTCCCTGAGCCCTTCCAGCCACCTCTGAAAGCATCCAAACCTAAACACTGATTCACAGCCACAGGCACTGCCCCAAGAATGAATGGAAGGGTTAACACAGGCCAGGGGTGTTTGGTGTCAGTCACCTCAGAGCTCAACAACCACATGAACACAGCAGGAGGGACTCTGGAGCAGCCAGTTGGTCCAGGGGATGAGCTGTGCCTGGCCAGAGGTGGGACAGGGGGTGGCTGTCCCCTCCTCCCTGTGCATGTCCTGCATGGGGAGAAGCCACAGGGCTCAGAGCTGGGCTGCAACCAGGGCAGGGGGGTCCAAAGAGCCCCCACCATGGAACCACCCCAGCACTGCTCACCCCAGCACCTCCCTAGTGCTGCCTGTGTCCCACAGCCACAGCCCCAGCAACGGGACAGTCCTGGCATGGAGGGTCACTCTCCCACTGGGACTCACTGGGAAGGGAAAGACAGGAGAACAACGGAGATTTTGGCCTAAATCCAGTGGATTTGCTTATTTTTGAAGGTATTAGTGATTTTTTTCCTACTAATTTAATAATTAGTGATTTTTTCCCTACATGGCTCTTGCATGGCAGAGGAGGGTCCCATAAGAAAACTGGAGCTGACCCTGAGCCAAACCCCTGTCACAGACAAGCAAAGGTTTTGTCATCAAACACCTCCAGATTTTGGAGGGGTCTGGCAGCTCACCTAGGGCATGGACTAAACTTGGTTTCGGTAAACCCAGGACCGCGTCTAAACCTGGCAAATCAAACCTGGATGGATCTAAACCATGATCTTGTGTCATCTTAGAGCAAGCAGCCCTGTCTGGAGCAATTTCTGCCATGCACAGTTCAGGGAAATCAGAGACGTTTCCAATGGAGAAATGGGACCAAAAACCTCACATCACGTCACAGGAGCCTCAGTTTCCCCAAGGACACCTTGAACCAGGATCCATCTTTCAGGTTTGCCCCAACACCATCAGAAACCAGCTCTGGGGACTCAGGGGGATGCTGGTTCTGTGGTGTTCTTCCCAACTGTGGCTCCAGCAGGATGGAGCCCTTGCAGCTCGCTGGGAGGAGTTGAAATGCCGAGCACGCCTTCCCCGACGTTCGCCCTGATTTTCAGAAATTGCATTAAATCACTATTGCTGCAAATTGCCCTCTCTTTTTGGCTCCAGCTTGATGGAAAAAGGAAAACAAATGGAGTTTTAAAATGCAGCTAATCAAGGAGTTAAAGAGAGGTTAATCCTAATGGATTAATCAACTCGGAGGAGGCTCGGGTGAGAAGGAGCAGAGAAACAGCCAAGCCTGGTTCCTCCTCCCAGGGGTGATGGAAAGGTTCAAGGAGAGTGTGGAGACAGTGGTGAAATTCCTTCTTCCACCTGGCTGCACCCAGCATGGGGACCACAGAGGAATAACATGTCCTGGGCTTTGGTGCATCTTCCCTGAGAAAACAGGGAAACTCTGTGATGCATCCGTCATCACCTCGTGAAGAAAACAGTAAGGAGTGTTTGACTTCCCCACCCTCACCTACAGACACCAAGAGCTGATAAAACCAGGGATGTGGGGAGGCCCTGACTGGTGTTAACCCCCCTGCAGAACTCAGGGTGGGTTGGGAAAGGGGTTTTGAACAGAGCAGAGCTGTCCCAAGGCTTTCAACCACTGCCTGCAGCCACCAGGGCTGCCCTGACCCCCCTGCAGGTCCAGCCCGTGGCTGCTGCCACCAAATCCAAACATCCTCCTGCCCAAAACACCAGCATCTGCCTCCCAGCACGGCCAGGCATCCTCCAGGGGACAAAGCCTCTTTCTTGGCAGCTAATTGGGCTTAGGCATGAGAAGGGCTCAAACATCATTAGTGACAGTGAAAGCAGGGGGGTTTAAAGGAGGTTATTAATGATAGACACGCTGTATACAACAGCATAATTGCCCCAAAAATATTAGAGCCATTAAGTATCATTATCAAGGCCTGGAGCTAATCATTTAAGCTTAATGAAACCAATACATTTCTCCAGCACTGGCAGCAGTGCTCATCCCTCGGGGGGAGGTGGCAGCCGGGAAGGCTCGGGCTGTGCTGTCCCCGCAGCCTCACTGCTGCCCCAGTGCCCTGCTGGCTCTGGGCTCTGTGCTCCCCAGAGCTGAGCCCCCTCCAGGTGCTTTCAGCAGCCATTCACTCTCCTCAGCATCAACCTTTGGCTTTGGCAGCTCCAGGACCTTCAGGTCAATGACCACAGGATGGTTTGGATGGGGAAGGAGCTCGAAGCCCATCTCATTCCATGGGCAGGAGCACCTTCCACAGGGCTGCTCAGAGCCCCATCAGCCCGGCCCTGGCAGGGCCCTCACCCCGCTGCCTCCACCCACACCTCCCTCCTCTCCCTTGTTTTGAGCAGCTCTTTGGAGACCGGAGGAGAAACGATCGGGAGCCAAGGCGGCTGCGATGATCTCACCGCTAATTATGCAGAGGAGTCATTTTGCTGTGGCTGCGGTGATGAAGTGATAAGAGAGGAGCGAAACCCCACACAGCCACTCTGTGCGTGGCAAATGAAACAGAAATAAACCCCGGAGTGAGCAAAGCCAGCGCCTCGACCTCTTTGAGCTGCTGTGGGTGCTGTGCCACCCCCAAAGCCACTGCAGGCAGGGACAGGCAGCTCAGGCTGGGACACAACTCAAAATATCATCAGCTCCACTTCCCTCTTTGTCCATGTCTGTTTTCCACCCTGGTCCCAGCACTGGGATCATTCTGCAGCAGGACTCACCATCGTTGTAAAGGGGAGCTGGGGATTAGCACCATCCTTATTAAAACCACTCACTCACACCTCATTTTACCTTCCCACTGGAGATGATTTAGCTTGATTTATTCTAATTAGTTGTAATTTATTGTTTTAATGAGCTCTTCTGCCGGCTTTTTGTGCTTCATAACCACCCTCCTTGGCTGCTACAATGCATTTCAAGGAGGGCTTTTAATAAGGAGACGTTTCCACGGCTGCCTGAGATAGGGAGGTTTTTGCTGGAATACGAAAGGATCAAAATTAAGCCGAAATTTGCCTCTCCTCCAGGATGGGTTTGCTGGGGAGCATCTGGCTGGGAGCAGGAGGCTGCACTTCAGCACTTCACCCAAATGGCAGGAGAGGCCTTAATGATCAGCAGCGTTTGCAACTGGGTTTAAAGACTGACAAAAGAAAACAAAGAGGAGAAAACTCTCCTTCATCGGGGAATTTGTGCCTGGGAGGTGCTGCTGCCCAGAGGAAGCTGCAATTCCATGGGATTGCTCAACACCAGGGTCACCCACGCTGCCCAGCCAGGAGGGTCTGTGCTGCTGGGGGGGTCACAGAGCCTCAGAGCCCACCCAGTCCCCTCCCGGGGGGAACACAGCATCCAGAACACGATACCATGACCAGCATTGCTTTCCCCACTGAGATCCCTCCTCCCCTTCCCTCTGCTGGGATGGGTGAAGCTTCAGGAAGTTCTTGATCTGCTCCCAGGGGTGGCTGGGCCATTTCATGGCTTTCCAGCCTTTAACTTGGAAGGGAGAGAAAGGCCCTTTGGTCAGCCAGGGTGGGTTATTTCTGTGACATTGGGTTCTTCCATTAGGAAAAAAAGGGAAGTTTTTGCTTCTCTGTCCCCAGGGCTGTCACGTGGCAAAGTGTTCCCTTTGGAGACATCCAAAATAAAGCAGATGAGATTCGCTGTGCAAGTAGAGGACAAAAAATTCCTGAAAGCAAAACCTCCAAAGGAGGAGAAACTCCCAAAGAGAAACATGACAAACCCCCAAATGGCTGCAGCTGCAGCAGAGAAACACCTGGGTGGTTACAGGATATTTTCTCAGGGAAAAGGGGATGGCTGGCATTGAAGCAGCTGAGATTTGTGTGAGAAATTGTGAGAAACCCTCGGGGAGCCAGGGATGCTCCAGAGGGCTCTGGGAGGGAAGAACACCCAGAAGTGTTAGACCAAATCCCCCGCGCACTCCCAGATGGAGTCACTGCAGGGGCAGGAACCGGAGCCTGGAGAGCTGCACATTCCCTGGAGGGGCCAGGGGAGCTCTGCAGCCCCAGGCACTGAGGAGGAGGAGGAGGATGCTGGAGGAAGCCAGGCTGAGCTCCTGCACGTGCAGAGCTGTGCAGAGGCTCCCAGAGGGGCTGGGAAGCACAGCCAACCTCATGAAACAACAGAGGGGTCTCAGTGGGCACCCCAGGAGCTCACAGCACGATCCAACAGCGAGATCCTACAGGGAACAACGAGACACATCAGTGCATCCCTGCAGGGTGAGCCAGCAGGGGTGTCCCAACCCATGGGCACAGGAGGAAGTGAGAGGGATGCTTCCAGAGCAGGGATGGACACAGCTCTGGGCTGGGCACTGGCCACAGCTCTGCCCAGCCACAGCAGTGGAAAATCAGACCAACCCTGTTCTTCTCGGGGAAGGGACCGGGGCTCTGGAGGTGCCTGGTGGATCTGGACAGCTCTGGAGCTTCTTGTGGATTATTTACCCAGCTCCACATGCTGCCAACCAAAATAAATCAATTCAGCTTTTGCTTCCATTTTAGGAAAATAAATCCTCTGGGACAGGCTGGGAGCTGGTGCCCTGCTGGGAGCCACGTGCTCCCCATGCCAGCCCTGGTGGGATGTGAGCTGGACTCAGAACCCCTTGGCCCCACTGACCCATCTCCCTGCCTTGCAGGGGGCAGGTGGTGCTCCACAGCTTCCTTGGCAGCCTGGGACAGACAGCAGGACACAGCCAGGAGGTTTTTTACTGAGCCTTCTGCCACCAACTGCCTGGAGAGCTCTCCCATGCCTTGGGTGACCTTCTCCTTATCTCCTCACGTCCTCCAGCCCCTCACAGCAGCCAGCTGGAGCAGCAGGTCCTCCAAGGGCAGTTTCCCATGATGCAGCCCCTTATCTCCTGGTGCTGAGCCCTCCCCACCAGCTGATTCCAGCTCTGTGTTGGCAGCACTGGGAATCACCTGCTTGTGCTGCGGGAGGAATCACCAAAAATTTCTCCCCAAAATAAAAAAGCTGCATGGACCACCCACGTTTCCCTGTTTCCCTCCAGCTGCCCAGGAGAGCTTTTCTGGGACTCAGAGCTGAGCTGGCAAGCTCGTGGTCCTGAGGTGCATCAGGGACTGCTGGATTTCCACCCCAACCCCAACCCCCGAATCCCTTCCCTGGGAAAGGCACACTCACTCCTTTCTCCTGCCCCATCCGTGCCAGTTACAAACTGCCCAGCATTCAGCCACTTAATCCCACCAGCTCATTCAGACGTGGTTGTGTATTTGATCAGAACTGGCTTCTTAGAAAGAAAATAAAAATCTTCCAAGCACCTGCTCCTCTCTCCTCCCCACCCAGGAGCAGCCCTGTGTTGGCAGCACCAGTGCTGCTCCGAGAGCAGGATGTGAAAGGCCAGATTAGGATGGTTCCTCTGTCTCCTTCAGCAGTGACAATCGTTTGGTCTTGGATGATGTGGATATTGGCAAGTCTAATGCTGCTCCAGGAGAAAAAAGGGAGCCCTGTCCTCCTGGAATGCTTGGGACAGGGCTGGCAGAGAGGAGCTGCTGTGGCTGGAGTGCCCCACGCAGTGTGAATTGCTGATAGGGCAGGATGGTGTTTTTCTCCCTTGTGTGACAGAGGCCCCAAAATGCACAGTGGGGTCTCAATCCCTCCTGGGCTCCCTCAGGCAGCCCCAGCGTCAGACCCACAGGGTGCCCACTCCTCCCCTCCTGGAGGATGCTCCCCTCACTCACAGCCTGCACTAGGGCTGTCCCTTTGAGCTGGGATTAAGCCATGAACCATAACACCGCCTGATGGGCTGGGATTGCTCCAAACCCACAGATCTGATGTCTCTGCAGAGTGGCTGCTGCTGCTCTGTGTTATGGGGCTGGTGCCTCCAAAACAGCACCTCACACACATGGGAGGGTGAGCAAACCATTCCCACTCCCCTCCAGCCCCAGCTCAGCCTGGAACCCCAAAATGCACAGCTCCCACCCCATCTCCTCAGACACGGCAGGAGAAGCTGGTGCAGAAGTGCCCCAGTGCTTCCAAACTGATGTTTGCACTTACAGAAACACCAGTAGGGATTACTTGTTTAAAACCTCCTTCACAGGGATAATCAGATCACACTTGAGAAGAGCCTCCGGGTCTCCAGTTACAATTATTTCATTAGCATGTGAGACTCCAGACCATCCCAGAGCTCGGGGAGCTGCTGCCTGCACAGGTCCAAGCACGCTGCCCAGGGAAGAGGTCCTTAGTGCTAATTGCCAGTGCCAACCCCAGCCATTAGGAAATTACTCCTAATGCAGCTCACAGCAGCTTTTATAAGGCACTATTAAGGAATTCATCAGAAAGCTGAACCAAATAAAGCAAAAAGGGATTAAAGAAAAACAAAACTCGCCCCAAACTGCAGGATCAGCAGGAACAAGAGCTGGAGCTGGTGTGTGAGTGCAGCAGCCCCAAAGCTGAGCCTGGAGCTCCCTTTGGTGCTGGGGCCCTCCCCAAAGACCCTGGGATGAGAGAAGGGCTCAGTTGTGGCTCATTCCCCCCTGGCAGCACCCTGAGGAGTCTCAGCTGGGCCCCTGCAGCTGCAGCCCTGCTCAGGGAACCATCCTGTGCCAGACATGGGAGCAGGGCCAGGGGTCCCCTGGGGGACATCCAGCCTGGGGGGCTGGGCCTGAGCATGTCCCCAGGGGCCTCTGGGGTCCTTCTATGAAAGGGGAAAAAACTGAGGCTGGGCCTGGGGGTATTTTTCCAAAAGTCTGATAAAAATAACTCTTTGAAGGGGTGAGGAAGAAGAAGGACAGTTTGTGCTGGAGAGGTGTCACCCACAGGGTCTGGCAGCTCCAAGTGGCACAAGGACACAGGGCTGGAGCTGTGACTCATGACTTTCTGGCCTTCCATCCCGGTGCCGGTGTCACATTTCCAGGATTATATTTTATTCATAAAAATTGCTGTGCTCACAGCCCTGCCTGGCAGAGCTGGGCTCAGCTTGGGGCTGGCTGTGCTCTGCACCATCGGGGGGTCCCAGCTCTGTAAGGACTGCTGGAAGTTACATTTAATCTGCAAAACTGGGTGAGAGTCCCCAGGCTCCCCTCCAGGGCCGGGACCGTGGGTGCCTTTGTGGCAGGCGGGTGCTGGGCCAGGGTTTGCAGCACGTGGTGGGTGTTGTTGGTAACCACGTCCCAAATGAGCCAGAGTGGAACATGTGAGGCTGTATTTTTAACTCCGGGGTCCTGCTGACATGGAAAACTGGGTGCCTGGCCCAGGTGCTGCACAGATCGATGGAAAATTTCCTATTGCCCATTGCCACCTCGGCTCTGCTGGCCCCAGGCACTGCAGGGTGACAGCAAATGCTGCTTTGCCCCCAGGAATGGTTTTAAGGCTGGGCCCAGAACCCAGCAGAAACCACTTCCCATTCCACTGGGAAGTGCTTCCCCGTGGAGCTGCACGTGGGAAGCTGGCATGATGAGATGGAAATGGGGATGGGGCAAACCCAGCTTGCTCTGCTCAGAGCCTGGTTTGGCATCCCCAAGCAGGAAGAACATTTTCAACCCCTTGAGGGGCTAAGGATGGGATGAGTCCATGGTCCTTGCCAGGCTCAGTGCCTCCCCAGCACAGAGTTAGCTGGGACTTGGAATTCACCCATCACTGCAGGCATCCCCACACATCTCTCTTGTCCTTGCCTTCATGGGGATGACCTGAGCCAGGCTGGGAGGTGGCACATGGTGACATCCCCCCTCCTCCCCCC
>VZTZ01005662.1:53259-115530 GCA_013400955.1 Drymodes brunneopygia | reverse complement strand
TAAATAAATACTGGTCCATTCAGACATACAATTAAAAATAGAATAATAATAACTTAAATAAATAAATAATTTTAAGAGGTTTACTCCAATGCAAGTCTGCTTGGGAAACCCCAGGAGCATTTAGCTGCCACGGACTGTACAGGCAGAGGCAGTCCTTGATGTAGGGATCAGCTGGATGAACGCAGGAGCTGCCGTCAGCCCCACACAACCCTCGGGGTCATCTCCTGACCTGCAGGGGGTGGGTGCTGCTAACCCTGGTGTGGTGCTTCCATCATCTGTCCCCAGCCACGAGGACTCCAGTCAGTGTGAGTTTGGTATTTACACCAGTTGCACAAAGCCCCTCTTCTTCTCTTTCCTGGTTTTGGGTCTCCAGGCTTGGTGCTTCCTTGCTCCAGCTCCACGTGTGCGTTACGGGTGCCAAGGGATGCGAGGCTGCTCCTGAAACACTGGTAGAGTCTGGGTTCCCATCACTGCCTTTGGATCTTCCCGAGGAGCAGAAGGATGGGGTATTTCAGCATCAGACTGCGAGAGACTCTTTGGGGAAGAAGCATGAGGTTTTCAGCCCTTTTGAGAGGGAGTTCACTGCAGAAGGTGGCCAAGGGGCTGCTGTTAGGGCCAGCACAGGAGGGGAGGCAGTGGCATCCTGCCTTTGGTCTCTCAACAACAGCCCTGGAGCATTTGCTCAGCCCTACCAGGAGTGCTTCTCTCTGTGTCCTAGAAAGGGTCTATCCAGAAGATGGACGCATCCCCGCTAAGCCACCAACCACACCAGTGCCCAGCTCTCTGCCTCAGCCACCCTCATCCTCACATTGCCTGCAGAGAGCACGGTGGGAGATGAGGCCCTGGGAAAAAGGGGAGCTTTGGCCATTGAAGGCACAGGACAAGGGGGATCAGCACCAGGAAAGATCCTGGGAAAGAGGCCCCTGACATAAAACTTCCTCTCGTACCACCCAGATGGAATTCCTGCCTGAGCTGCTGTACTTCCCAACAGATAACAGATTTATTGACTTGCTGAGGCAATCATCCAGTTCCATCACAGCAGTTCGGGGCACTCCTCCCCTTGCTGCTTTGTCCCTTTTCTGGCTGTCAGGAGCCTGTAGGTAATTCTTTAGAGGGGGTGTGGAGGGTGGGTTCCATTCTTTTCTACCCCCTCTCCTCCTGCAGATGGTGGCTCCACTTAGCCCTTTTCTGTAACACTTAAACAACACACCTCCTTGACTCATTAAGCCCAAACTCGTTAATAATCATGCAGGATGGAAGGGGAGGGGATGGAAAAAGGGAGGGAGGGAAGGAGGGAAGTCTTAAGCCCAAATTAGCGTCTCTAAGCACCCAGGTGTTGTAAGAGAAATAAACTCAGCACCAGCTCAGCCTGTGCTGGGAGAAGCCTTTGTTACCCGGCAAAACACAGTAATTGCGCAGGCAGCTGCAGGGCTGGCAGGGAGACAAAAGCCCAGGGCCCAGGGCAGCCTGTGGCTCCCTGGAAAAACAGGCAATTAGTGGGGGGCCCTTGCTGTCCCCCTGCACTGCTCTGGCTTCAAAGTGGGGCACCAGTGCATCCTGCTGCAGTCTGGCACTGGCCCTGCAACTGTGCTGCTGCTCCTGCCCCAGGGCATCCAGAGGGGCTCCAAGGAGGAGTGATTTCCTGGAATTCTGCCTGAAACTGTTGCGTGTTTTGAGGAATTTGGGTCCCCTGGCTCTTGCAATGCTGTTTTAACCCTGTGTTTTCTGACTGCACCCCACAGCTGGGCTATCTCTGCACCTTCCTCTGCTCCCACCAGCAATGCACTCCAAGGGCAACGCTCCCTGAAGAAAAACCTAAACCCAAACTGCCCAAGGATTTCTGAGAGAAGGGGAGCCCATGGCCCCTTGTCTCCCACACATGGCCTGGCCCTGGGAGCACAGCTCGGCACCGCCTCCCCTCTGCCTTGTAGCCCACCAGCCCCAGGTCTGCTTCAGACCCCTCAGCAGGTTGTTTGCAAGCAAGTCAGTGCTGGGGGGAAAAAACAACCCTGCAAAAGGTGCTGCTGCCTGGTAGGAAAGGGCAGAAGAAAGAGCAAAGAGCCTTTTTTTCCCAGGAAGTACATCAGGAGGGATTTCTAGCCTTCTATTTATAGCAGGGACTGGCTGACTGGCAAAAAATAAATATTTTTTCTGCAGAATGGGCAGCAGCTCTGGAAGAGAGACCCAAAGGACCTGATATTTGCCTTGGTGGGGACAGCCATCCCCCCATCACTGAAGTTTTCCGGCAAACTCCTCCCTAACTGGGTCTGTCTCTCCAACAGAAGTTAACAGGAGTTGGTTCCTGGTTTGTCAGAAGAGCAAGGAGCAGAACTCTTTCCTTTGGACCCACTGGTAGTGCTTTGGAGAGCAGTAGCAATGGGGAGATGAGAGCATCAGGGAGGATGGAGCAGGTCTGTCGTGACAGACCCTCTGTAAAGCACCGACCCTTCTTCCAGCCTGGCCTGGGGAGCTGGGACTGATCCACTCACTCCGCGCTGGGGCGGAGGGGCTGCACCAGGCGCTCCTGAACCGGGGAAGGGGGACCCGGCAGTGCCACCACGTCAGTATCGGGGATGATTGCTATCGATGGCCAGGTAGGTGGGAAGGAAGCGGAGAATGCCAGGAATGTGACGGTGACGCCGGCAGCCGGTGTCAGCCAGCAGTGGCACTCCCTAACGACGCAGGCTGTCGGAGCTGGTTCCTGAGTCATAGCTCCTGCTCCTGCTCCTGCTGCGGCTGCTCCTGGGGCCCGAGCTCCGGCTGCGGCTCCTGCCCTCGGCGCTGCTGCTGCTCCAGCTTCGGCTCCGGCTCGTCCGGTAGCCGGAGTAGCTCCGGCTGCGGCTCGGGGAGCGGCTGAAGCTGCTGTACCAGGAGGAGTAGCTGCTGGCGCTGCTGGAGGAGGACGGGCTGGGACGGTAGTAGGGGATGGGGCGCTTGCGGGCACTGTGGGGACAGAGAGATGTGGGTTAGCAGCAACACAAGGACAGATTTACTGCCAAAATCTCCAAAAAGCGCTGTTTACTCTGCGCAACACTCCCAAAAATGTGATTGTGTTTGGTTAAAAGAAAAAAAGAGATCAGGCAGCCGACGGGCCTTGGGATTCAAACCACCCACCCCCACAGGGAATGTCCCAGCCACTAAGTCTGCCGGGATCTACTTGATGTTGTCTCAAAGAGCCCTCTGCATGAAGGTCAGAGTCAATTGTGACTCTCTCCTGTATGGGACATCTGCCACAGGGCAGGGTGAAATAAAAGGCCTGTGAGGGAATGCTCCTGGCACCTGAGTCCCTGCTCTGACTTCATCTTCTTTTTTCCTCCAGCTACTGTAAATTGAGACCCTCCCCATGCTCCCTCTGCCTCCAGCTGGAAATCCCCAAGCTCTAGAGGAGGGGTGGAAGGGCCTGCTGATCAGGCTCAGGGAAACCGGTCTCCTGGAGGAACCTCCTCTGGCAAGGGCTGGGACCCAAGGACAGCCCTCATCCCCCCGGGAAGTGCCAGCTGATCCTGTCTCCAAAGGATGGGGCAGCATCCCTTGCCTTGTGATGCGCCGAGCTTCCAGGTGGCTGGGAGAGTCTCTCCGGCGTTTCCTCAGGGGGGAGTAGGAGCGGCGGCGCCGCTGCCGCTCCCGGTCCCGGTGCGACTCCTTCTCGCTGGAGCTGTACTTGTGCTCCCGCTCGCGCTCCCTGCAGAGGGCACAGCACGGGACTGTCACTGCGGGGGCTTTGGGAGTGGGTCAGGGATGGGGAGGCAATGACCTTTGAAGGCACCCAGATAAGCAGAGGACGCTCAGCTCCAAAAGGGGCGACTCTAAGCGCTCCGTTGGTGTCACCCCTGAGCACTCACAGAGCTGGACAAAGAGACTGGACACCACTAATTGCGTCTAGGGGTTCCAGCAGTGTTTTGCAGTGGCTTTGCACTGCCAAGCTAAGATGGCTTCCAGGGCCCTGTGTCTGTATTTAGCTCTTGCTGGCTGTGCTGCTGGAGCTGGCAGCAGCAGCCCTGCCAGCAGGCCCCACGTGAGCCGAGGGCCTGGTAGCCCTGCAGGGCTCTGCAAGCCTCGCCAGAAGGAGTGCCGGTGTTGCTATGGTTTTCTCTTTTGTTAAATTCCCCTACACGTCAGCACAGGCCCTTCTGTGCAGAGTGGCTGACTTCATACACCCTGCTCAGTGCCATCTGCAAAGCAACACGGTACAGGTCAAGGGCCTGCCTGATCCCTGCTGCAGGAAGTGCTCTCCTCACCAGCACAGGGACTGTCAAAGCCTGCAAGGATCGACCCTGGGAATGTAAGATTTTGAGGTTGCAAAATGTTCACAGCAGCAAAACCTGCCAAAGGCATCTCTAGGGTTGAGCTGTGAGATTCTGTTTTCTATGGTGTGTGGAGGGAGTAGAGGTGCCTGGACTGCGTTTCCCTCTCCAAGGCTATGGGTGCCTGAGGGCATTTCGCATCTGCCCTCACAACAGGGGCACTTCCCAGGGCCTGACAATTCTTTGTCAGAGCTGTGACTCTAAAAAGTAGAGTGTCTTCCCCTGCTGCAATCAGATCCCTCTCTGCAGGATCTGCTGGCTGTGTGGGCAGACCCAGCTGGAGCCTTGGGCTCTGCCCACCACTCACACCAGCATGACAGTGATGGAGGCAGGGGGAAAGTGTGAGGCAGCAGGTACCCCATGAGTGGACAGCAAACACCACATGAGCTGTACCTGCTACGGCTGTAGCGGGAGTAACTGGGGCTCCGGCGAGGCCTTGAACTCCTACTCCCAGGACTTTTTTTGCAGGATTTGGAGGAATAGCTGGGGGAACGTGAGGAAGACCTGCAGATAGGAAAGAAACATTGAAGAGTTAAAGATGTTGGAGGGTGAGACTGTACCAGACCACTCCAAATCACGAGGGGGAAGAGACGTCCAATTTTCCAGGGTCCCAGCCCAGCTCTGCGTGGCCAGTTCGCCCCAAGCCTTGTGGATCCCCCCGAACTCTTACACCTCCCCCTGCAAGGAGCCTGCCAGCTGGCAAGAGCTAGGCAGTGCCCAGGGTGACAGAGACAGCCGTTTCAGCTGGCCTTACCTCCTTGCCGAGGAGCAGGACCTGCTTCGGGAGTACCTGGGAGAGGCCTTGCGGTGCGAGGAGCGGGAGCGGCTGGAGCCGGGGGAGGATCTGCCCGTGCTGGTGCAGGACTCGCTGCGGGAGCCAGGCCTGAGCGGGGAGCTGGGCACTGGGGACGGGGGGAAGTTTCGCTTCTTCTCCTCTGAGGAACCGAGACATGAGGACAGGCACGCTCTGTGAACATATATTGGGACATTTTTTGAAGCTGGGGCTGAACTGGGAGTGGTCCCTGGCTGAGGGGAGCACCATGCTCCAGCAAATAAATATTTCCATCCTTCCATTCCCTAACTGGAGGTTAAAAAGGCCTCTCAGCTCCCCAGGCTGCTGTTGCAGGAGACCCCATGTGTGGGTCAGAGTCCAAGGGCTCACCCTCTGGGCTCTGCCAGGGAGAAGAGGTGTGGAAGAGCTCTCGGGTGGCACAAGCAGCAGCTCCTCTGCCCCATGCCCAACACGCCAGAGGTGTCTGGCTGGCAGAGCCTGGTCAGGCCAGCGAGCAGTGCTGGTCCTGGGCAGGGAGTTAAGGAAGAAGTGCTGGAGTAAGGGAAAGGCAGAGCATGGCAGGGCAAGGGCTGTGCTCCAGCCTGGCTGTGGAGCAGCAGGAGTGGGCACTGAGCAGGCATGTCCTGTTGCCTTTGGACAGCGCTGCATGAATTCCTCCTCTTCCAGAAGTGCTCTGGGAATGAGCTGGGGTCAGAGCCCAGCAGCCAGACAGCCTCCCAGCAGCCAGGGCCAGCTGCAATCCCAGCTCCACCCATGTGAAGGCACAGTTATCCCACTGGAGTCACCATGAGAAAAGTACAGACAGACCTAAAATTTTACCTTCTGACTGAAAAATGAGGCTTATTCTTACTAAAACCCATCCCCCTGGCTCCCTCCTGTCACATTCAGTGCTCCAAACCATGTCCTGGCTCTAACTTTCAGCCTCTAGGACCCAAGGGCCTGAGCTGGAAGAGCTCCCTACAGCCACTGCCTGAGCACAGCCCCTGGGTACCAGCCACAAGCTTCAGTGCCCTCATTCCCAACATCCCCTGGCAAACTCAAGAATGGGAGGCAGTGATGGAGGCTGGCAGCTACTTCCCTCTCCTGAAGATGACCTGTGGCACTGGGTGGTGGTTGGATGGCCTGTAGCCCCAGTGCAGAGCTGCTGCTGTGGTATCCTGCAGCCAGCCAAGTACTTGCCCCTCCCTGTGCTCTCCACTGGCAGGAGATGCTATCTTATCACCCTGGACCTGTGCTGGATGAGCTGGGAAGGGGCATGTTGGATGTGGCTCCTTGGACAGGTGAAAGAACAGCCCATAATGATCTTAGTGAAAACAAACCCCGCTTCCCTTCCCCACAGTAGGCAGAGAGGGAGAGTTAGCATGGCAGCCCCCAGGTGCTCCTTTCAGATCATGCACAGAAGAGCCAGAGACTTTTTTTTTATATGGCCATGCCCAGGTGAGCAGGGATGTGCTGTGGACACAGCCTGACCCAGGCCCAAATCCTGCATCAGCCACAGTAATGCCAAAGCACTAACACAAGCAATGTCCAGGGATGGGATGGCTGGGTTTTATCTTCCTCCTCAGGCTACAGAGCTGGTCCTTGCTGGGTTCTGGACTCCAGACTGGCAAGACCGTGGGTATGAGTGGTACCTGCCTGCCTCCAGAGCACAGAGAGCTCCCTGCCAGCTCCCCACGGCACCTGGCGAGCGGGCAGCAGATACAGAGCAACAACGTACCAGGTATTGGGCTGCCTGCAGCAGCTACTGGTAATCACTGACCTTCGGTCTTGTCCCTGGGCATCTGGAGACAGATTTTCCAAAGCTGTTCCCTTGGTCTGGGAAAAGCAACTGGTGAAGGAATTTCCTGAATCAGAGCTGTTATCGCTGTTGGCCAGTTTGGGCTTCCCGGACGAGAAGGCTTGGCCAAAGCCATCATGGACTAGACTTCTTTTCTCCTGGCTGTCCTTTGACCTGGATGAGCTTGTTTGAGTGGAGGGAGGGGAGGAAGTATCGTTTCCTGAGTCATATTCATGATACTCTCCATTGTGGCTGGCTAGGTTGCCAGGCGGGCTGTCTGTTTTGGTAAAGAGGTCAGCAGAAGACCCTGACTGAGAGATCTGAAAGCAAAAAAGCCATTTGGCATTGTTTGAATGGTTTTTGGGGGGGTTGTTTTCGGTTTTACTTTGCTTTATTTTTTTATTTATTTTTCAAATAAACCCAGAAATTTTACCATCATGATGCACTGAAATGAAAGGAAAGGAAAGAAAAGAAACAAAGTAAGAAAGAAAGAAAGAAAAAAAAAGAAGAAAGGAGAAGAAAACAGAAGCACATATCCCTAAAAGAAATCCACAGTAAGAAGAAACTTATTTTCCCCCTGCTATAATAACGGGAAGATTTAGAGATCATGCAAAGAGTATCAGCATGCGGTTCATGTTAAACAAAAGAGTTCAACAAAGTAAGCGGGCAACCAAAGAATTAAAATAAATAACTAACTAAATAAAAAAATGTAAGAGAGGACAAAGCCCTTATTTAACCTTAAAGAAGGAAGGAAAAAAAAAGGGGGTATATACATATAAAAATCCTACATAATCCTTGCAAAGAAAACAAAAATGAAACAAAAACTCAGATGAGTGAATTTTTTTAAGATTCCTTAATAAAGTGGCTGAACCAATGTCACTAAAACAAGCAACAAAAAACCAAATCAAATCAAATTAAGGGCTTCTGTACAAAGCAAAAACTGGCAAATAAACAAGCTTATCACTTTGAAATTAAAAAAAAAAAGAAAAAAGGGGGGAAAAAAAGAAAAAAGAGGGTGAGGGGAAAAAAGAAAAATCCCTTTGGAAATAAAAGGTATACAGATACTTGTTTGTGTGCTTTTTACCCCCTGAAGAAGATATAGCTAATGCGCTCAAGTGACCTCTAATAAATTCCCTGGTGTCTTGCGGATAGCATCCACTTACCCATCAAGAACTCCTCCTTTAGTAGGTAAGGTGTAAGAAAAAAGGAAGAGCGGGCAACATAAGTCCATCATTAGAGTCTCAAATTACATGAAAAAAACATAAACCCTCTCTTCAATCCACACTGCCAACTGTTTGCTGCCTCCTCTATGCAAACGTCATGACTGCTTTTTGTCTGCTCGCTTATTATTCATTTGTGTTTCCGTCTGCTTTTAAATTAGCCTGTCCAGCCCGTTCCTGGAGGCTGATGGCTTGTGCTGAAAAGTCGCAGCTTGCACTGAATCCCCCTGGGCTGTATGGAAATGACAAAGGGGACTCGAGTGAGGGAAGAAGCAAAAGAATAGAGGAGGGAAAGTATCCCCACGCTGTGTATCAGAGACCTGTGGGGAAGGGGACGGCAGCCCTGCTCCTGCCAGGCTCTGCAAGGAGGCCCAGCCACACCCTGGCTGGCTTGCTGAACAAAACAAGGACCTCAAACTCACATAGTCTGACCTGGGCAGGGCTATTTTCTGGGACCCCGAGCACCACCAAGGGGATATACATAATTTCAGTATTTTATAGTTCAGTTTTAACTGCACTGGCATTTGCCTGAGCTGGCTCAGGAATGTGGCAGCACTGGGAGTGAGGCTGTGTTAGTGCTGCCATCTGCCCTTGCAGTGAGGTGAGAATTAGGGCCAAACGCACATATCTGCACTCTCATGTGGCCTCCTCCTCTTTCACTCAGAGCCTCCACTCTCCTCAAACCCACCCATGAGATTTGGTCCAGGGTTCTTAGAGTGTGGACACTCAGGTTTGGTACCCCCCACTCAGGACAGTCCTCCAAATGTGTTCCCAGCAAGCCGTGCTCCCTCAAACACGTGCACATGCCCTCATGCCACCCTCTGGGGCACACAATGCCCCCATCTGTGCCATGCTCTCCACACTGGGGACCTGGGCCATGCCCTCACCAATCTGGGGCCTTCTGAGCCAAAAAACCATATTGCAATGTTGGTGCTATCTCAGGCAGCAGAGGAGACCTGGATCAGTTGTCACACAGTAGGCACAGGGCCAGTCCCTTTGGAAAGTTTAGCTCTGGCCTGGATGGCTTTTTCATCCTCAGAGGGGCTGCAGACTCAGCCTGTGTCATGTTTCACACGGATCTCCTTCATCCAATCAGATGGTGCCACCATATCCAGGCTCCTGCCTGTGGCATTCAATCTGTGTCCCCAGGGAAAGCTGCTCCCAACCCAGTTCAAGGTGCTAACTGGGACAGGGACAGCTGACTGGGACACAGGTGCTGAACCAGCAGCAACTGAAACTGGAGCAGAGCTACCAGCACCCACAGCAGCTCTCAGCACAGCCTGCCAAGAGGATGACTGCCCACAACACTCTGGTGCTCTGAAAACACCTGCAGCTGGAGGATCTCCAAGTATTTTCTGCATTGCTACGGAGAGAAGCATTCCTGCTTCTGGGATAAGGAATTGGTTCACCCCAGCAAATCCAGAATGGAGTTCCCCATCTCCACCCCACACTAACTTCTAAGTGATGCTCAGTCCCAGCTCAGAGGAATCAGAAGCCCCAGCAGCAGACATGGGAAATGAAGTGATCCTTCTTCATCAGCCACCTTGCACCTTCAATGCAGAAGCCCTGGACAGAGCAGAAATGTCTCCCAAATGTTCCCAACTAGGAATGAGTGGAGACACACATTGCAAGTCCTCATTTCAGCATCTGGTACTGCTCCTTGCTTCTTCTCAGATCTAGCAATTCTCTACCAGTCGTTGCTTACTCCAGCAGAAACTGGGATGTCACAGGAGCCTAAGGGAGCCAAACAGCCAGCTCTGCTTTTCACCAGTTCTTTCTGAAACCCTGATGCCACATCCAGAGCCCCAAGAGATCTGACCTCTGTGCTATGGACCACTCCACTCTCCCCAGCCACATTCCAGAAGATACAGGATTGCACTTTCAAATAATGTTACCAGATATTTTTCTTAAAAGATGGGTTATGGTTTGCATTCGAGCTGAATCCTAACCCAGAGACAACCAGCTTTTCACCACCCTTCACTTACAGGTATAAAACCAGCATGTGTGGCACTCCCTGGCTGCAGGGGGAGGATGAGCCTGGAGTGGGCACAGGGCTGCTCCAAGGGACACTGACCCCAGCATCACACACAGAAATACCTTCCTTCTGTTCCCTCCCAGTTTAAACCAAAAGGCCGTTATTTCTGCCAAGCAATACAGCAGTTTCTTGGCATTTCTAAACCAGCTTTTCAGACTGACTCTGGGACCTGGCATCCTTGCTTCTGCTCTGCCTTGGCTGACATCTACCTTCAAAGCAGCAACTGTTGTCAGCACATCACAAAATCTGTCAAATGACCGGGAGGATCAACAAGCTCCTCTGTAGTTCAACATCTGTGGCAGCAATGCTCTGGGAAGAGGCAGCGAGGATATCAGTGAAATATGGAGCTGACAGTCTGGGGGAGGGCTGGAGGGTCTGGGTGGGGCAAGGGAGGTGCCAGGGGAGACACAGCAGCTTCTCAGCCCCACCACCCCAGGGCACCAGGCTGTAACCAGTAGGCTCCTGCAGGCTCTGGGGCAGGTTCTGTCCTGCAGCAAGAGCCAGGACAAGTCCCAGGGTGCTCAGCTTGCCTGCCTGCTCAGACCAAGTCCCCATATTCCCCATGGGATGATCTTGGCTTTGCTTGTGGTCCCTTTTCACTGTTCTTGAAAGTCATGCCAGCCACCCAGGATGGAAACAGAGTACCACATCTAAAAACACTGCACAGAGCTCAATTGAATCACACCATTCTGTATGATTCTGAATTCTAATGGCTTTTCACTTTTCTAGGGTGGCCTGCTCTTTCACAAATCTAATTCTCTCTATGTGAACATTTGGATTTTCCCCCACATACAACCCCTAATAAGTAATTAAATAATCTCAGTGAAGTTTTGCTTCATCCAGCTTTCAGCAGGGAACCTACTGCTGCCCTCAAGGGAGCCCAGGATATGTATTTATTGAATCTTTTGTTTCAAATGATTATTTAATCAAGATAAGGGGGAAGCAGAAACGAGGCCCTCACTCATATTCCAGACTGTAATTTCAAGTGCAATCCCAGACCAAGAGGCAGCGCAGTCTAATAGGTTACAAAAATACAATCACTGCTCGTCTTGCAATTAAACTGAACAGCTCCATTTACAGTGCCACAAACAGCCCCGGGGCGAGGGATGACAGTGCATTGTCTCGGCCATGCGGGGACAGCAGCGTGGCACAGCCTCGCTCGGAGCTGCACGATTTCTTTCCGTGGGTCTCTTTTCTCTTGTTTCGCAACTCACTTCAAAGCGGAGTTAATTTCTCTTTCAGAGGGGCATAATGTCCGCCTTTCTCTTTTCCCAGGCGCTGTGCTAATGAAAGGAGTAAAACACTTGTGTCGGTGACCCCGGCGAGCCCCGCTCTCGGCGAGGGCCCGGCGACATCTGCCAGAGGCGGCGGCACAGGGACAGCACCTGCTGGGGGCTGCTGGGGATGGGGCTCTGCGCCTGCCCTTGGGGCACCCCCACCTGCCAGAGCTCGGGGGAAACGGGCTCACCTCTGCTGAGAACTCCCCCAGCTGAAAAGCCAACTTCTGATTGAGTACAAAAAATGGGACTTCTGTAGGAATTCAGTTTAACCCCTTTGTGCCCTGTTATGAATCCCTGACTCGAGGAACACTGAGTGGGAAAATACCCCTTTTTTTGGCTGGATGGGGCGTTCAGGGTGAGGCTTTCTGTATCACAAGGGTTAAACTGAGTCCCAGAGCAGGGAGGCAATGACACAGCTTGAGCTTGGGTTATTTGGGGCTGGATGGCAACACTGCTGAGCAGCCTGGCTCACCAATACATTGCTGAGGAATGCCAAGCAAAGGTTTGTTCCTTTTCAAGGATGTTTTCAGCCCCACCTCAGCCTGAGCCAGGCTAGCACTACTTTGGAGCAAGGGTTTGTCTTCCACCACCTCTTTTTGTTAGTTGGTGCACAGCCCAGCCCTTCAAGGGATACAGGCACTGATCCTCTCCCCCCAGCTGCTGCTCCCAGCACTGAGCCATGGATTTGTCAGAAAATAAGCAGGGGTAACCCCAGTCCCCCGGCTGGGAGGGATAAAACAGGAAAAGAAAAAAGATAACAACTTCCATATTTATAGAAGATTTTGCCTTTCTGCTCTTGAAGGGCCCTGTTTGCTGTCCAAAACACGCTGCCTAGCACTCAAAAGAATAGTTTTTCCTATGAAAGCCAAAACCCAGGCTAGAAACAGCAGCAGCAAGCCAATCTACAGGTCTGCCATAAGGTTTCCTCAGCCCTCCAGCACACGCTGTCCCAGTCCCTGCACAGCATTTCCCAATTTCTGCCTTCCTGCAGACACGAGCACAAAGACAAACAGCATCATTTGGGCCAGCTGTACCCCACTGAGCTTCACTGGAAATCTGGCTCAAGCCTGTGATAATTTGTGGCGTCACAAATGAGTTACAGTGAAAGCAAAGGAGCTGGCAAGGAAAGTGTATGCACGGTGCAGTTATCTTCATCAGCAACAACAAAGGCAATTAGATCTGTGCCCTGCAGGTATTTATATTGCACTGCTAAAGGAAAGCACAGTGGCACAGTCATCCATCTGTGTCGGTGTGGAATAAAGTGCCTGCAGCTGGGCAGGGGTATTCTGTACAGAAATAAATGCTGCACATTACCCACAGCTTCTCTGTGGCCACAATCCTGCTCTCCACAGGTGCCTACTGTGGCTGCACGGGATTAAAGGAGAAGGAGAGGGAGAAGCTCGGAAATTCACTGCCAAAAAGAAAAGTAGCAGGGAACTTGGAGGTGTTTCTGCATATGTACATGCATGTGTGGGTGCATCAGCTTTTGCATAAGGAGGGAAAGAAGCAGCAAGGTGGATGCATAGGCAGGGCATGGTTTTGTGTGCTTTGTCCCCCAGCAGTTCCAGGCAGACCTAGTTAGAAATGGTGGCTGTTTCATTACCAAGGAATGAAGACAAATAGGGTGGGGAGGATAGCAGGATTTACCACAAAGCACTTCAAGTTTTCAGAAGCAAAACGATGTAGAATAAAAAGCATCTTGGAAAGCAAAACCTTTGTTTTGGAAGTGCTATAGCATTATCTCATGGCAGTTTGTGTATTGTCTCTCTGGATTTTTCTCTGATCCTCCTTGGACAATCCCTTTCCTTTGGAGATATGACTGCCTCTCCCCAGGTAAGGATGGTTTGGTTTGGAAGCCCAGGCCAGATGGAAGGACAGGGAGTGTAACATACCAACTCTCATAAAGGACAGAAACATGGCTGTTTTGAATCCTAATTCTGAATTTTTTCACAAAATCTTTTATTTTCCAGCAATTTTTCTTTAATATGTGATCAACATATTCTGCAAGAGCACATTTTCATTTCAGACTGCTCTCAAAGTCTGACAGAACTAAGCTTATTCATAGAGCAACCATTTAACTCATGAAAAGGAAAGGCATCAAAGGGTTGTGTATAGTCATTAATAAATGAGACTAAAGGTTCCCGTTCCATTTTTCCCTTGCCAGTTTTGAGTACATGATATTTAATGACCTTATTCAGCAAAATTTCAGGGGCAGCTCTTAACTAGGGGCTTCAATTTGCACAAGTGCTTGAATGTGCTCTTGAATGGTGTCCCAAGAGAATGTACTTCTTTTGGGGACAGGAGGATGAAAAAGTAGTGGATTTCATCAGTCATTATGCCTTTTAGTCATAAAAATATTTGCCTAAGTTATTAACCCTTACTAGAAAGAACACAGGTCTATCCTGATGACTTTTACTTTGCATCCACCCCCTGCATCCGGAACTATCAAGCTCTTGTCATCCCTTCCCTGCAGCTTGTGGGCTCATTTACCTCGAGTGAAGCAAATGGAAAAGGGAGTGCAGGATGCTTGAGTTTAGCTCATTTTAAAGCTTTTAAAATTTTAAATTAGAGTTTACTCTTTCTCAGGAAACAGAACAGCTGGCAGTTGGCCTCACAGGACTTAGGGAGCCTGGCTTCCGAGAGAGGAAACCTAGCACTAATTAAAAACTAGGCTCAGGCTCAAAAGCATTTATGAAAAATACGCCGCTTGAACCAAACAACACCCTGGTGACATGATGCAGTCTTTGGCTGGTTGTTTTTTTGGGGGGGAGGAGCACTGAACTCAACAACACCCCCAGCTCATGCCAATGAGCTCCATACCTTGTTTTTCTTCCTTTGCGTGTGCGTGCACACATCAGCGTGTGGTGAGAGGTTCTGCTCTCCACGCTGCCTTATAAGGCTTTACAAGCAGTGACTCACATGGCCCCACACGCTCTATAACGAGAGCAAATATGCATATCTATAATGCTGAGAGACAGCTTGTGCCTGTCTGTACCCACGTACAATCCCTGGGTATTTTGATCGGCACACTGTCTGTGTGGGTGAGTGGGTAGAGTCTCTCCTCTTGCTGGCACCATCTCTCTCCTATCTGATGCAGTTTCTGCGTGTGGCTGAGCTATTTCCAACAGATGACTGGGCCTAAAGGAGAAAACAACTTCGGGGCTTGGAGGACTCTGTACTCAAAACACCTCTAGCATTACACATCCACACGTGTGAGTATCAGATTCTGCGCTACCTCCAGTCCTACGTAGCAATTTATCCCTCCAGAGTGCCCATCTGATAGCAACACCACAGTCAGGGCATCACACCTCTGCTTTGCTGCTGCCAGGAACAAAGGGGAAACATGCCACAGAAAAGGAAGACTGATATCAATCTCTATCTAATATTTCTCTCCATCTCTTGCTCCTTCAATTTATGTATTATATCATCTCTTTCTGTGTATATGGAAAAACATCCCAAGGCACTGAGCCTGATTTTACCCTCAGCTGCACATGCAGTTCCCATTAGCATCAATGAGGGCTGCTCATAAGTTCCAAATTTGGCCCCTGGGCTTGTCAGTCCAGAGCAACAGTGATCCTAGTAGGATCCTGATAGTCAGAAAACATCCCATGCCAATAATCACCAGCTCACTAAATGTACATGTTCCTTTTGTATGTGTTTGATACCCTTTTTCAGCCTGAAGGACTAAACTTTTGGAAGTAAAGACCAGTGAATTAGGTTCACATCCAGCTGAGCAAAGACTGCATAATAAACATTTCTCTTTAAAATATCGTTTCTGGAGGCCACTTTTTTGTTTTTGTTAAATGTCCTCAATTCATTATTCATAGGCTAAAGACTTTGCAAGTTTTCCCCCTTTCCAGCCCCACCCTTGGTGTGAAAGTGCTGAAGGAAGGAATGACTTTACACACATTGGAAAACAGCACCATGAATTAATAATACAGTTTAACCAAGTTCGTCTAACATCACTATAATTGAGTTATAAAAATTTCATATCAGAGTTCTTGCCCAGATTCCTCTGGCTAGTTCAAGCAAAGAAGGACAGTGTGTAATACTTACTACTTCCTTAGAAGACAGGAAGCTGTAGAGTGGGAGGGTTTGGCTGGCTTTTTGACTGGCCTGAACCTCTGCAGAGGAGCTTCTCTTTGCCGTGATCTTTGAATGGTGCCAGGAGTGTCTTCGCCGTGTTTTACGCCCTTCCTCCCGAGACCTGGCTCTGTGCCTCCAGGAGACAGGAACAGCCAAAATGTTATTCCTTAGTGCTGCAGTGATGCCCATTCCCAGCTCCAGAGCAGCCTTGGTGGGCCTGTGCTAGGACACTGCGCATGGGAGAATGCTCTTCCACATGACTGCTCTATAGAGCCATGAGGGAGAGAAAAGGGATGTTTTCCTTCTCTACTTTAAAGGAAAAACAATGATTTTGCATCTGGGCTTTGGGCCTTAACCTCAAATTTCATCTCCAGTGCATGATTTTATGGTGGCTCAAGGCAAACCGTTACCTTCATGCACCCTAGAATGTTCCTATGGTGACACACCTCCAAGAGAAAACACACTGCTCTTGCATGAGCACCCCTCCAGTTACTGATTGCATTCCTCCCCCCACTGATCCGAAGCTTTTCATAAGAAAATTCCCTTACTTAGGAGGAGTGAAGTAGGAGAGTGGGAGTGGGCTGTTCAGAGTGCTTTCAGAGAATATGAAACATGAACCCATTCTGTGTATAAATCACTTGCTACTGCAGCAATGCTGGGTCTAGCACCAGCATCCACTGAGCCGGCCCCAGGATGCAACTGTCATCCCGAGGAGAGATTTTAATCAGGTCAAAGACAATGGCTACAGATTGCCACGGGCAAATATATTTCCATTGCTAAGACCATGTTGAAGCGTTTCCTGGGACATCAGCAGTACAGAGCCCTTGGGCTGGGGAAGGGACACTAGACTGGAATCAGCTATCATGGGCTGATCATCAGCCACGGGGATTAGAAGTGACTGTCAGACCAAAAAGGTGCAGCCACTGCTTCTTGAGGCAAAACCCTTCCATGGCTGAGACCACCAACAGCTCAGCTCCCACTATGTGACACTGCTGTTACCAGAATGGGAAGTGGCTGTGCACAGAGAGCCCGTGGGTCACACAGGCTGTGGCAAGCACATCCTTGAGCCCAGCGGGAAGTGCTGAGGTCACGGAGCTCGGGAGCGGTGCGTTACCTGCTCCGGCAGCTGGGGGAGTGTGAGTCGGAGCTCTCTGAGCGAGAGTGGCAGCGGCGATGCCGATGGGATTTCCGGGCGCGCCCACGAGAGCTTTAAGAAGCAGAAAGGAAAAACAGCGTTAGGTTAGCAGGTGGGGGGATGCAGGAGCCAGCAGCTGGAGGCTGAAGTCAAGAACGTTCAAATCAGAAGGGAGGTACGCATTCTAAACCAGAGATTGGTGTATGGAACATGGCACAGAACATCAAGGCACAAGAAATTCTCCGTCCCTTCAACGCTGCAGTGACATCTTCCTGAGATCTCTGCTAGCATTTTACACACAAGCTATTAGGTTGGCTCTGTGGCATGCTGAGGGAAGATTTGTGGACAAGCATGTGGGAGTGCAGCAGCCAGCAGCAGTCCTTTCAAGACTTTAAAGAGCCACGTGCTTGCCTTTCATCCTGCAGCCTACCCTATAACAACTGGGCAACTGCCCAAGACCTTCCTGTTGCTGAGCCTCGGGTGAAGCACCATCTCTCCGGGCAGCCCATCACAAACCTCCAGCCCTGTCCATAGTGTTGGCTCCTTGGTAAAGAGCAGGTACAGAAGGAAAAGCTCCAAGTGATACAGCACACTCAGTAGCAGCCGGCCTTCCCCACCCTCTCCAGGTGGGAGCATTTAGCCAGTCCTGTGGGCAGCTCTCATTGTTGCTGCACAAAGTACAGCTTCCCTAAGCACAGCCTGCCTCGTGTGTGGCTCCTGCTTGAGAGACTGGACCATTTCCTGGCTGCTGACAGGTGCTCAGTCACTGGTGCTGCCTTTTGTGGCAGGGCCTGAGGACAGTCCTCAGCAAACTGTGTGTAGGGGACAGAGGGCCAGTGCCCTGCTGCAGCTCCCTTTGCTCCACCAGGCTGTGTCTCATGGATTTCCTGTTACCTAAGGGCCGTTGTTGCCCGTGCCAACAGCTGAAGTCCTATGTGCAGGGAGCAGGGTGACATGGGTGGCAGGCTAACTGCCACCTCCTGCCACCCTTCCCTCCTATCTTTGTTCACCACAACAGTTATTTTAGATCTGGAAGTGTTTCCATCTGCTCATTCTGGCATGGCTGTGCCAGCAGGCAAAGCTAACTGTGGGTGAGCTGGTGGGAACAGCCTGGCTTCATGGCCACACTGCACAGGCACTGACAGCACAAATACAACCTGCCTGGACAGCATTTAGCAACTCGCTGGTATAAAAACTCAGCAAATAATTGCTTGAGAGCAGCATCTCCTGTAAGACAAAAGGGCAACCTCCAGGGCAGTTCCTTCAACTCTGCTTGGCTGTTTTCTTTGATGCTTTTCACACCCAATGATTATATTTTTTAAAACTTTGCATTTTGGGATCCTCCTTTCTTATTTCCATACAGCTGAAATCAGCAACACTGAACATCTTTCACTCATATGGTGGATTTGTGTGAAAATCCCCATGTTTGCACTTCACCCCCTGCACCAGTCCCTCCAATTTGTTTTCCCTTCCTGCAGAAGGAAAAACTGGTGCTGTGTGATTTAGATAACCAGTTGCTCGATATAAAGATAAGCCAAAGCAGTGTGATTATCCCAAAATCCTCATGGGATCCATCTGATCCACGCCTGGGAGCAAAAGGTTTGTGGAAACTGGGAGTGGCTCAGCTCTGATTTGCCAGCAGAAAAATGAGGCTAAAACGCCTTGGCTGGTTTATCCCCAAAGAGCAATTCCAGCAGCTCTGGTTCCCTGAGGTCAGGGCACACCAGCAGGACACGGATCTGAGCATTAACTGCACTGTTAGGCTGGGGAGATGCCTCCTTTTACAGATAACCTAGGAAGTATCTCTTTTACGACCGAGGTTTCTAGGTGCAGGGCAGCGCATTTTGAGGGGAAACTGAGCTGCCACTTAACGTGCAGAAATCTTAGAGAAAAGGAGGCTGGCTCTCTGCATGCAATAGAGGTGGCCTGTGCAGGCAGTATCCCATGTCCCAGCAAAGCTGACCAGGGGATCAGCGCCCAAGATTCAACTGAAGGACCGTTTCCTTGCTTTGAAAGCAGATGAGAAGCCACAAGTTGCAGTTCCCAGAAGACAGAGAACAAACAGAAAAACTGAGCCAGCTTGCAGTCCTTCCTTCCAGTCCTGAGGAACCCCATTTTGTACCATGCCCCTCAATTATGTGCCTCACAGGACAAGGACTGTGCTCTGCTAACACTCCAGGACTGATGGGAAGCACAACATCAGATTTTTGCAAACTCTATCTCCTCCAAACCATCCCTTCTGTTCCCCTTGACCCCATTTAGATCCTTGGCTGCACTGTGTCTCATGAGTAGGTCCTGATGCAACCTTCTAGAGCAGCAAACCAGGAGTGGCTGAGGCCCTTCTCAGTGAGGGTGTGCCAGCCTGCCCTTTTGGCAGCTCACAGTTCAGCCTCTCATTCTGCCCCCACCAGAAAAGATGGAGCCTTCTCTCTGGAGTGGGTGGACAAGACTCTGCACATCTGTGCAAGATACACAAAGTACAGAAAGAGGTGTCACAAAAGAAAGGGAGAGGAAAGATCTCCAGCCTCTACAAATCCTTTTCCATTCCAGCAAAACCAGAATTGCTGGTTTTAGCTTCAAAATAATCCCGAGAAATGCTTAGGGCTGTGCAGCAGGTTTTAGCTCCAGGGGCCCCACCACATCAAGCACTTCCTAGCCCCATACTGTGCAGGCAGGGCAGGGAACTCCATGAATCACTACTTACTGTTTTTTGTGTTTTCTTTCTTCCTTTCTCTTACTTTTGGGGCTTGAAGAACTAAATAAGAAATGGCTAATTAATTCGGAGATTTCTGTTCCCACAAAAAGCTGCACAATCACATGTCAATGTTACAGCTCAGTTGCCCAAGAGCATGCAGGAAAAATGAAAGGGGCTCATGATTGTCACAGCACAGGGGGTCTGAGTGCCTGCTGACAAATCTGCTTCATGGACTTGGCCAAAACCTTCAAAGGGATCAGCCAACTTGGTGACTTTGCCTTTTTCCATAGAGAAAATGAGTACTTCTTCCACATACTGGAATCAGGAGAGTTCTTCCAGTCCACACCTGGGGAGCCACTGACTCAGAATCCCCAGACCCACACGGAATGGGGGGACCCAAGGGGATTCCACAAGGAAACACAGAAGAAATGTCTTCTGCCCCCACTCAGTGATCATCAACCTTGAAGAGACCATTAAACTCTTATTTCAAAGGGACCACCCATACTTGCTCAACTCTTACCTGTGCCTTTTCTTCTTTGACGATAACCTGCAAGACACAAATATGTACATTGAATGCAGGGTCTCACAAAATTGGAAATTTGAGTCCAAGACAATGTGTTTAGGCTCAGACTGAGCACTGAGAGAAGGCCTCATGCATCACCTGGGCAGAATGGCCCCGGCTCTCCTTTAGCCAGCTGGTGAGGGAGCAGCTGAGAAATGCTGCTGTGGCAGAAGGGACCAGCACGCTCTACAAGTAACTGAGAATATGGTCCTCAGGAAAACAAGTATTTAGAGAGACCGGATACATCTCCTGTCTCTGGTGGGTCCTTTTTCTCTGCTGCTGCCTCCAGTTTTGCACTGCATGTAGAGGTGGGTCCATTCCCTGGTTTTCTGTATGAAGGACCAAACAGCAGACAAGGGAAAAATCCTCTCTGTGTAACTCCAGAGCAGTCTCACAGCCAAACCAGCATCGTGGCCCTGTCTTGCCTCCTGGAGCACCCCTGGGATGACACAGGAGACACCTCTCTCACACAGAACACCCTGGGGGCATGCAGGACACATCCCTGCAGCAAGGCCTGGCCCCAGAGCACTGCACACCCCACTGTGTCTCCTCTCAGCTTGGTGCACAACATCCTGCAGAAGACACGGCCTGAAGTGCTGCCTGGAGGGGCTGTGAGATTGCCTCTGGCAAAGTCACTCGGGGTCTGTGGCTGGAATGCTACCAGGTGTCTGGAAACAACCTCCAGTGGTCACTAATCCTGAATGGTTCATATCATGCTGTCTGATGGGACCAGCTCCAGCTTATCCTTGGCTTGCAGGGGCATAAATGGCTACCAAAGGTTCAAAGCCAAAGAGTCTCTGAGCCAGGACTTCCATCAGTAGATGGCATCCACAAAAGAGCATAAAAATCCCTCCTTGGGAAGAAAGTTTTTAAAGGAATTCCTATATCCTTGTCTCTCCTTCTCCCTTACTCTTCTTAGAGACTCAAGCTCAACTTTTCACCCTGTTATCCACTTCTGGTACCTTCTCTCTTTGGTTCAATACATTATAAATACATGAACCTTCTTAGGGAGATGGAATCCACTGTCTTTTCAAATATTGGTTTAACAGCTGAGAGAAAACAGTGAAATATTTGCAATTTAAAAATTTAATCATGCTCCTTGAATTAAAAATGGACTTCAGAAGGGGAAAGTGGAAACAGTCACTGGGGCTGGGAAAAGAGACTGGGATGTGGGGAGTTGGTCTGAGCCTTTTCCTGGTCCTAACACTCTCTGCAGGCTGGGGAGGAGATGGGGACCAGTGCAAGCCCTGAGCCCTGATCCCACTGGCATTCCAGAGGATGGAGATATGTGGATAGGACAGCAAGGACAGCTGTGGAGGCTCCACAGACCTCACAGTGATTTGGCTTGTCCATCTCTGTGTCCCCACATCCCGACAGTCCATGCTTCTCTGTTTGCACTGGGTGGACACCCCATTTCATGCCCTCCTAGCCCAGAGGGACTCTGGCTATGCCTCCCCTTGGCTGCCCAGTGCTCACAGAGCCTCATTCCTCTCTGCCCACTGGGACCAACAGCTGCCTGAGGCAGCAGTGCCTTCCACCCCTTCTCCAAACCCCCAACGGCCGCTGCCAGCAGAGAATTACATTTTCAAGGGAAAAATACCTGTTTCTTTTTCGTTTCTTGGAGCTTTTCTTCTTCTTCTTCTTCACGGGTGAAGGGCTGTAGGAGGGAGACCTGAGGGGGCAGAGGGCCATTAGGGACCACAGGGCTGCTCACGGCCGTCCCAGCCACCCCAACACTCACCCTACCACCAGCAGCATCTCCAGGGCAGAGAATGGCTGGGGGCTCCTGGTGGGAGCAGTATCAGCCCCGGGATGAGCCCCGGGATGAGCCCTGGGATGAGCCTCAACCCAGCTCTGCTGCCCTGAGGGGACGGTGAGAAGATGGCAGCACCTCCCCTAGGCCCTCACACCTCCATCTTACACAGACCCTTTTCCCTCACGCCCAGCTGAGGGCTGCCATCCCCTCCTGCCCCACACACCGCCATGGCCACCCTCACATCCTTCACTGACCCTCTTCCCTCACACCCAGCCAAGGCCTGCCCTGCCTGTCCCCTCATGCCTCCATGGCTCCCTCATGGCCCTGCCTGTCCCCTCATGCTGCCATGGCTCCCTCATGGCCCTGCCTGTCCCCTCATGCTGCCATGGCTCCCTCATGGCCCTCCCTGTCCCCTCATGCTGCCATGGCTCCCTCATGGCCCTGCCTGTCCCCTCATGCTGCCATGGCTCCCTCATGGCCCTGCCTGTCCTCTCACGCCTCCATGGCTCCCTCATGGCCCTACCTGTCCCCTCACGCCTCCATGGCTCCCTCATGGCCCCGCCTGTCCCCTCACCCCGCCATGGCTCTCTCATGACCCTCTTCCCTCACACCCAGCCAAGGCCTGCCCTGCCTGTCCCCTGACACCCCTGCCTGTCCCCTCACGCCTCCATGGCTCCCTCATGGCCCTGCCTGTCCCCTCATGCCTCCATGGCTCCCTCATGGCCCTGCCTGTCCCCTCACCCCGCCATGGCTCCCTCACCTCCTTCTCTTCTTGCGGCCAGATTTCTTTTTCTTCTTCTTCCCCCGAGCTGGCAGTGGCCGCTCCCCATCACACGAAGGGCTGAAGATGGGTGAAAAGACCCAACAAACATTAAAAATAATAAAAACAAACCCAGAATCGGCTCACATGGGGCAGCAAGGTCAGTGTTCATGGTGGACCAAGGGTGTGTGTGTTGCCTCATTACCCTCTAACAAATTATTTAGTCACAGTTTAAACCAAGTGTCTAATAGAGATATAACAAGACAGCTACACCACAGCAATGCTGATTATTTAAAACATGTTTGCTGAGGTTAACGACTCCGAAACAGATTTATAGGTTTTGTTGCTCTTTGTAAATATGCTTTAAATAATTAATTGGCATTTAATTTGCATACAGTAATTATTGCAACCAGATGCATCTAACTATAATAAAGACTTGACATGTGTTAAGTTGCAATTGATTAGAAATATATATATATTTATTGAGACACTGTGGTAATTGAAGAAGATATGTATCTCTTATACAGTTGTTAAACCTTGAAAATAAACCCTCTTGCAAATTAATTTCTTCTTTAAACATACGATGCTGAATCGTGTTATGTTTCAATGAAAAGCAAATACCGTGGTTAATTAATTCAGAGCATTGGGCTGAAAAAAATGACAGATACTCTGTGGCTACTCATTAACTAAAGCAAATGCTTGTAAAGACAGAGGCAGCTGGTGGCATCCCTAAATCAGCCCAAATCAGCCATGTGGATCTCCAAATAGATCCCTCTGGATCCCCAAATGGATCCAGAACCAAGGTTTGTGGGGGCACAGCGAGCTCCCCAGGGCCTCTGGAAAATCACTGAGGGTGCTGGGTTTGTGCCTTGGTTTCCCCACTTCTCATCCTACCATGGGGAAAAGCCAGGAGCAAGGAATGGGTGGAAGCAGCCCCATGGTTGGAGAATGCTGTGAGTTCTTCACCACAGAAAGAGGCCAAAAATTGAGCCGTTTTCTGCAGCAAGAACAAACATTATTGCTAATGAAAGTCCTAATGCACAGCAAATGACACTTTGGGGGGGGATGCTCAGACTCCACCAGCCCTCAACACTTGATCATCCAGGGCTTGAATTACCACTGAAATTACACTATCATAAAAACTCAATTGCTCAGTGCTGTTAATACCCTTTGGGAAAAAAAAAAAAAAAAGCTCTGCAAAATGAAACTGCAGGCTAATGCTTCAGTTGTGAGCTGTGAATATCGAGTGCCCCTGGTGCAGTAAATCCAGTGTGCAGCCACAGCACGGTCCCACGGAGCACCCACAAACTCCTCCTCGCCTTCTCCTCCCGAGGATTTCACAGGCCAGCAGCAGCACCATGAGGGGATATGGCACACCTTGGGCTCAGAGGGCCTTCTCCCTCAGTGCAGACAGAAGCCACACATTTTCCAGGATGTCTCATTGTCACTGAGCTCGGACACCTGCCCAAAGACACCCGGGGACACGGCTGGGCATGGCCACAGCCACGGGAGAGCAGGGAGGAACATCAGACCACGCAGCCACAGGCAGTTTGTGCAGAGCCCTTCTCCCTCTCCTCAGATAAAGTCTCTGTTCTTTGATGTGGCAGCTTTCTTCCAAGTGCTGATCTGACTTCAACTGTTCCTCCGCGATTATAATCAAAGTCTAATTAAAAATGTGCTTTAGATTATTGTTCCGGTTGGCCTGAAATCTGAAGATATGAAAATGTGCTTTCTTGCTTTTTCTTTCCAGCATCTTTAACCAAATGGAGAGGCTTTAATCCCAGAGCCAGTTGAGCAGGCAGGGCTCAGAGACCCCAGCTGCTCCATTTACAGCGTGCTATTCATTTTCCCCCTCTCAAGTGGTCAGGGACCAACGACAAGCTGATAACGAGGCACTGTCCTAATGAAGGCAGTGCTGCTGAGGTGTTTTGGCATGGGGAGAGGGGAATTGCTGAGGGCGGTTCCCAGCAGACCTGGTGGTGCAGAGGAGCGCTGGCAGGTCTCGGAAGACTGGAGGAGGCTGTAAGAGCAAGCCCTGGAGTAGAAATGAGCTGCAGGTTTGTCCCTGCAAACACGCACAGGGCTCTCATGCAGTTGCATACATTTCCTGTGCACACACGGAGCTGTTTAAGCTGTCACAGACCCCAAAGGGGCTGAGTGAACACCACAGACACCTCCCCTGTCATCCCCGTGTTCCAGGGTGGCCCCGCTGACGGCGCTGGCTCCTACCTGCGTGACCTGCGGTGGGCATGGTCCCGTCTGTCCCTCCCCTTGGCACAGCCATTGGTGCTGGCGGGCTCCCGCACCACGCAGCTGCTCAGCTTCTCGGGCCGTCTGTCCTCCGCAGGGTACGGCAGGCAGCTGAGCGTCCCGCTGCCGGGGCAAGAGGCGACAAAGAGCCGTCAGGAGCTGTCCCTTCAGCTGCGCTCATTCCCCACCTCCCGGGGAATCTCCTTTCCTTTTCGCAGGTAGGAGCTGTGCTGCTGTGAAGGAGAGCTGCAGGTTGCTGTCAGTGCTCAGCCCTGCAGTGGGAAGAGCTCCTGCAAGGCTCTGGAATGCCCCGTTTCCAAGCCAAGCTGCAGCCCAGCCCAGGCATGCTGTGCTCATCGTTCGGGCAGAGATGCCACGAGCATCACCCAGCCAAGGAGCGGCTGGACAGCACAGGGCCAGACCCAATCCAACGGGAAGGAAAAACAGGAGCCAGTCAGGACATCTTCTCCTGCATTGTGGGGTTTAGATCACCAGCTCTGCAGAGACAACAGACTTTGCACTCTGATAGAAAAAAATACAACCCTTTCGCATTTCAAACGTAATTTTCCAAACCTGCTAATGGCTTGATAACACCTTGCCACACATCCTCGACTGGCAGCAAATTTTCCACCCCTACAAATGAAGTGCTGGGCTGGTGAACACACCTGGTCCTGCTCAACCTTGAGAAGCTGGAACAGCCCAGCAGAGCTAAGGGGAACCATCTCAGCCAGGTCAGTGCCTGCAAGAGCCCTGGGAGCTGGCAAGGAGCAGAGCAAAGGCAGGGAAAGCCTGGGGTGAGTGGTTTCTAAGAAACACTGGGGCTTGTGCAAGCTGGAATGGAGAAAAGAAGCCGAATGGAGAAAACAAACCCAAACAAGTCTGCGTGCAGACACTCAGGAGGAAAGTAAATAGGTTTCCAGGCCCTGCAGATGTTTATTTCAAAGAATGAAAAGATTAATGAAAAGCCATAAACCGTGCCCGGCAGGGGTGCTGAAAACGCTGGGGTTTGGTGTCATACAGAGCATTGTGGAATAGACAAAGCAAGCATGGGCATGTCCAGGCCCAGCCTGGCTGTGGGGGGATACCCAGGGTAGGTTGGGCTCAGCTGGCACTAAAAGTGTCCCTGTTTCTTCCCATTATCATTTTAAAGCCAGTCCCAGGACTGGGCTGTGGGTGCCATTTTAGGGTCAGCTCTGCAACGTCCTGTGGGTGTGTCTGACACCAGATCTACCTCCTCTCCCTGGAAAGCCCCACTCTGGAGCCCCCAGGCCATGTGGATCCCACCAGAGCAGGGGGAGGCCGGGATAGTCCCCTGCCAGCCCTGCAGTGAAAGATGCTTTGGCTGCAGAGACCACCACAGCCATCACACGTGGGCTGTGGAGATAGGAACAAGGGCCAGGGCCAGGTGTGTGCTGCACATCTGGGGGTTAAATGGGGGCAAGAGGGTGGTTAAAGAGCAATGGGATGTTAAAAAAGCCCCAGTTAGGCACAGCCAGAGCCTTGCATGCCCCAGGCAACATCCTGCTGCCTGCCTCAGCCATGAATAACACTCCTTGGGGTTGGAGTTGGCACAGGAGCACCTGCAAAAGGGTCACCCCTCCCTTTCCACCTGTGTTTTCTCTCTCAACAAACATCCACTTTCTCTAACAGCCAGCTCCTCCTTGGAGCTCATTTTATAATGTCTTAACATTTAAGGGAATGCACAGCCAAATACAAGGGACAGGGATCAGTGGGAGGAAGCTGGGTGAAATAATTCTGGCCCAGAACATGCAGGAGGTGAATAGTCCCTCTTGCTTTAAAAAGCCTGTTTGTAATAAATCCTCCAGCCGCTTCCCAACATCTCCATTATTGTTAACCATCCAGGGAGCTACATGGTTAATCGCTTTCTGTGCGCCAGCTAATTGGCTTGTGGCCTTTCCCAAACCCCTTTTAAGAACAGCCTTCTGAGGCTCAATCATTAGGATCCATTAAAAATGTCCCCAGATTAATGACCTGTGCAAAGTCTGAGCTGGATGCGCTCCAGCAGCAGAGGCAGGAGGGCTCCTCCCCAGGCTGGCAGCAGGCTGGAACACCACTGCCAGGACCTGGGCACGGCAGGCAACATCCTTGTCACCCAGCCTCTGCTCCCACTAATGGGATTTCCAGGTCCTGGGGTTAAAACATACTGGCCTCGAGGCAATCAAGGACTCCTGTCCTGCAACGTGCCAGGAACCATTTCTTCTGGGCTTGGAAGTAATTATTGATGGAAATAATTATTTTCCAATTCCATCAAAGGCTGGCTTCCATTCAACCAAATGTTCTCCTCTGATGGATGCTGAGAGTCACTAATGCTTTAAACTGGCTGGTAATCCCCTGGCGTGGAGCTCCATAGACATTGATTGAATATATATATAAAAAAACATTTTCTTTTCTTATTGTCTTCTGTGTCTTTCATGACTGATATAAAAGTGATGCAGTTTGGTGTGAACGATCTCTGTGGCCTCAAAGGAGGGATTATCACACCTTCCCTGCTGCTTGTGCCTGCAGCAGGAAAGAAAAAGCCTCTGTGTGTGTTTTTGCTGGAGCTGGCCCAGGGAGAGCAGTGGGGATGCTCAGCAGGATGCTGCTGGAAGCACGGGACTCGCTCAACCCAGGGGATGTGCCAGAGGAGGCAGGAAGAAGAGGAGGCAGGAAGGATGCCCTGCTGGGGGGCAGCACTGCTCCAGCACTCCCGATGAGGACCACAGCCTCTTCCCAGTGTTGGTTGCATGTTTGTCCCTAAGGATGCACTCACTGCTGGCCACAGGCAGTGGGACCAGGACAAGGCAGCTGCCCACCCATCCCACCTGCCCTCCAAGCTTCTCCATTTCCATTTGGCAATTCCATCACTTGCACTCATTTTTCTTTTTCCTTTCTTTCTCCTGTGTAGAAATCCAGCCTATCCATCAGAGCTGTCCAGAGGCAGCATGGCTGCTCCTGACAGGAGACCCCACACAGTAGGGCACCTGTGGGTGCCTGCCACCAGCTCAGTGCAGAACATGCCCTGTGCAACTGTCCCTTCCCATCCCAGCAGCCTCTGGTCCAGGAGGGGTTTTTTGGGCTCATTGCAATTTTTGTCAGTGCTGCAGTGACTGGAGGAGAACCAGCAGGCACACAGGGCCCTTAACTCTCCACCAACACAGGTCTCTCCCAGCCCAGCTTGCCCACCTCCACATTTTGGGTCTCACATATATTCCTTCTCTGACAGAACGTGTTGGCAGCAGAGGGAAATTATCTATTGCCTACCTAATACAAATGATGTGGGAAAGATTACTGGTGGGAAGGAACCCAAATATTCCTTATTTGAAAGGGGATGAAACCACCATGAACCACTATGGCTGCATGGAGGAGAAGGGATGGGTGGTTCTTTGCTGCTGGCAGTACCCTGCAGAGTACCTGAGGCCAACCCATTCTGCCTCCCTTCCCTGGGACAGGGATGTCACCCCCAGTTTGTGGGGATACCACAGAGCCCAGTGAAGCACTGCCCTTGCTGCCCACGGACAGACCCTGGCACTGTCCACAGAGGACGGGACAAAGGCACAGTGTTTGCTGCCTCAGGGAGCAAAAAGCCGTGCCCATCCGTCCATCCTGGGCTGCCACGCTCCGTGCCATGGCCAATGCCATCTCATCAGGCCATGAAATGTGACACTCGGTGACGCACGCTGCTCGGGGAGCCGAGCTCAGTGACACCCGTCCCCCCCGGCCCCGCAGTGACAGCAGTCAGAGCGGGTTTGGTGTGCACATGACATTCCCTGGGCGCTGCCGTCCCGGGGCTGCCGGGGCCGGGCACTGCCCTCTCCTGCCCGCAGGCTCCCGTGTCCCAGCCCAGCTGCCCCGGCCCCGCAGCCGTCTCCTGCCACAAACCTTCCATCAATCAGCCTTTTTCCCGCAGGGACTCATCTCAGGAGGAGACAAAAGCAGGAAAATTGTCTCCCTAGTGACCTTTCAGCTGCCGGACCCTGGCACCAGACCATCTCCCCACTCAGCCACATTGTCCCTCACCTCCACAGGATGAGCCTCAGCAATTCCAGCCCTCAGTGGCCTTGTGCCCTTCCCAGCTGCCCTGCAAGCAGCAGTGTAAGCAAACTGGGGCTGGATCATGCTAACCAAGCTGTTTTGTTGTTTTTTTAATCCTTTTTTTCCTTTGCACACACAGCTGGGTTGGGTGCTGGATGCACAAGCACTTCATAGGCTCTGGGCACTGAGCGCACTTGGCAGACCTGCACTGGCAGCACTTCCAAGGTCAGAGGATTTGGGATAGCCAATATAGAAACTTTACTACATTCCCTGCCTCAGCCCTGGCTGGCTTCATGTTCCCATCATCTTCACACCCCCCAGTGAAAAGGCAGGAGCAGCTTTGGCCGACCAGAGCCCCTGAATGAAAAAGTTTAAAACATCTCTGATGAGCCTAAAAGCTGTGAATGTTTCACTGGCATTGAATGATGAGGGATGGATACCTTGCCTGGAACTGGGAACATCAGGACACAAGCAACCTGAGGTGAGGCTGGAGAAACTCCTGTGCCTGCAGCTGCTTGCACCAGGGATGTTCTCCCCACTTCTCTTGAGCAACATGCAAAAAGTTCATGGACAGGTGATGGAATACCCCATCTGTCCTCTCCTTGCCTCACCTGGAGGTTTTGGCTGTGCAGGAGAGGACAGTGTGGGTCAGGATCCCCGCTTTCCCACATCCCTGCACTCTCTGCCACAGCCACATCACTTGTGCTGCTGCCCTGGGCTCTAGTGAGGGCGATCTGAGCTGCTCCAAGTGTTTCTAAAATCCACCCTTTGGGCTGAGAAGCCTTTTGGCACCGGCAAAATGAGCCTGTGATTTTGTCTCTTGCCCTCTGGCTTTGCTTATCTGATTGAAAAAGAAAATAGTCAGACCATTCCCTTGTCCCCCGAGAGGGAGGCGACAGAAAAGAGTGTTGTAAAGACGTTTCCCAGCAAAAACTCCAGCAGATGTGTTTATGTAAAGCTCTTTGAAACACGCACTAAAAATACCTCTTCAAAATTAGGAGATGGGGAATATTGTGAGTGCTTTCCACAAGTACACACACACACACACAAACACCCCATGGCAGGTTCTTTCCCCACCTCATTCAACCCGTTATTATTAGTGCAGCAGGAGCCCTGCAGTTTGTTATTGAAAATTATAATAGCAAATCACCAAGATATCTTCCTTGATTACACAGACTCCAAGCCAGTTCAATTTTAATCTTCTCCCTGCTATTTTTTTCTGTGCATCAGCAGAGGCACCAGCTGCAGAAAGGCACGTGGGTTTTCTTGAGGCAGTTCAAACACAGAAGAGAAATACAATTCTGTACTATAAATTTTTCATCAAATTTTTGCCAGTCGTGACTCTCCTCCCCCTCCTTCTCCTGGGAGCCAACCCTGTGTCCCAGCACAAGCCTGGATGCAGCTCCTTTTCCTTCTTGCACTCCAGAAAGGTTTAACGACTGCTCTCAGCACATCCCGGGCCAAAAAAGCAGCTTGGCTCTTTCTTTTCCAGTAGTTGATTTACTATGCATGGGTGGATCAGAACAGAGGAGCTTCCCTGCTGGAAGAGGCCCCGGTGGCGGCGCAGGATCGGTGCCAGATGCTCCGGGGGATGCTGAGAGGTGACAGCCCATGGGGAGGGCTCTGTCCCGGGCACCAGCTGGCAGCGGCGGTGGCTCCTGCTGTGCAGCATGGGCTGGACAGTCCCTGCGGAGGGAAAACTCCACGGGGATAAGCGATGCCTCCCTGAATCGCCTTCTTAGGCAGAGCCAGGCACGAGGGTGAGCACAGCCTCACCCTGCTCTTCTCCTCCTCCCCATCCCCTGGCCCCCTTCCTTCCTGAGCACCTTGCAGAGCTCGGTGTCCCTTTCGCTCGCTGCCAGCAACGCAGGATGGCTCTGCTGACTGCCTGCCAGTGACAACAGCGAAGAACCTGAGGAATATGGCACATGGTCACATTGTTTCTAAAGAAAACCTGGACCGCTGCCCCATCTCGAACGGTTTCTACGGCATCTTGTGCCTCCCACGCTGCCGGCTCGGAGGTCCCTGCGGAGCTTCCTGCCCGTCAGCACCTGCACACGGCCGGGCCAGGCTTGCTCTCAGGGGGACAATCCTGTGCCTTTCCTGTCCTCAAATCCTCCTCCTTAGACAAACACCCTGCGGGTCCCCACGTCTGTACAGGAGCCAGTTTTCTCCTCCATCAGGAAATATGACGAGAGGAGCTCTGGCTGTTTCAGGTGCCCGCAAATGCAGAAGAAACTGCTGCCATGGCCGTGCTGCCCCATGGCACAGCAATCTGGCACATCCTTGATCCATGTTTTGGGGCACTCCAGGCTCCTGGGTGACCCAGAGACCTGGGGCTGAGAGCTTATGCTAAACCCCACCACAGCCCCACAGCCACTCTCCTCCCAGCTGGCCTCAAACAGCATTCCCAGATCCTTTCCTTGCCATCACCCCGAGGCAACCTGGAGCAGCCACAAAGGGGGTGAGCTGACAGGCAGGCATGGGGGCAACCTGAAACAGCCTTTGCAGGGCTTGTGATTAGGAAAAGTCTGGATCTGAGCTCACGTTTCTCATTAAACACTCATCCACAAGCAGCACAGGGCAAAACCTGGGCAAAGGTCAGGACCAAGGTGATTGAGCACTTCCCAACACAGCACAGGGAGCCAGCAGCTGAGGAGCACCAGTGGATGATGCTTAACACTTTAGGAAGGGTTTAACAAAAAAATGAACTCATGGATGTCCTAGAAAAGACGTGCTTTGGCACTACCTGCAATATGGTCAGGCTGGAGAGCACCTTCACACCCCAGGGGCTGCACAGTGCCAGCCTCTGATCCACGCACCATCAGATGTGTCTGTTCCCCCCACTGTCCAAACCCTGTGCTATTTAGCATGGCAAACAGCAGTGAAAGAGTGTATTTGTCAATAACAACTCGTTAAATTTTAATCAAATAGGGAATTGTAAACACACAGTTATGTGGAGCTCCTGGAATCACTGAGAGATCACTTTAAAAATGAATTAGTAATTAGGCACTTTGGGAGCAGCAAGGAGAAGGCAGCTGGAGAAGATCCACTTGGAGCAGCAATGCTGCCTTTGCCACTCACATGAAGTTTTTCCTCCTCTCCCTTAATTTTCTTCCTTTGAATTGTGACTGGGAAAAGAAGAAGTCCCAACACTCGGATAGCTCCAGAAACACAACCTGTTCATGCAGCTGCCACCTGTCTGCAGAGCTGCCCCAGGAATGACTCTGGTTGAGTCTCTCTGCTGCTCCATCCATCCATGAATCCATCCAAGCTGGGGACAGGGACACTCAGGTCACCAGATGCTGTTAATAAACCAGCCCCTGAGCCACCCCATGTGCCAGAACACAGGCATGGTGCTCAGTAGCCTGTGGCTACAGAACAGTGATCACAAGGGTTCAGCTTGGGACATTAAAAATGCTCAACTTCCACCCAGGACAGACCCTAGGGTGCATCCAAATGGATGTCTCCAACTTGGGTGCCAAATGGGTGTCCCCAACCAGGGCATCATCTGGGCAGGGCCTCGTGAGGGGGGATTCCTGGACATCCTTCTCTTTGGGACTTGTCTCCTGAACATCCAGGCCCCTGTGATGCCCAGAGCTGCACTGCCAGGGCCACGTGGGGCCAGGAGGGCTCCGTGACACTGTGAGGAGCAGATGTCCCCACACAGGGAAGCGTGGGCAGAAATTAGCTCCCGTGGAAAGGAATTAACCAACAGATTTCTTCTGCTGAGCAATGAGCCTGCAGCATTCCCAGCCCAGCAAGGGATGTGGGAGGTGGGGTCTAAACCCCCACCCTCACTTGCTGGCAGGGCCTTTTTATGGCCAGAAGGGCCCTTTTCCTCCCTGTGTGTGCAGTCACAGCTGAGCTGGGAAGCTCCTGAATTGCAGCTTCATGGGTGGGAGTGTTTGGTTTTACTCCAAGTAAAAGTCTTCTTTCCCTGTAACACCCCCTTGTCCTCAGTGTCAATGCTGCCTGCCCAGGAAGGACTGGTGAGGAGGTTCTGAGTTAAGGAGAGTTTCTGGAAGGGAAGACAGGGCCTTTTCTCCTCCCACTGTGCTCCGAGGAGGAGGAGGTTGGTACAGCTGTGCCATCCCTGCCACACAGAGGGCTGTGGGGTGCTTAGTGCTGTGTGAGAGTCACAGACAGAAAAATACCTCCTGTCTGCTCTCAGGTCTTGTCCCCAACCATCCACACCACCCTGCAACTGGACATTGTTTTAAATCATCCCAAAAAAGAAAGAGGGGTATATTTTTTTGGCTTCTTCTTGGTATGTTTTTTGGTTTATTTTTTTGTTGCTTCCTAGGGGGAAGATTTGGAAGAAGCAGGTGAGTCCCTATGGCAGACCCTGCCAAGAGGGGCTGCAAAGAATCATTTCAGTTTCCATCCCATCCATCTTTAATTGGGTGTAATAATAATTTTATTGCTTGCTGGGATTTGTGAGGCTGAACTAATATTTGTAAAATGCTTTGCTATCCTCAGCTGAAAGGCAATCTAAAGTGGCAAAGCCCTGGTGTTATTCACATTTGGATAATCCAGAATTATTCATAAACAAAATCAAGATTATGCAAATGTATTCATTAGTTCTCAGAATACCTCCAGGAAAATAGAGGAATTAGTTTTGTTAACAATTATGTATTATGTAAGTGTGTGTCTAAGCACGCACAGCCCGGTGCTGGGGCACATCCACCTGGGACTCATCCCGGCATCTCAGGGTGCTGGAGAGCAAAGGTTTGGCCTCTGCAAAGCCACCACCTCAATTTTGGGATATCCTGATGCCCCACAGCAAATGACAGCACAGCACAGAGCCCTGTGCCCTGCCAGGGTCCTGCTGGCTGCTCTGACACCCCCAGTGTCCCCTCACAGAGCCCACGTGTGAGTACCATCACCTTATCCCCCCCAAACCAGCCTTTTCCACCCAAATCAGGAGTTTTACAGTCCATGCAGGGCCAAGAGGCTGTGGCTTTGGGATCTGGGTGCAGCCCCCTCACCCAGGGCCTGCCTTTTGTGCCCAGCACAAGCCCTCACACGATGCCAGCTTGTGCCCAGCCTGGCTTTCCTCAGTGTGTTCCCTTCATCTATTTGGGATGTGCTGGGAAAAGGGAGATAAAGGTGCAGTGAAAATACTGCATGGCTTAATTAATGCCACATGCCTTTCACTCTATAGGTTGTGTGGATGGTTAATTATTTTTATAAAGAAAATAATTAGTCCCAATCAAGGCAGAAGCTCTCCAGAATTACAGCTCATTAACCGCTCTCACATTTTTCTGTTCTATAAAAAGTCATGTGGTGCTGATGAAGATTACAGACCCTTGGAATCAGCATTAAATACAAATTCAGACAGTGTTACCATCCTATTACCATCAACTGCATCGACTTGGCTTCAGTAATTGCAGCTGGAGATGAAGGGCAGGGATTTCTGCTCACACAATCTCTGGAAACAAGCACCCTGCCCATTAGTTTGCCGCAAACAACGTGACACCAAGCCCTGACTTGGCTGAGTACATCCCTGAGGAGATGACAGCCACCAAGGAGAAAGGGGAAAGCTTTGCTGGGCTTCATGTGAAGATGAGGAGAACTCAGGCTTGGTTCAGTTCCTGTTTGCAGTGGGGCTGCTCCTGCACAGAGCAGGAAGCACCCTGAATCTGCCCTTTGGCAAAGCCACCAGTCCAGGAGATGCAAAGAGCTGGGAAATGCAGACGAGACAAGGAGCAACCTTTAAGCAGTGAGATTATCCTCATGGGACATGGGGAAAAATAGGGCATGGGGGGATGCTCTTGTCGGGGATGGGGGAGCATCTGCAAGCATCTCCCTCTGGGCGTGCTAGTCCAGGCACAGGTCCAGGTCTATCGAACGTTGCAGAGACCTCACTCAAATCCTAATTGAAAGAAATCACAGCACATTAAAGGGAGTTCAGGTCAAATCAATACCGATGTGGTGGGGAGGGCGAGCGGGGGGAGCAGGGCACTGGCTGAGTCCCAGTGCCAGCTCTGCAGGCAGGGCACAGCCTGTGTCCAGGGGCTCCCCTGCCTGCTTTTCCACCGTGGGAAGGCGAGGTGAGACCCACTGTCCTCTGCTCTGTGCAGGACAAACCTGGCAGCAATGCAGCCAGTGGTGGGGAGGGGGCAGGGGAGCCACGGGTCCTTGGGATCCTGCTTTTCAGTTTGCATTAATCGGGAGTGGATGTGCCCTGGGTGGCATTCACAGCCCAGAGAGCTGGTAGCCAGTACTTTGGACCACAAGCCGCCACTGCAAAATTAACCCACCTGTCCCCAGGGCACAGCTCGTGTGCCCAGAGCCCCTGAGCATCTGAGCCCTCTTGGACAGATGGGGAAACTGGGGCTCTGTGTGGAAAAAAGCACTCGTGGTGAACTCCTGAGTAATAACTACTGCCACAAGGCAGCACAGAGCAGGAGCTAAACCTTCCACTGGCACGTGCTGCCAGTGCTGTGCCTTTAGCTCTGCCCCTGCAGGTGCAGAGATGCTCCCCACTCACAGTGAGGGCAGGGATAGAAACAGGGACCCTGGCAGCCTGGACTCACCAAAACATCTAAAACCCCTCAAAAGATATGAAGAACATCCTTCACCTTCACTGGCTCCTGACCCACCTGTGGGAAGTGTTTGGGAGAGCACAAGGACTGGTCCAAAACCATGCCAACAACTCAAGCCACCGGACAGAACTGAATCCCTGCGTTTGGGGATGTCCCGAGATCCTGGGGGAGATGCAGCCAACATATCCTGTGCCCTGCTGAGTTCAGCCCCACACAGGGACTCACAGGGGCCAGACAAGGTCACCAGGAGACCATGCTCATCCTCGATTAGGAGACACAGGGCCCAGCCAGGCCGACAGCCCATGGGTTGCACTGCTCCCCAGAAGGTCAGGCTGCAAACCTCCCCCATTTCAGGATTTGTTCCTCCTCCACTGGCGGTGCCCACCCAGACCCCCTGCACCTCCTCCCCATGGCATTACCCTCCTCCCTCTCCACTCCGTTGGCCCTGCACCATCACCCTCTAACCTGGCCAAGGCAGACAAAGGCAGGGATGGGGTGGGTGGTGAGCGACAATCACGGAGGTTGCCCCACACACAGGGAAGGGCAGGTGACACGTGGGCACTGCTCTCCTTTGTCGCTTTGAGGTTTTATTTGCTATAAGTTGCCAGTCTTGGAATTTTCTGGAGAATAAAAACGCCATCCCTTCAAAGAAGTGCTGAAGCTAATTGTCTTGGTTGTCCCCATCACAACAATCCTGATACGGCTCTGATCAGAGCAGGGGGATTTGAAGAGGGCAAATGCTTTATTTATACTTATTGCCTAAGTTCTGTCAGTTAAAGCACCAGGCTCAGGGGTAGATCTGCCCAAATCCCAAACTGCCTCCTGCACCCTCTGGGCCACAGCCATGTCCATGCCCACTCTACAGAGCAGGGTTCTCTGCTGGCTGCAGCTGGTGAAGCTGTGGAGATAAGTTCTGTTGTATTTATATGCTCTTATAGATGGGTGTTACACTTGCACAGCTTTGGCGGGCAGGGTGTTGGACAGCAGCTCCAGCTGACCCACAGATTAATGCAGCAGGAGCTCTTTAACTGTGAAATCTCTCTTAATGCAAAAATATTTCTCTTGCTGGGCAGTAGCTAATTCTTCATCCTGACAGCAATGTAGCTCAAATCCCAGCCTGCTGCCCCACTCTGTTCCAGTCACCCTCCAACACACGTGGGATAAATTCAATACAACCAGCCCATTGCCAGAGTGCCATCAAGTTCCAGTGGGATGATGCCCTGCTGGAATTTGATGTTACTGGCAGCAAAAACCCATTTTCCCCTCATTGCCTGTGGGTCTCAGAGCATTTCAGCCACTCACACCCGAGACAGGCACCTGACCCCAGCCCTGGAACCCAGCAGCAGATACCACAGCCCACACCAGCCCCAGGGAGGAGAGGAGCAGCCCCACAGGCAGCAGGACCATGCCCGCAGTGTCCCCTCTGCCCACTGAGGCACCCACTGCGGGTGAACGAGGAGATGCCCCTGGCTGGGGCTGAGCAGTAGCTGCTTCTTCTTCCACTAATGACGAGACATAAATTAAACATGAAGAGTTAAACGGGTCATCAGGTGGAGCCCCAGCCTCGATGCCTCCAGACCGGGGACTCATTTCAGCCTGCCTCAAACACCAGTACAGTTTTTAATAGAGTTTTTTTTTTTGCCACTTGCATTATTTTTTGTAAGCCCTTCCCGCAGTCCCTGCTGCGCTGGCAGGGAAAGCGTTCCCGCCGCGTGCGAAAGAAACGGCTATTTTTAAACTGCCCGTGTTTGTCAGCGCTTTCGGCTCGAGTGGCTGATGGAGAAGCCGGTTCTGCAGCACCCGGTGTCCCGCAGAGGGTCGCGTGGCCTTTGCCGGGAGATGGTGGCACAGACGTGGGCTCTGTGCCTGGCCGTGCTGCCGGGGGTGCTGCTCCAGCCCGCTCATCCCCGGCACATCCCAGATCCACAGCAGAGCCCTGTTCCGAGGCTGTGCTGCTGGGACCCACCGCTCCCGCCAGGTTTCAGGCATCACAACCTCTGTGCCTTTGCACACACCTATGAAACCATCAAGCAAGGCTGCAAACACAAGCTGGCTCTTGGGATTTGCCCTTTCTCCCTTGCCCTTTGCTGGAGCCAAAGGGCTCCAATCCAGGCATCAAACCCAGCCCTGTTTTCCAGCTGATGGCACCGCCAGGGATTTGGGGCCAGAGGAGGACCCAAGGGGCAGGAGCTGTGTGTGGGTCACAGGGAAGAGCTGTGGGTCACAGCAGAGCCAGTCTCAGAACAGCAAAGAGCCCCTGGAGGCTCATGCCAGAGCAGGGGCTGTGGCAAAAGCCCTGGCACCCTCTGCAGCTGAAACACTTCTGGCCAGGGTCAGGCTATGCAGAGATGAAAAGGTTTCAGTGCCCACAGGGAGAAAACTACAAAAAAAAGGAGAGAAAAGGAAAGGGTGGTCATGCATGAAATTATTTCATTTCAGTGACACGGGGGTTGCATTTGAGAAGTCCAGCTTGTGGAGAAATGGATGCATAGAAAGGTGCAGCCGCCAGCCACGGGGATGTGGGAAGGGGTAGGAATGGGGCTGAGCAGAGAAGGCCAGGGAAGTCTCCCAAGGCCAGGGGACCCTCCCAAGGCCAGGGAGCCTGGTGAGAGAAGGGACCCCCGTACACAGTGAGAGTGGGACCTGCAGAGATCCTTTCTGCAGACAAGCTGCAGCAGGACAGGCTGTCCCAGATGATGGGGGCAGGATGGTGACAGTAAGGAGACAGGAGCAACCACAGGACCTGGTGCTGGGCAGAAGCTCCTTAGCAATCCCTGTCATCAAGGTCATCATTGCTATTTATTATTTAGGGCCTCACAGCCCTAAATATTCATTAGCAGGACCTTGCAGGAGGGGTGTGAACACGTGTGTGGGGTTCAAGTGTCCTGCTCTCCTGCCTCTCCAGCAGGGGCAGGGGCTCGCTGGAGCTGCTGCTGCTACCTGAGCCAGGCAACGATGAACCCCAGCCCTGCAAGACCTTAAACTGTCACATATTTTGCCCTGGCCTGGTTCTCCACACTCCATGAAACAGCCTCATGGAGTTGCTGGGATGCTGCTGAGCCAGGGAGGGGACCCCATGGTCAGCACAGCCCCCCCAAGGTGCCAGACCCCCCCAGTGCTGCCCTCACAAACCCAGCACCCCCAGCATCTGCAGACGTGGTGTTGCTGGGCAGCCAGAGCAGTGTTTTCAGTGGCTTTGTTCAAGGGTGAAATCAAATATTTCTACAAAACAATCCTCCAGCCAGCCAGCGGAACTGTCCTCCCTTGTGCTTCCTTCCACCTGATTTCATCCCTCGTCTGAAGAGATCGGATACGGTGCCTCCCGGGGCACAGCGTGGACACCGCAGGCTCCCCCTGCGCCAGAGGTGGGGCAGCAGCAAATCCCAGATCCAGGGAGACCCGCATCCCGTGTTTCCTCAGCAGCTGCTGGGGCCCTTCACTCTCAGCAGCGGGGCCAGGTTGGGTGAATGGTTGGGTTGGGTTGTAGGTGAATGCCCATGGTTTGGGCCCCAAGCAGAGCTCAGCAAAGCTCTCAAGCGGACTTTTACGGGTCACAAATCACCTGTTCCCAAAATCGTAGCGTTTCCCAGTGGAGAGGTAGCAATGCCCAGCACCAGCCCAGAGGAGAGGCAGATGGGCAGGGCCGGGGGGAAGAAGGAGGATGAGGATGATGAAGGCTCTGCGAGCAGCAGGGAGTGAGTCCTGCGGGCATTCCCAGCTCATCCCCTCTCTCAGCTGCCCCCAGCCTCCCGGCAGTTCCCGAGCTGCCTAATTAGCTCTCGCTGCTCCCAGCGCCGTCCAGCTGGAGCCGGAGGGCAGGGGCAGACAAAAGCCTCGCTATTGACAGCCCCTCCGAGGAAGGGGCTTTTCTTCTTCCCCTCGCTTTTCTTTTCAAGCCCCTCTCCCCCCTCTTGGGCCGGGGCCACGGGCTCATTAGCACTTGGGCTCGTTGGGATGGAGGCAGCAGATGGCAGCCAGGCGGCTGGCGCTGCCGGCCCCGCCGCCGCCTCATCCCGCGGAACAGATGCCCGGCCAGCGAGGGGGAGGATTAACGGGAATGGGGGGCCATCCGCACAGCGGGGCTGCCAGCGGGGCTTCCTCCCCGCCAGCACACCCCGTGTGCCTGCCTGAGGGCTGCCAGCCCGCTGGGGATCGCGGGACTCGCGGCCACCAAAAGGTGTCTTGGGAAGCCCGAGGTTGGGACGGCCAAAAGTCACTGCAAAGGCCACAGGGGAAGTGCAGCTGCTTTCTGCCCTTGCTGGGGTACCGAGACCTCTGACACTGCAGTGCTGTGGCTGTTCCTGCCCTGTCCCAGCGCAGCGGGGAGGACGCGTCGCCCTTGTCCCAGCACGTTTGCAACAGCACCCAGACTCGTCTCCAAGATCACCCGCAGTGGCAAACTACGGCTTAATCCCACTTGAGAAGCACATCCCTCCCCCTCTGTGCACGGCGCATGCCGGGGGATTAAGGGTTAAAGCACAAATCCCCTGCGCTGCCCTGATGTGACCCACTTAGACCATCTGGCAGGGAGGGATGCAGGAGCCTCCTTTCCCCCAGCGCTGCCGGCGCTCACTCGGCACCACCGGCTGCCCCAGGAGCTGACACCAGCACCCAGAGCCCCGGAGTGCCCAAAAGCGGGTTTTGGCTGAGTTTCTGGGGACAGGGCAGAGACAGGGCAGCTCATGCCAACAGTACCGTGGCTGACAGTGTGGCTGCAGAGAACTAAACCTCCCCCAGAATCATCCCGCAAGCCCCCGGACTCCCAGCAGCTCCAGTTCCCGGGGATACCCTGGAGCATCTCCCGCCTGGATGTTCCCAGGTCCCGGCACAGGTGCTGATGAAATTCTCAGCAGTGCTGGGAGAAGTCAGGCTTCGGAGTGGGACAGGGCTCCCAGCCCCACGCTGTGGCCGAGGTCACGGCCAGGGATGAAATGCAGACAAAAGCCCAGCCCAGAGGGAGGAAAGCAGACCCTGCTCTGGGGCTGGGGCCAGAGCGTGGTGTCTGCCGCTGGCACCTTAACACAGGAGATTTTTAGAGCATTCTCAGTTCACCAGAGCCAAAGTCTCATCTCCATGGTCCAGTGAGAGGGACTGAGGGCCCCCCGGCTTGGCAGAGGGGTTCAGGGCAGGGTGGGTGGTCCCTGTCCCCATCCCTCCCCAGCACACTGGGCACAAAACCCCCTCAAATCCCACACTGGGATTTTGTGTATGCTGGAGCAATTCCCCTACAAAGGAAAGCTCTGGGTCAGCCCCAGCCTTTCCCAGCCTCCCCTCACCATCCAGTCCCTCACCCTCAGCTGCACCGCAGAGCCCCACCAGGCCCTGTGTGGGAAAAGGTTAATTGGAAAAGCCCCTTTCCCCATCACCTCGGTTTTTCCTTTCACACTGCAAACTGGTCAATAATCCATTTACTTTGGCAGAGCTCTGCTCTGGGCACAAAGCTGTCTGGGGGGCTGGATTTCATGCCCCCCACCCCTAGCAGGACCAGGAGGGGAGGTATTAATGTACTCTTTTGTTCCAGGATGAACTGTGGGTTTAGCAGAGCTTTAACCCTCCAAATCTCCAAGACAGCTTGATGGGAATTTAGATGGAAGAGACTTTACCTGAAGAACCAGCAGGAAGGTGGTGGTGAGGGATGGGGCAAGGGGGAAAAAAAAAAAATCACTTTCTGTCCAAGGTACCCCATCGCTGCCCCACAAGGATGCAGGATTGAGCCCTTAGCCATTCTCGGGGCTATGCACGGATGACTTTGGGCTATGGACGCTGGGGGTGTCCCTGGCAGGACCCCCCATGCCGCAGCTGAATCCCTTGGCATTCCACAAGGGCACAGGCTCAGCCAGGAAAACTGATGGGGAGGTGGGCAGTGCTGGCCTAGAAACCATGGCAGCGTCTCCGCTGCTGTGGGAAGCACGGGGCCGGATCCAGGGCAGGGTGTTTGCAGGGACCAGCTGTCAAGTGTGGGAGAAAACAGGAATCCAGATGGTCATCTTAATATTTCATTTGGCTAGCCGGTCTCCCCATCTCCTCTCTGGTGCGCTCTGCTCGCTGGCACCACAGTCATCTGCTCTTAAATTAGCCGGGAGTATCGTCAGGGAAGAGAGGCTGATTCAAGCAGTGGCGCAGTGAAACCTTCAGGAAAAACAAACCCAGAGCGGAGCCAGGCACGGAGACCACTACAAGAGGAGCTGCTGCAAGCCTTGGGTCTGTTCTCTCCATGGACGGGGAGCAGGAGCCTGGCTCTGGCTACTGCTGGACTACGAGCCGAGTGCCAGCTTGGGGACACCATCGTGCACCCCATGGGGACCCGCTGCAGAGCCCCCGGGGGTGTGAGATCTGGCACCTCAGAGGTGTGATTCTGCCCAGACCGCAGCCTCGGGCTCCTGGCAGAGCCCTGCGGGATGCGAGCCGAGCCGGCAGCACCGCCGAGAAGAGCTGGGAACCGCAGCATCTCTGTCCCCGCAGCCTTTGGTGGCGGCCCCTGGAGCGCAGAGCCCGTCCGTGCCTGGGACAGGGCGAGCGCCCCGCGGCCCCCGGTGCGAGCCCCGCTGGGCTGGCCCCGCTCCGTGCAGATGGCCACACCGCAGGGACATCCCTGTCCCGGGCCAGCAGCACACGCTGCCAGGGGACAAAAGGAGCCCTCCTTGCTGGGCAGCGGCGTGGCCGGAGCACAGCCCGGCGTGGGGACCTGCATCTGCTGGTGCCCAGGGGCAAACCACACCAAAGCCAAGCTGGTGGGGCCGTGGTGCTGCGTGCCAAGAGCTCCTGGATGGTTTTCCTCTCGTCGGAGCTGTCACTACCAACAGCACGGAGAGGTGCACACATTTGGGAACTTTTTAACAGACCTGCAAGCACCCCGAGCCGCGATGCTCAGCCCCACCGGCATGTCTGCACAATCCAAACTGCTGGTTAGATAGAGCCAGGCATCACTCCTGGCACCCAGGCTGGCTGTACTTCCCCAATACCCTAAATTTGTTGCCTTATTACACCTCCAACTGCAAGATATTTAAGCAGCACGGCTCACTCAGGCACCTTCAGGCAGGAGTGAGTGTGAGCCAGCCCTCAGCCCTTCAGGTGCCGACTGTACCCGATGCAGGGATGGGGAAAAACACGGTGGTTCCTCTCCCTCAGCCACAAAGGCTGGAGCCCTGCAAACACTGCCTGTGCAAACAAGAGTTGCTCTTCTCCATCAGGGACCAAAGCCATGCCTTTCCCATTTTCCTACCCAGATTAATGGAAATCAGAGAGATTGGGGAAATCCATGCTCAGCATCTGGGCTGCAGGGACAGAAGGGACCTCCACACTGCACAAGTGGCAGGACCCCCATCCCCACTGCTGCTGTGGCTCACAGCCTGCACTGGCACGGGAAGCATCCCAAACGGCTCATTCCAAAGGATCTCTCTCCTCCCTAGTGGAGGCTGAGCCCCCAGCACCCAGCCTGCTGCAGACTGAGCCCCTCTCCTCTACACAGCACCTCCACGGAACTTTGGCTACTTCCCCACACCAGCCAGGCAGAAGCTGGCAGAGGATAAACAGAGCAAAGAGAGAGGAGAGCCAGCAAAAGCGTTCTTTCTTTATAAAAGCAGTACAAACATGATATTATTAACAAATACTGAGACAGCAAAATGAAGCTGGTCTAAATTAGAGTGTGCATGACTGTGAGGAAGCCACACGGACCCTTGCCTGTGTGACAGCCTGGCAGGGAGGCTCAGGGGGTACCTGCAGCCACCTCGCTTCGTTTCATGGGTTTCTCCATTGCTCAGCCTCTGGCAAACATGGGGGCACCGACTTTCCTGGAGCAGGGGGACAGGACAGGTGCTGGATGAGCAAAGTCGATGCTGCTTGGCTGTGGGACATGGGGGACACCATGCCCAGAGCTGTGGCATGTGTCCACGGCAGTGACCAGGCTCCGTGTGCTGCGTGTCCCAGGGGGCCACCAGCCTTCCCTCGGTGGCAAGCCACGGTCCAGCCCTAAGGGCTGTTTCCATCCCCAGGATTCGCCTTCCCAAGGGTCCCAGGTGAAGGGCAGACATGGAGACAAGGCAACCAGCAGGACACACAACCAGGGCTCTGCACAGAGGGGGTGGAGCTGCTCACACTTTCCGGCTGATACCCCCCACCACTGCCCCCTCTCCATAGCCCAGACAGAGCTTTCCAGACCCTCACCCTGCTCCCCTTGGGGCTCAGACAGCTCCCAGGCTCCAAGCACCACTGAGCCAAAGTTTCCCAAACCTGCTCTGCTCTGGAACACAGCACCTGCCCAGGGAGGGGGCTCAGCCAGCCAGCATCCCCCAGCCTCAGGCACAGGGAGGGTGCCCCGGGTCCTCCAGCCATTGCTGGTGGCGGGGCGACACACTCAGGACTCTCTTTATGGTGGGAAGGGGACTAGAAGTGGAGAAGGACGCGGGGTCTCCCAGAGTCCCCCTCCCGTGCCCTGGCAGCCCTTACCTGGACAGCGGCTTGCGGGCGGTGATACTGGCCACGATGATGCTCTCGGGACGCGGCGTGGCCACGGCTTTGAAGGTGCCTCTCCAGAACTTCTCGAAGAGCTGCTTCTCGCCCTGCTGCACGCCGGCCATGACCCCGGACTCACGGCCAGCCCGCGNCCCCTCCCCGGCACCGCCCCCGCCGCAGCTGCGCCCGGAGCGGCGGAGCCGAGCCTGGGGAGGGGGCGGCTCCTGGGGACCTGCGACCCCGCTCGGGTCGTGTCCGCTCCCCCACACCAGTTGGCTCCTGGGGGGCTTCCACCCCCTCCCAGCCCCCAGGACCGTCCGTGCGCCATCTCCATCATTTTCTTCCCCAGCCGAGAGGCCGCTTTCAGCTGCACTTTGCCCTTTGCGGGGCACAGACCCACCAGGGCAGAGCGCGTCCCTGTGCCCCCACAGAGGCTGCCTGTGGCCTTCGTGTTTGCCCAGTCCCAGCCGGACGCAAGGAAAGAAAGGGAGAGCCCGGAGCCGCGGCTGAGAGAGAAAGCAGCAGGAGGCCGTGGAGAGCCCTCTGTAACTCGTCCATACCGAGACCCACGTGGGACAGAGATTTTGAAACACATTCCCTTCTTTTCCCCCCTCTCCCCCTCCCTTCCCGTTTCACTGGGAAGGGGCAGGGATGGAGCCCGCAGTTTCTTGGCTCCAGTGCAGTGGCAAGGCTGGGGATCCCACAGTGGGGTCCCAACCAGCACAGAAAACAATTCCTCACCTTCCAGGGCACGATTTGACCCGCCAGGAGCGGACGCGTGGGGAGGGAAGAAGAGCTGGGGCGGTGCAAGTACAGCGCCGCGATTTCCCTCAGCCTCTGCGCTGAGCACAATAAAAACGTCTTTAGGAGAAAACGCTTCTTCCAGCAGACGCTTTGAAGCGCAAGTAAAAGCTGGTGACCTTGGATGAATGAGACTCTCTCTATTGTGCCTCAGAAACCCGCATGATACGTTTATGTAAGCGGCGGGGGGATAATGGAGCCGGGAACAATAGGCGCTGGGAGCCGGAGAAGAAGGAAGATCATGGGGAAACTTAATCGCTTCTTTGCGACAAACACAACATTAGCAGAAGGCTCGTTCTGGCGCCGTTGGTGGCCAACTCCTCCTCCCCTGGCCCGTGTCGCTTCCTGCCCCCTCTGTGGCGCTGGTAGCGGGGTCAGGAGCTGTCCCCGCTCCGGGAGCCGCAGCAGCGGTGGCACACGCCGGCCGGGCTTTGTGCCGCTCTGGGCGGCTGGAGATGGATGCTGGGGGAGCGGCAGCAGCGAGAGCGGGCACGGAGCCAGCAGGGCTTATGGAAACACTGTCAGCTCTGCCAGACAATGCCTAAAAACCCGACAGGGAAGGACAGCGCTCATGCACAGCGCGGAGATGCTCGCTGGGAGGCTGCTCCCCCCGGGAGACCGCCCAAGGGCGATGCCTGGGAAAGGCCGGCTCGGAGCTGCGGCTCTGCTCTGACCCAGGGCACGCTGCACATGCCGTGGGCAGGAGATGTCAGAGCGGGGATCCTCCAGGGACTGCCACAGGCAGGGAAAGGCAGAAGGAGCAGGAGAAAGGGCTTGAGAGGTCTAGAGCTGTGAATGCACGGCTGGGGAGGGCACACACAGCAGCCCCAGAACAGTCACCACTGGCCCAGCTCTTCTCCTGCAGCTGGGCAGGGGCAGGGACTCCCCACCCAAGCAAATCCAAGCTTGGTTTTTCTCTGGGCCTTCCAGTCATTTCCACAGAGCACCGGCTGTTCATTAGGAACCTGTTTCCCGTTCAGAGCAGATTAAACTCAGGAAACAGAGGTCAGGTGTAAGAACACACACCCCAATCTTGCTCCGATTTGCTGGTGAATGACCCAAACGAGGGGTGAGGGTCAGGCAGGAGCCCCATCGGCACTGTCAGCCCCAAGCCTCGGCTGGTGCCTCGTTAACCACACACCCTGCAAGGCATCACCATTCCCTGGGCTTTGCAGGAGGAGCCCAACTACCCCCAGCTGCAAGAGGGGTCCCTGTGGCACTCCAGGGCATTTCACCCCCTCCCACCAGCGATCCCAGAACGGCTCTAATCGCCCTAACGTGAAGTCCCAAATAAAAGGAATAATAAATGTTTGCACTATTAAATTAGCAGCACGGGTGGTGTGTGGGCAGGAAGAGGGCTGGATCATGACAAGAGCCCTCTCTCCTGGCGTACCTTGTGGAGACATCAGTGAGCCAATTAAGCAATTGGCTCGGTAAACGGAGGCTCCCAGGAAGAGACTTCCCTGCTATAGAATAACTGCACAGTAATAAATTGTCTCATAAATAAACAGCCTGAGAAAGCATTACAAGACACCCAGAAAAAGCACTATATCATAAGCAGAAAGGATGCTGTGTGCCTCTGGTATGTCTGTTAACCCATGGCATTGCCAACACTTCTCTGAACTGGGGCTGGTGTCCCTGTGGGGGCTGTGGGACTGGTCCCATGGGGATGGGCATTGCCACAGCATCCCTGGAGCCCCCGCAGGTGCTGCCCTGCCCCGTGGGACCAATGTTTGCCAGCAGCACACAGCCCTCAGCCACTCACCCATGGGAGTGCCATAAATGCCATGCTGGGTTATTTACAGCTCCAGCAGTAACGTGGGGCTCTGCCAGGTTCAGATGTTTGCAATAAACTGGAGCAGAGAGAGTGAGGCCTGGGATGGGAACAGGGAGACTGGGGCTTAAAGGATAATTGCACTTTTGCCTCCAAGCAGAACATATTAATAACAGAAAATATAATAGTATTAAATAAAATATAAATAGTACAAAATATAAAAACTGTCTACCTCAAAGGGCTCTTCTTTCATTATTTGGGGTTTTTTTGAGTGACAGAAAGTGCTTCCCCCTCATGCATGGGGGGCTGCAGACCAGGCCCTCCCTGAGGCTGCTGGCCCCCAGCCCTGCTTACCACACCTGGCTCTGCAGCCCTACAAACCCCTGTACCCCACAATTAAACACCCAGCACCCTCTTGACCTCCAAAGCCTCCCCTCAGCATCCAAACCCCCCTGGGAAATGTGAGAGAGACCCACCTGGCTCAGGGATGGAGGAACCCCAGCCATGCCATCTCCTGCTTTTCCCTCTTCCACATTTAAAGACACCCGAGCCCTCAACCCCTCCCACACACAGGCTTTGATTTTGAGGGTCTGGAGAGAAGAGAGGGGTCCCTGCTCTGCTGAACACCCACTGTGGATGTTGGGCTGCTGTTGAGGAGGACAAGCCCAGGCCCAAGGGAAGCAGGAATCAGCAGGAAGAAGCTCTGTGTGTGCAGGAGGTACCCCAAGGGAGGGAAAGGAGAAAATGTGCTTAGCTAGGATTAAATTTTAATCTGTTCCCCCTAGTAGAGAGAAGAAAGCTGGGCTTGTCCTGGAGCTGCACAAATATTTTTCTGTAAATGTTGAGCGTTGGGGGTTTGTTTTCTTATTCGGCTTGTACCCAGTGGGAAGAGCCGGAGCCTGGTTTTGCTCAATCCATCCCACTCCCACCTCCACGTGCCATTGGCATGGTACCACTCCACCCACTCCCCAGCCAAACAGGTTTGCTGCGAGGGCAGAAAATCAATAAATTATCTCTGCAAGTATTCATTATCATCAAGAGTCAATAAACAAAGGCTGTGAGTGCCCTCTGCTCGTGGCACTCCAGAAGCACCCACCAATTATTGCCTCAACATGGACAGCCCTGCCTGGCAGGAGGGGGTCCTGCAAGACACTGCCTGCTTGGACCAGGCAGGAGGAGGAGGAGGAAGAGGAGGAGGAGGGATGATGATCTGCTTTGTAAGCTGTGGATGGACGCTGAGATGGTTTGGCCGTGCCCCTGTCCAGAGGATGCTCAGTGGGGCTGGATCCCAGCTGGTTTTCCCAAGAAAGGAGTGACTGGGGAGTTGGCCTGCAGGGTGGAGAAGCAGCAACAGCCACGGGACAATGTGTTCTGTGTTCTAAGCTGGGAAACATCCTCAGATGGTGGTGGGAGCATCTTTAGCCTGGTAAATGCATTTTGAGGAATCAAACTGTTGCAAGAGAGAATTCACCACCTTTCTAGGGGCAAATACCTGATTTATGGCCCTTTTCCCTGCAAGGTTCCTGGCTGACCCCTCAGCCCTGGACAGAGCCCAGCACCCAAATTTCCCCATATCCAGGTGCATCCAAGGTCAAGGCACTTGCCAAATGTGTCTTTTTTTTTTTTTGACCTTCCTTTCTCCACCCGCAGAAAAGCCATTTCCACCCACAGGAAACCCAGGAGTGCCCACAGCCCTGGGGCTGCTGCAAGGCTGTGCTGGCCCCTTGGGCACAGGATGGTGGCAGTGACCACCCTGTCCCCTCCCTCCATCGCCCTGCCCAAGTTTCTCCAGGCAGGAAATAAGGGAGAGGCTGGGAAGTGGAGCTGCAGCCTGCCCTGAGAGTGGCAAGGCTGTGGGCACTGGGGTGCATCCACTGTCCATCAGTGCCCAGCTCAGGAGCTGGAGTGAGGGGCTGATATTGGGGAGAGTACCTGTGCTCCCCTTCTTTGGGTCCATAAAGGATGAGGATGTCCACGTTCCCTCTGTGCAGGGAAGAGGGAAACCTGTGGGGCATGAGTGTGAAAAACCATAACGGGAGTGGGACCAGCACAGGGTGGGACACCCCCAGCCGGCCCCTGGATCTCAGGATATCTCTCCATCGTCTCCAGGCGGACACTGGATGCCTCTCCATCATCTCCAGAGGGACATCAGGGACCTGCCAAGCCCCTGTGTCCTCCTCCCCAGGATCAGGTGTGTCCCACCCCGGCTCTCTGTGCTGGCCTCCGTGCAAGCAGCCTGCTTCTCTGTCGGCAGGAGGGAGCTCTGCAGCTCACCTGCCCACGCGTCTGCTCCAAAAAAAAGCCTATTTCCCTCCCTGCTTACCTACCAAAGCCGCCCGGCCTGGATATTTAGGCAGTACAAGAGAAAAAGGCGCAGGGACAGACACTGTGAGCGTTCCCAGGCAAAGCCATTCCAGCCGCCGGGAAGAGCGGAATGAAAGAACAGCAGCAGAGGGAGGCAGGGCAGCCAGGCCACGTCCTTTTCTTCCCTTTGGCTCCAAAAAAGCTCCAGACTGGAAAGGGGGATGGAGGGATGGAGCTGCAAATATGATTTTTTTCCCCTCGGAGTGGCAGTGGCCGTGGAGGCGAGCCGGCCCCGGGGACCACGCGGCAAAGCTGCGCAGCCGCCGCTGCTCTCCCAGTGCCACCGCCGAAAGGTCAAACACAGCTGGCAGAGGGGACGGAGGGGACAGAGCCCGCAGCCACATGTGTCCGGGCAGAAGGGACACGGCCCGGCCTTCCAGAGCGGGAGCACTGCCGCTCTCTGGGCTCGGGGGGCACGGACAGCTCCCGACCCAGGGCCCCGAGGATGCGCCCCTGAGCTGGGGAGAGCAGGGCTGCTCTCCTCTCGCTGCCCTCCCCGCTGGCAATTAGCAGTCTCCAATCACACGAACAGCACCGCTGCCTGTTGGAGTAATTACTGGCTAACGAGGCGGAGGCAGCTCGGTTGGACCCAGCCTCCAGCTCGGGTCTGGCTGGAGGAGGGACCTTGGGGATGCTCAGCGCAAGTTTGGGCTGCAGAGCAGGGAAGGCATCGCGCTTTTGCTTCCAGCTTGGGAAAGGTGGAAGAGGTCAGGCTCAGGATGCGCGTCCTCTTCCAAACCAGCGCTGAGATGTTTCCATTTCTGGCTCCCCCAGTTCCCAGGGACAGCCCAGCTCCTGCTCCCCCTCTTTCAGCAGCCTCCTGTGCCTGGCAGCACCTCCCCGCACTGATCCCATGAGCCAAGTCAGGGGCAGGAGAAGTTCTGAATCCCCCAGACTGCTCGAGCTCACCCCTTGCACGAAGATCCATCTCCCTGGGGAAGCTGAGATCTGGATAAGGAGGGAGAGGAACAAGGGACAATCCCCACACTTTCTCTTTGCATTCAGATCTTCAAACGCATTTCACAACATGAGCCCCCCGGAAGATGCTGCCCAAGATCAAAGGTATTTAACCAAACCTGCCTGGGGAAGGCTGATGGGACGAGTGGTTTGATCCCACTCAATCACCTCTCGCTGAGTTTTTTCCCCCGGATTTTTCTCCATCTGGATTTTATCGTGCTGGGGCAGCGGGAGCAGTGGACAGAGGAGCCTCCTCAGCCCCTGCCACGCAGCGCTGCCCACACCACGGGGGGATGGAGCAGGAGGGAGCAAAGTGCTGCGTTTCGGCTTTTATAGACTATTACTGATAATGGAGAAGAACAAAAATGCTTTAAAATAAAGCACTCGAGGGCGTCAGCCTAAGCGTTAAATAGGCTTCTGCTAAAATGCTGCTGCCACTGAAAAAGCTCCCTGATTTGGATTGGAGGCATCACCCTGCTGGTGAGAAAGCTGGAGCTTTGATAAAGCCAGAGGGACAGGCAGCACCATCCCGGGAAAGGGCTCTGGTGCTTCTCCTGCCGTGTGGGATTGCTCCCACCCGGGATTCAGGATGCTCCTCGCTCAGCTCACTCCCACCCATGCAGAGAGAGCACTCAGACCCCTAAATTTTAGTCTTCCCAGCCCTGTGGGGAGCAGCACAGCCCGTGCAAAGCACACAGAGCATTCTGCAGTGTTAATGGGTAGCACAACTGCTAATGTGTAAACTTTTACTGCTCTGGAGAGTAAACAGAGAGTTTGGGGAGCAGACACTTCCCATTAAGACGCACTAATGAAACGTGAAAATGTTTTAGTGTGCTGTAATTTTATATATTTTAGAGCGCAGCTGCATTGCTGTTCCATTTGTGGCTAATTTAAGCACAATTAAACCGGGCTAAATTACAGCCAAGCACGTTGCAGGAAGTGATGTGACAAGGGACGTGTCCAGGGGCCCCAAATCTCGCTGACCTTGCTGTCACCGTTCGGGCTGGTTTGCAAGCTGAGTCAAGAGCTGACAGCTCCTGGAGCTCACCCGGAGGTCACAGCAGATCCCGAGATCAATGGCATTTTCCAGCCGGGGTGGGGGAAGTGCCCCACGCCTCCCGCAGGCTCCGGAGCTGGTGGGGGTATCTGGGTGTGCCTGGCTCTTGGGAAGGTTCCTGCTGGGGGGATGAGCCCAGGGCTGTGGCAAAACCTTCCTGCTTGACCAGAGACCCCCACTCACCCTCGCAGCAGCCCTGATGTCCTTCCTGGGACATCTCCTCCCTCCCAATTACCTGGCAAATGCTGAGGCTGCACCCCACACATCACCCCAGCTGCCTCCTGGGGAGGCTGATTCATCTCAGAAAAAAAACACCCTAATTTTTCTGGAGAATGAAGAAGCTGGTGGGATTCTGTTCTTCGTTTTGGGTAAAGGGAGGAATAGAATACCTCGAGGCTGTGTCGTGCCTGCTGGTATCCCCTCCTCAGCATCCTGAGCTGGGCTGGTGGCTGCACTGCTGGCTCCTGGCTCCCTCCAGCACAGATGGAGTCCCACAGCCTCGGGTCCTGCACGGTTTGGGGTGCAGTTCTCAGCAGTTTGGGGGTGGTTTTTACTGCTCTGGTTGGCTGAGGATAACACCAGTGAGGATTGCTGCGAGGGTTTCAGCAGCACCAGCAGCCAGCTCGGTGCTCCCGCAGCCCCCGGCACAGGGAACTGCCGGCGCTCCCGAGGGCTTTTCCAGTTGATTTAGGCAATTGCTGTAAATCCCCTGCGGCCACTGGCTTCCAGCTGAACCAGGTTAGACCCAATTCAGCTCAGGGAAAGCAGGGCTGACATCCTCCCACAGCCTGTAGGGATGCTCCTGGTGTCCAGGGGCACCATGTCCCTGCGGGTCTGTCTCCCATCGCTCCTCCAGGCAGGTGGCACCAGGCTTGGCACGGGAGCAGCAGGACAGGGGCCGGCATGGCCAGATTGTCCTACTCAGCCTTGCTGCAGGACTCGCGTTCCCCTTTCACCTCCCTCCGTGCTTCTCCCCAAAACCTGGGGCGGAGGCAACACCACCCACTGCCCCACAGACAGCCAGGGGCGATGGGGAAGGTGACTCTGTGCCTTAACAAGCACCCGGCTGACAGCAAAGCCCTCCCACAGCCCCCTCTGCTCCGGCTGCCTCTTACAAGCCCCGTTAAGCGGGCCACGCCTCATCAACTCCAATTAGCGGCCAGGTCGTTTCCTGAGCCATCAGGCAGCTCCATGGCCCGCGGCCGGGCGAGCGGTGCCTCGGCATCCCCCGGCGCTGCTGGTCCGGCAGGCACGGATCCCATGGATCCCATCAATTCCACCGCTGGAGGAGGCTGCAGCCAGGGCCGAACCTCCCCAGTGCGGCCGCCAGCTCCGCTCTAATTAATCCAATTACAACACTGCGTTGGCGGCGCAACCGGTGGATTAACTGCGGTTCGTTCCAGGTAGATGGAGGCGGAGATGCTCGCACAGGCTTCGTGTTTGCTGCTAAGTGTGCCAAGCCCAGCCTCAAGGCAGCTGGGGAGGAAGGGGTCCTGCCACCAGCATCATCCTCGGTGGGACAGCGAGGAGCTGGGTGCCTGCAGAGCCCTCGCATCGCGCCCAGAATCAAATCCTTGCCTGAGACTGAAAAAACAAAGGTTAGCGGGACGACACTGGGAGCAGGAGTACAAAGTAAAAGGCTGCTTGCTCCCAGACACACACACACATATATATATATTTAATAGAATAAAAAGGAGATTATTGGAAACAGCCAATTGTTCAGACTGTCGAAGAGATGAAAGTGTCAGGAGTAAACAGATGCCGGTCACGATTCAGCGCTCATTAAGGCAGGAGAAGGATTCATTTCATATGCATGATTAACTCCTGGCCACTGATGATTTACACAGCAGATGATCAAAGGAGAATTAATTATTGCACAAATCGGGCTGCTGCCAGCCCGGCCCCGGTTCCCGGCGGTGCTGCCGATGGCAAACCCGTGGCTCCCAAAACCAGGATCACCCCGGCCACCTCTGGCCCTGGCCGTGAGCTGTTTGCCCCCACAGCTCTGAGCCCATCCATCCCCCATCACTGCCCAGCACCCCGAGGATCCGGGGCTGCACCCACCAGGCACCGTCAGCATCCCCGTGAACTTCGGAGAGTTCCAGCTCACCAACACCAATCATCCCCTCCCCGTTAGCAGTAATTAACCCAGGGAAAGTGTCTCTCCACTTGACACCTTTTCTCTCCTTTGTGACTGAGTCTCTCTCCGTTACAAATCCAGGCTGTAATTAAAGGAAGGAACTCCACTCCCTTCACCTGATTTATTTTTTAATACCGTCCCCTTTTGATCTCGTTTCTCTCTTAATTAAATTACGAGCCGTGAATCAACACCACTACCAAAGCTGCTCTGCCTCACTTCCCTCCTCCTAGAGTCACGGGAAAACAGCAGCTCTGCTCATGCTGGGATTTCATGAGGAGCACACGGGCTCCTACTGGGCTCCTGGAGAGGAAACATGAAGTCCCCGGGACCAGGAGTGCCGCAGGGAGCGATTCTGGGGGATGATTTTGCAGCCAGTTTTGTCCCTGGCAGGCGATGGAGGACGTGGGGCAGCCGGGAGAGGCATCACCCTGCTGCCGTGCCCACTCTCAGGGATGGGAAACCCTGCTGGAAACAGCACCTGGGCCCTGCTGGGATGGGATGTTCCATCTTCGGGAGTCCACAGAGGCCCTGCAGCCCCCACCGCTCCGGGATCTCAGTCCACCCTCGAGCATCCCTGGCACGTGTGGTGCCTGTCCCCGCATCCCTCCTGCACCACGGCACTCCCGTGCCCTCCAGACCTTCTCCTGCACCTCCCCTCCCAGCCCAGGGGCCAGCACGAAGGGACAATCGGCTGTCAGCCCTGACCCGGACAGCCCTCACCCTCGGCGGGCACCCGGCCCGGCCGGAGCGCATCCCTGCGGTGCAGGAGGGGCAGGGGAGCCGCGTGTCCCCGGGACCGGGATGGCACCGAAGCTCTCCCCGTGCAGCCTGGGCGCTGACAGAGTTTCTAATGACGGCTAATGGCGGTTTGCATTTAAATGCAGCGCACTGTTGACTCATGACTGCAGCAACGCCGGGACAGGAGGAATAAATCAGGGAAAGCTCCCAGGAGCCTCATCCCAACTGGAAGCATCTCCTGCGGACACCCCAGAGTGAGGGCAGAGGAGGTGGCAGAGCCACCTCTGCCTCATCCCCTCGCTGAGTGCAAATGAGCCTGATGCCAATTTAATGAACTGCTGATGACTATCGCCTTTATTTTTAAATCTGAATTCCCGCAGGAGTCACCTTCAGCAGGGAAGCAGCCCCTCCCGAGCGACGGCAGCGCGGATTGATTGCCTGGATCTGATTAGCAATTACACCCGGCGCACTCCAGTGCTAAATACCAGCACCCTGGGCTGGGCGGGAGGTGATGGCACACTGTGGGGTCCGAGGGGACAGGGATGGGACCCTCGGGGGCCACGGGCACCTCCCGGCTGGAGGGGACAGTCCCTCGCGTAATTTGCTTCCCAAAGATTGTGCAGGCTCTGTGTGGTGGGCTGAGCTCTCCACCTTTCCCTCCCCCAGGATAACTCTCTCCGGCTGCCGCCGAGCCGGTGCTTGCAGGCATTTATGAATTGTGTCTTTAATACGGCGCCGGAATATTTGCCCCATAAATTCTTAAGATCAGATTTATGGATGAGCTATTACTGACATTACAGACTATTAATAAACCGGTTAAACCTACAGAGGAGATTGTACTCCCCCGTTTTACGGTGGCACAATAAGCATATGGAAAGGGCCGTGAGGCAGCACCGCAGCTGCGGGTGGCGATGCCTGGTGGCCACCGTGGCCATGTGCTGTGTCCCCCGGGCCACCTGCCCCGCCCTGGAAGCCACCAGCCGTCCTCTGTGGGGCTGTGGGATGCCCGGGGCTAAGTGAGCAGCAAAGCCAGGGATCCCAGCACATCCCCATTTCTCCGGAGGTGCCCCAAGGGAAGCGGAGTCGGTGCCGAGGCACTCGGGAGGGTGGAAGGGACACAGAGGACGCTGCTCCGAGCGCGCTGCCTCCTTTGCTCAGGAGAGGAGCTATTTGCAGCGCCGCTATTTCTGGGAGAGGCTTCATTGAGAAAAGCCATCTGGAGGAGGCGGCAGCGGAGCCGCGGCTCCGGGAGCAGCTGGCCCCGCAGCTCCGGGATCCGGCGAGTTCCCAGCGCCTTGATGCACAGGGAAAACGTGAACTCTCTCCTCATTCCCAGCCACATCAACCGGCTGGGTATTGGAACGCTTTGCCCTTCATTCAGGGCCAGTGAAACCTGATGGTTTTATCCTCACTGCCTCCCTTGGCAGGGCTGTTCCCAGCCTGGGGAGATGCTCAACCTTCCCACGTGATGCCTAAGATTCAGGCAGACAGGACCTGGAGACACCCTAAGGCCAGGTCCTGGTGCCATCGTGGGTGACAGGAAATGTGGGATGGAGGCCTTGAGCCAGCACCAGCCCCTGGAATGGGGGTACTGTGTGAGACCTTCTTCCTGAAGAGAAAGGGGCTGAGGAGAGCACTGGCAGGAGGAAGATCCCACTGCTGGAATGCCTGGCCAGGGCATGGGGCTGGGAGCTGCTGGGCTGGCAGTGACCCCTGTGCAGTGGCCCCACATCCAGCCTGTGCCCCCGGTGCCACCAGGCATGAGGAGCCCCCCACGAGAGTCAGGACATTGCCCCAGGAGCACAGGGGGAGAAAAACAAACAAAACTGCAATATTTCCTTCCACCACCAAGTTTCCATCAGTGCTGGCTGGCTGGGTTTGATTAAACCTCTCATTTATTACATTTTGCAATACAGTTTCTCTCCCGGATTAAACGCACATAAAACCCACACGGAGGGTCCCAGCACATCCAGTCCCCACAGCCAGCACCAGCCACGGCAGGAGGGGCTGTGGGAGGACAGGGGTACCTTGGGGTACCTCAGCACCCCCTCCCAGGGTCCCCCAGGCCACCGGCCCCTCCAGCAGCTTTCCTGCAGCTGGGAATGCAGCCGTGTGTGGGTGGATTCCCTGGGGACTGCAGGCACGGGGGATCCCTGCAGGGAAGGGGCCAGTGCAGCACTGCAGATGCTCCTCCAGCGCTGGGCTCACCCAGGCACCTCAGCTGGTGAAGGGACACCCATGAGCCACGGCCACCCTGCCCTGCCCTGCCCCTGGCACTGAGCTGGACCGTCCCCAGTGTGCACCGAGTCCCTGGGGCAGCAGAACTCCATGGGGGATGGAGGGTGATGGGATCCCATCCCTGATCCAGCCCTGGCGGTGGCTGAGGAAGAAATCCTGCAGTCCAGAGCCATCTCCATGGTGTGAGGGGGCTGCCCCAGCAGGCTCCCAGCCCCCTGCTGCTGCCCTTGGAGGGGCTGGCTGCTCCAGCTGCACTCGAGCTCTGCAGCTGCCGGGCTGTGCAGCCTCTCCGTGACACCGGCCCCGCTCCCAGGCACTTGAAAAGCCTCTGCGTAAAAGAAATTAATAACAAAGTGAATTGCACTCGAACGCAGCTTGTGCAGAGATAAAGCAGTGGCAGGGGAGCGGTGGAGTGCGAGGGAGGAGTTTAACCTCCCTTCCCTACGCCCCCAGGCAGTGATGGATGATGACATTATCGCAAAACCAGGTCAGATTAAGACCAAAACGAGCTGAGATCCACCAGGCTTCCTGCTGGGGTCCTCACCGGCGGGGCTGGGTGTCAGAAGGCTGCCAGCAGATGTCAAATGCTCGCTTCCTGAGCAGGCTGAGTTCCCTTCCCAGCCCAGTGATTGGAAGCTGGGAGGGCTGGAGCTGCCTCCTGACCCCGCGGGGGCTCTGGCTGGGTCTCACCCAGCAGCCAGCGATCGATGCTCACCCCTGAAACAGCTGCCTCCAGCTCCGAGCTGGGCTGGGGGTGTTTGTTTGCTTTGTGATGGACAGAGTTTGGGAAAACTGCATCCCAAAAGCTCTACGGCCTCGTCTGGAGGCTGTGGGGTTTTCACCCCCAGCCTTTGCCAGATCAATGCAGCAGCAGATCAACCCACCATGGAGCTGCCCTCGATCCTGGCGAGCGTGGAGAAAGGAAAAATGTGTTTTAAAAAGAGGCAGGTTTGCAAGGGCACAGCTCACTGTGTGCCCCATGGGCAGGAAGGAGAGGCTGGAACAGAGAAGGAGCATCTTCCACAGGCTGCAGCTCCGAGGGGGACACAGTTTTCTCCCAGCTGGAACTGTTTTTTCACAGTTTTTTTCAGCTGGAGTTTTCAGGGAGCAGCATCTGCAAAGTTTCCCTGTCTGGGGAAGCAGCAGCCACCGGGACCTCGGCGCCACAGCTCCATCAGCAGTGAGTAATGAGACGTCTGAGCTGTCCTTCAGCACCGAGAGATACCAGGGGAAAAGCCTGTGGGAGAAGAAAAGGGCTGGGCTGGGCACTCCAAACCTCACCCAGAGGCTCCTGTTGGTGTCTGACTCCTGGGACAGGGAGTGTCCCATCCCCAGGTGGTGTCACCCCTCCCCAGGCACCATTGTGCTCCTGATTCCCAAAGGGATTTGTCTTGCAGGGCCCAGCGGGTGCTGGCAGGAGAGGGAGGCAGGAGCTGTTCCGACCTGTCAGGGCACAGCAACTTAACGTCAGTCAGGGCTGGGATCTCACCTCCAAATCCCTCCTTCCTTGACAAGAGCAAAAACCATCCACTCAAATCTTCAAACAGCAGTTCAAAGCCTTTACATCACTCTCCAGATTAATTAGCAGCTAAATAATAATCCAGGATAAGTCTTATCAAGGCATAAGAACCACGACATGGTCAGCCAGTGATGTGTGGGATCCAAGGCAGGAGAAAGTTTCATGTTCCTGGTTAAATCCAACATCTCCCAGGGAAATGCAGCCTCTTCCCATAACAAACAGCTGTGTCAGGAGTCAATCCTCAGCACAGGAACGTTTCAAACTCATCCAGGGCAGAGGGGCTGTTTGCTCCACCCATGTTAACCTCAGGCAGGGCAGCAGCAGAGCTCTGCTCACTGAGGGCCAACCCAAATTCCCACCAGTGGGTTGGAGGACAGGTTATGGTGGGTCAGAGCTGCAGGTCAGGCAGGTCCTGGGGTGGGAGGCTCAGCAGAGGCATGGGCATGGCCTGAGGATGGCCATCAAACAGGGACACTGTGCCAGAGCTGGGACATCCTCACGTGCAAGCAGTGGCAGGAGGAGAAAGGAACTTCCATCCTCCCATCCTGATGTGGGCACTGAGCCCAGGGACCTCTGCCATGGCCCAGGGTGATGCCTTTCCTCCTCTGGACTCCCAACTGATGCTCACATCCCTCTCCAGAGCCCCTCACTGCAGGGTACAGCCCAAACCACAAGTGGAAGCTCACACCCCCACCAGCCTGGGAGTGCCATTCCTTTCCTACCAAGTCCCCTTTTCCCAGGCACCTCTGAACTCTAGGAAGAAAAAAAATTAACAAACTAGCCAATAAAATAAATAAATAAAATAAAAAACCCCCTCTGCAGCAAGCTGGCTGCACCAGAACATTTATTTCACAGAATGCATCATTTATTTTCAATTATCGTGGTTCTCTCCCCCCTCCCTGCCACATCTCGCTGGTGGAAAGTTTGCAGAGTTGCAGAAGAGCCTTGGCAGGAGCAGCGGCTCCAGAGAAGGGACAGACGGGATGGGGACAGCGCTGGCAGCCCGGCCGGAGCACGGCAGGGCGGGGCAGGAGGGACACCTCGGGGCTGGGGTCAGAGAAGGAGAGGTGTCCCGGCTGCCAGTTCACCTCCGGATTAACGGGAGGAGGTGACAGCAGCGGGCAGAGCAGAGGCGGTAACAGGGACACGGCGGGGGAGGGCTCAAAGAGGGATGAGAGCAGCGCCAGGGGCGTCTCCTCCCTCCAGTGTCACTCTCCCAGCCCCAACCTTCTATCCCTTCCCCTGTCCTCCTGCTCTCAGTGCCTGGGTGAGCAGGGCTTGGGGTTGAAGCCAAGCCAACCTCTGGCTCACAGGAGACTCCAGCCCTGAGCTCTGGGACGCAGCTGGAGATGCAGCTGGTGGCTGAAAACCCCTAAGGTGCTCGTGTGCCACCCTGTGCCACATCCCCACCCCGCAGGAGATGCTGAGCTGCAGCCCAGGCACAGAATTTGGTGTCCTCACCCCACACTTGCCCACCAGGCAGGTTTTTTTATCCCCAGGTGCACCTCAGCCAAAGCCATTTGAAGATCTCTGACACATCATGAAGGATTTTCTAATGGGGCTCAGCAGACTCCAAGATTTATATCAAAAAGGCCCAATTTATTGAATTAATGCTGCAGAGCAAAGCCATGGCTGCTTAACAACTGGAGTATCAGTATTTTACAGCAACATAACTAATAAGGCCATTAATACAAAGTGGGCTCACTCCTGACATTTATATCACCGTAAATCTCGCTCTCAGCACCAGAATTATTTATGCCATCCCAGGCACTCGAGAAGCGCTGTCATCCTTTATCAGGCTGAAAGATTTGAGCCAAGGAACAACGAATATAAACACAATAATAAAAAAAAAAAAGAAAAAGGAGCTGGAGCAGAGCTGGGACAGGTCCCTGAAGCAGAGGTGGGGCTGTCCCCTGCTTCCCTGCGGGTATGGGACCCACCCAGGTGTCTGGAGACCGAACCCATCCAGCTCCTCACCTGCACCAGGTGTGCCCTGAGCAAGCAAAGCTCAGGTGATTTTCACAGAATCATAGAAATGGGTTGGAAAGGACCTTAAGGATCACCTAATTCCAGCCCACCTTGGGATTGCTTTTGCTTAAGGCGCTGGGTGCATCGGGTGGGGAGCACAGACACCAATCCCACTGTCACAAATCCTAAGCAGGGGCTGTGGATGCAGCCGGGAAGGCTGAAAACTGCACAGGGTGAGGAAGATCTAAACCCCTTCCCCACCCCCCCCAAAAAACCACAAATCCCAAAACATCCCCAGCACTAAGCAAGCACCTGGGAAACTGCAAATAGCAAGGAGATGAGGGCAGGGGGGTGGGAGAGCTGAGAAGCCCGACAGAGCTCACTGAGTACTAATTATTCCCGGCATTATCTGCGCAGACAGATAAGGTTTTCATTAATAAACTTGACGGAGGTGGGGGAGGCAGAGGGAGCAGCAGCCGCCGCTGAGAGCCAGGCAAGAGCCGTGGGTGAAGCACCAGCAGCAGCGAAATGCAATCAGGACAGGAGCAATTAGGGGCCGGGGCAGCAGCGGTGGCAGTGGAGGGACGTGGGGACAGTAATGAGCTGAGAGCCCGTTCCTGCTCGGCAGTGTTGGGCGGGCTGTCTCCTAATTCACAGCACGCTGGCAATGGAATCCTGAGCGATCTTCCCTGGGCAGGGCCTTGTTAAACCCGCGATCTGGAGAGATAAACCCGGCTGGTGCGGGAGGAAGGAGAAGCATCCCCCCCTCACAGCCTCACTGCACCAGCACTTCTGCCCTTCCCACACCCACAGCCCTCTCCCTGGGGCACCTTTCCAGGGAAATGCCTGGGAAATGGATCAGTGTCACCCTGGGAAGGTGAGATAAGGTGTCCGGGAGGATCAGAGCTGTGACAGTAAGTGAGAGGCCAGGATGAGAGGTCAGCCCAGCCCCAGCCCAGCAATTCATGTTTTAAGTTCAGGTTACATCATGCAAGACTGGAAAGGGGGGGAAAAAACCCCATCCCTAACTTTTCTAGGGTCTCCTTTCTCATACCTTATCTCCCAGCTTTTCTTAGCCAAATCCAGCCTTTCTCCAGCTCTTCCAGGCTGCAGCAGAAATTTGCTCTGCTTGGCTGTAATTAGCTTCAAGACCACCTCAAAATTGCCTGGTTGAAGAACATTTAAGGACTTAAAAAAAAAAAACACCAACCCAAAACCATGGAATGGAGCCGCAACAAAGCAAGCAAAATCCATCATAGCTAATTATTTACTCTTGATTGTCAAAAAAAAAAGATGGATTGATGACAGGAGTTGGTAAGCAGGACAATAGCGGGAGTGTTGTTGAAGGCAAGCACTGCAGTGGGATCCAAAAGCAGGAATTTTCATAATCTATGGGCTGTTAATTATCTAAACTAAGGTCTCTCGGAGCTGCCTGAGTGAAGATTAATTAGTTTTTGAAATAATAGCTAAATTGATACTGGGAAGGAGGTTGGGTTCCAAAATAATGGCTGAAAATTAGCCAGGCTGTTTCTCCATTTCTCTCTGCCACGTTCGGGGGGGACATTTGTCTCTGTTGCTTTTTCAGAAAAGGGCCATTAATCAAATCAGCAGATGGTTCTTCCCAAGCCTGGGGTGTTGCAGAAACACAAAAGGGAGGAGGAGGAAGCAATCACCAACAAGTGTTAGGGGAAAGAAGTCCTCCAGCAGTGATTAGCGACTCCAGAGTCCATTTCCCTTGAAAGAGCAGGAGTGACTCTTCTGGAGACAAGGAACATCTCCCGTGACCAGCAGGCACCTCCAGGAAAAGGGATTTGTCTGTCTTTAAAACAAATTACCTGCACTAATCCCAAATGCCAGGATTTGTGTCTCCTGGCTGAGCCAGGTTTGATGTCCAGCCTGGCAGTGCCTGCTCAGGCTTTTACCCCTGAGAGGGCCACGCACATCGGGCTCATCCCGGGGCTTTGTGTGCTGGCCTGTCCCCCTCAGAGGTGCTCACTGCCACCCTCTCCCAGCTGGCTGAGCATTCCACAGGAACATCTCCATGCAGGAGCATCTCCTGTCAGCACCGGTGACAGCTCAGCTGTCACACGGCCGGGGCCATCCCAGGGGCTCGGGAGCTGTCACATGAACACACACACAGAGTGCCATGGCACACGGCCTGGTTCCTGGCAAATCAGCTCCTCCTGCCTCCCTGGGCATCCAGCCCTGCCTCTGGGATGGCATCAGCCACCCTCACAGGTGGGACGCTGCTCCTCAAGGGACCCTGCTGTCCCAGCTGGTGGGAAGCAGGTCCGTGTCACAGCCCAGCACAGGCACAGGCAGCTGAAGGCTGCCCCATCAATCAGCAGGCCCTGGGCTCAGAGAGCATCTGCTCCCTCACACACACACAGCTGACACGTGTGAAACCCTTCCCAGCACTTCCCAGCACAATAAATAATGGGGAGAGGCAGGCACTCACCCCCCAACATCCTGCTGCTCGTGCTGCTCCAGCCCAGCCCTGCACAATTCCTGCCTGGATGTCACCACCCCGCCCGTGGCTGGGGGACAGCAGGTCGTGCTTCCAAGGCCTCGTTCCTGAAGGGAATCAGAAGGAGGTGTCTTTACAAACAAACTGTGGGCCTGATGGTAGATAAGGCCAGATAGGGAGAGGTGAAAGAAGCAATGGGGGAAATCATAAATTCCATAGGAATTCCACTAATTGACACAGACTGTTACTCACTCAAAACTGTGCTCGATCTCTGGATTTAGAGAAAAAGAACAGAGACACAAGGAAAAAGAAAAAGAGGGGGGGGTACACATTAGAAGGGGGTCTTTGGTATTAGGCGTTTTGGGGAAGTCTGTACCTCTCAAGTACCTCAGCCAGTGGGCAAAGAGAGAGGGACATGAGCCTGGGAAATTAGGATTAAAAGGAGGCTGTGTCCCCTAAGAATCTGAGAGACCCCAGGGGAAATGCCCCATGGCCTCTCCCTTTATTCAAATAAAGTTACAGGACTCCTCTGTCTCCTTTTTGGACATAAACCTCTGG
>VZTZ01005662.1:38634-53084 GCA_013400955.1 Drymodes brunneopygia | reverse complement strand
CCCCGTCCTTCCCAAACCCCGTCCTTCCCAATCCCCGTCCTTCCCAATCCCCGTCCTTCCCAAACCCCGTCCTTCCCAAACCCCGTCCTTCCCAAACCCCGTCCTTCCCAATCCCCGTCCTTCCCAATCCCCATCCTTCCCAATCCCGTCCTTCCCAAATCCCATCCTTCCCAAAGCCCGTCCTTCCCAGCTGCTCGTTATCTTTGCACAGCCAGATGAGGGGCTGCCTGTGGGGTGGGATCCTCCAGCACCTGCCAAAGTTCCGAGCTCAGCCCCTCTCCATGAAGCTGCCAGGCACATCCTTTGCCACAGGGGCGGCCAGAAGCCTCCCAGAGCCCCTTGCCCTGCTCAGAGCTCAGAGTCACCCTCAGAGCCACCCCCACCTCAGCCCAGGTGGCAGCAGGATCACATCTGAACAGTTTGTTTGCTGTGGAAGAGGCAGAAGCAGTGCTCAGAGGAGAAATCCTGTGGACAGGAGGGAGCAGGGGACAGGGCTGCAGCAGCAGCAGCTGCTCGGTTTATCAGCACGAGGCTCGGAGCACCCACCGGCTGCAGCAGCCAGCAGGGACAGCTCAGCAGGCACGGGAGGCTCCTGCTGCTTCCCAGCTGGTGGCTCCCGGCCAGGAACGCTGTCCCCACCGGCAGAGGATCAAAGGCGAGGCTGGAGAGGGAGGGGGACACACCTTGAGGCTGCTGGGCCAGCATCATCCTCAGCTCCTGGAGCGGGAGGGCTCCGGGCTGGGTGACCTTGTGGTCTCGCCCCGCTGCAATGCCTTCACTGGATTGATTGCTCTGCCGTGGGCAAGACAAGTCAACTGGATGCTGGATCCTTGGCCATTACTTTGATTTTTCATCCTTCAGCTGCTGTGGATAAAAAAAAAATGACAGTGAGAGCAGCAGCCCCCCAGCCCAAGAGCCACCATCACCCCCAGAGCAGCAGCCATCGCTCACTGTGCCCCACACGGTCCAGCAGGCCACTGATTTATCCCCAGGTGCCAGACAGAAGGAAGCTGGCCAGCAATCCTTAATCAAAACAGAGGTGCCTCTGCCTCGAGGAAGGGCCAGGCTCTGTGCAGAACCCAGGAGCAGTTTCCTGGCTCGGCTGTTGTCAGCCTTGCTCGGATTCACCTTGATGCCAGAAACGTGCACTCAGCTGGGCAGATCCTTGAGTTGCCAGGTTTTGGGGTGTCTCTGCCAAGAACAAAAGTGGGGGAGCACCAGGTCCCCAGGGGAGAGCTGTTTCAGGAGCTGCTCTGGAGCTGGCTTGCAGAGGTGTGGGGTGCACAGCAGCCACATCACCTCCTCTCCAGCCAGGCCCTGGCAGGGCAGGCACAGCACGGTGGGGAGCAGATCCAGCTCCTGGGCAGGATGCTGGGGTTGGGCTCCTCACAGTCCTCTCTCCCTGTCTGGTGTTCCCAGCTCTCCTGTCCAGCCCCAGGCTCTCTGCCAGCTCCTCTGGGCTCTCCAGCCCAGCCAACACGGTGGGGTGAGCACATGGTCCCTTCTCCAGATTCCTTTCCCGTGATTTCCCAGCCCCAGGCACCGGGATGGTTTTTCATCCCCCTTTTTGCAAGGTGATTAAACGCTGCACTTGTAAAACACTTCATTCTGGGAAACGAATTATGCAAAACACACTCAGAGGGATCTCACACGGATGGATAGAGCTGGCTGACAGCGGGGACTCGGCAGGATTCACTTTCTGGGCACTGTGAGAAGCTGCCTGGCCAGCCTGCTCCATCCTGGGAAAGGGTGTTCAGCACAGGACTCTGCTCCTCCAGGGACCTCCCCTGGGGAGGGCTGGCTGGTGGCACGCACAGCACAGGGACAGGCTGCTCTGCAGGAGGCTTGAGCATCGCTCTGCAGGCCCAGCACATCTGCATCTCCTGGTGCTCCTATTTTAACCCTCACGTGGGTTTTTCAGAGCACTTTTGCTGCTGTTGGCAGAGCTGCAGCACTCGTGCACCGTGCTGGGATGAGAGCATCGGGATGGATCTTCACTCACTGTGTTTCCAAGCAGCTCCAGGGATGCTCTGCTTGCCCACAGCCTCTGCCAGCTCTTTCCCAGCACGAGACCTCGCTGGCCAGGCAGAGCTTTCCACATCTTGGGCCAGTGATGGGGGCAAGGAGGCTGCTGAGCTGCAGACAGGCCCTGGCCCTGGCAGGCATCAGAGGACAGAGCTTACTCTTCTATCAATTGATTAGGAACAAAATCAATCCAACCTGGAGCCTACCTTGGGTGCAGCATTGTTAAAAAGAAAAAAAAAAGGGGGAAGAAAAGAGAAATGAAGATTCCCTGCCCCCGAAGTGCTGACTCAGAGTGACTCAGGGCTAAGTTTAGCTGTGCAGCTCTCGGCAGTGGGGTGAGCACTGCTGGCCTCTCCTTAACCTTCTTATCAGACCTTCCAAGAAAACCCTTCACCAGCTCAGGAGGGATTCTGCTCACGTTCCCAGGGGATTATGAAGCACCTCTGAAAGCTGGGATGAAGCATGTGGCCCTCCTGAGGGGCACACACAGCTCTCGGGGGGGATGCAGGACCTGGCAGCGGAGACAGCACCGAGAGCATCACACCTGGGGAGTCACCATAGCAACGGGGAATTCTCACAGCAATCAGGTGTGGGCTCTGCATCCCACCCAGGGGCCTGGGGACAAGGGGCTCCTCTGGCCTGACCCCACAGGACAGACCCCAAATAGCTTTGCAAGCCCTGCAGGAGCTGTTCCAACAGCTCAGCCTGGCCTGGGCAGTGGGGATGCCCCTGGGGAAGCACAGAGCTTCCAGCCAGACCGATTTCCACAGCAGGGTGCCACGTTCAGGACTCTCTGATCAGAGCCAACTCTCCATTTCTAAGCACTGATGGTATCAGCAGCACAGCCTGACCCCGAGCTGGCTCCCTGCCTCAGTCAGAGCTGCTCCTGTCAGGTCAATCATTACATAACCCCACACTAAACCCTCATCGAGGAACCCAGCCTGGAGAGCAGCCCAGGGCTCCCAGCTCATGCAGAGAGCTGCTCCTCGCTGCTCTGCAGCCCTGGGCAGGAGCTGGGGGTGCTGCCCTCCCCGAGCCCCCCACGCTCCCCAGGGCTGCTGCCCTGGCTCATGGCAGGAATGGGCACAGATTCCTACAGGGTCACTGTCACATGAGCTGAGGGCATCGTCCCTGCTCCACAGAGCACACACACCCAGCTTTCGCAAGTCCAATAGCATCACTGAGAGCTTTTTTCTTTCCCCCTTTTATTTTTCATATGCTAAAAATCAATTCCTCCTCCTCCTCACCGCTAGTAATTCCACTGAAGTTTCCCATCCCATTGTTCCCTTCTGTTGCCCTGATTTTTGCAGTGTTCTATGTTTTTACATCTGTAGTAGAAGTTCTCATGCATTTTCTAAAAACATAGTCCTTGTTTTCGTAACCGGCCAAAATAGTTTTGAACTTTTAGATTGTTTTTCATTCCTTTCCCCTAAGGCAGAGAAAAATGATAGACTATGTCTTTACCCTGTAAAATTATAGAGGTGGTAACCTCATTGACCAATCCATGATTGTCTTAAGAAAGATATAAGAGAATAAAGAAAGGCAGGCCCTTTTTGGTGGTCCTGCCTGGTAGTCCTAACTGCTGCTCTGAAGTCTGCGTGTTTCTTTCGTGTCCAGCAGTGCAACACCCTTCCCTTCACAGTTCTACATTTTCCAGGCTCTGTTCTGGATCAACTGCTGTCCATTCCCTCTTGCTACCTCTATCTCCACATTTGTGGCTCGCAGTGGCCACTCTGGCCAAGAGACACCCTCTGGCACTCCCTTCCCTGGCCAGGGATATTCCCTTTCCATCAGCCAGCTTCCAGCAAGCCCTGGGAGCCGCAGAAACTCGGGCAGTGCTGTGTTCATGCCTTCTTCTGGCACTCAACCTGCCCTTTTATTTACGGGTGGAGAAGGGGTTGTGGCAGCCACTCAGCTGCTCCCTCCCAGCCTGGAGGGAGAGGGGGGCAATGAGCATCTGCCGAGGGGAGATAAGGGAATGGGGCAGCTCCAGAGCCCGGGATCTCATTAAAGGAGAGCTGGCTGTGAGATCCTATCGCTGCCCAGAGATACCTGTGCCCTCATCCTCGGCAAACACGGGCAGATCAAGAGAGCAGGGGGGGGCAGGGTGGGCACTGCTGCGGGGCAGGGTGGGCAGGGGACAAGGGGGGCTGCCCCCCTCTCCAAGCGACCCCCGGTCACACTGTCCCCAGGGCTGGCCAGTGTCACTGGTGGTGGATAAGCCCCTGGCAGCTCGGACCTGGCAACTGCTCCAGCACTCAGCAGTGCCAGAGCTGCTGCCCACGGTGTCAGTGCTGCCAGTCCCCCACTCATCCAGGGACATGGGGGACAGGGACAGCTCCTGGATGGCCTTGGCACCACCTGCCAGCCCTGCAGCCCAGCTCAGTCAGCCCCATCTCCCATGCCAGCCCCATCTCCCATGCCAGCCCCGTGGGTGCAGCTGGTGAGCCATGCCCCAGCATTTCCCACCCCTGGCTGATCTGCCAGGGTTTGTTGCCACCTCTCTGTTCCATGGCAGAGGGAATCGGGCACCACAGCAGCTGATAAGCAGCTGCACAGGGCCAGGACTTGCTCCAGCAAAGCCCAGGATGAGTTGCAGGCAGGTGAAGCTCACATTTCCAGGTCCTTCACTCCTGCCCTGACAGCTGGGAGCCCGATTTGTCTCAGAAAGCATCATGTGCTGCTTGCTCCTGTCAGGGATCCCTGCCAACAAACACCACTCGTGCTGGATACAAGTCGTGGGGACAGGAACCAGTGCCAGAGGCTCCTTTCTGCCAGGGCAAAGCTCACTTGGTCCCTGCAGCAGTTTGGCAAAGGGGTTTTGGAGGGCAGCAAGAGCCTCACTGATGCTTGTGGGGCACACACAGGAATAAACAACACCCAAGCAGTGACAGCAGCCTTCTTGTCATATTAAACGCCACAAAAGCCACGTGAACAACCTCAGTAAATTCTCCCCACCCTTCCAAGGGGAGGGCAGGTGTGCAGGAGCCTGCTCTGAGCCCCCCTGGGAAGGCAGAGAGGATGCAGTGACCACTCCAGGAAGCCCCTGCACAGCAGCCAGCTCATGGCCATCTCCTGAGTCACAGGGACCTGGGTGCCACCTGCCACCTCATTCTGCCCCGCACAGCACCTGCCCTTCCCACTGCTCTGGGGAGGGGCACAAGCACAGAGCCCCCACAGCCGGGCACGTGGCAGAGCCTGACAGGGGATCTCTGCTCCCAGGGGATGCTTCCCAGCTTGGGAACGAGCTGTGCTGGCCAGGAGAGCTGTGGGAGGGGATGGCTGAGCTGGGGACACCTGAGGGAGCAGAACAGGCAGCAGGGAATGGACACAAATGTCCATTTGAAGGAGTTCAGAGAAGGGAGCAGGAACAGGGAGACAGAAACGGCTGCCAGGAGGTCACAGAAACACAGAATGGGTTGGGTGGGAAGGGATCCTAAAGATCATCTGCTTCCAACCCCCTGCCACCAGCAGGGACACCAGGAGTTAACCAGGGGCAGCAGTATTTGGGGAAATGAGCAGGCCCAGGGCAAGCAAAGGATGGGCAGAAGCTTCTGCCAGCTCCTGTCCCCCTCTGTAAACAGCACCCTGGGAGCTCCCTGCCCGGGATCACAGCCTGCCCAGCTCAGAGGGGCAGGAGCACATCCCACATGGGGGAAACCACATTTCTGGGAAAGCACAACACATCCAGCCAGCAGCAGAGTGTGTCAGCAGCTGCTGGCTCTGAGGGGGACAGCCCAAACAGCACCAGGACATTGCCCCAGGCAAGCAGGGAGAAGAATTCCTTGAGCTTCCCAGCATCACAGAGCAGCCCTGCTCCTCCTGGACTCCCCCATTCCCCCCTCAGGCATCTCTGCATCCCAAAGGAATCCCCTTTGGGTGAAACAGAGACCTGGCCTATTGCCATGAGCCCCCCCTGCAGCCCCACAGCTGCCCCCAGACCCCAGCACATGCCACCAGAGGGGACCAGGGACACTCAGGGGTCCAGGGCAGTTCTAGCTTGGTGCTGAGTTTTGCACAGTGCTGCACTAACCCAGACTAAATTATCATTTACACTGCTCCTTTCCAGCTAACTAATAAATAACACAGCAGGTGAGTGGCAGCAGAGAACCTCTTGCTGTGGCAGCTCTAAGGGAACCCAGACCCTTTTCCTTCAGCCCCTCTGCTCTGGCACAGGGCAGGTCCCAGCTACCCCAGCTGGCTGTTTGTCACCAGCAGCAGGGAAGGGAACAGCCCGTGCCCCTGAGCCAGCTCCGAGCTGCTCATGGAGGCAGAGTCTATTTAAAGGAGTCAGAGCCTTTCTAACCCACCTCTCTTTGAAAGGAAAAAAGCCCACCTAAATATATCCTCCCAGAATTAGAGCTTTTAACCTGCCTGCCTCCTGCAGCCCATTGTCCAGCGCACCAAGAGCTGTTTCCCTGGAAATGGCAGTGCAGGCTAATTGCTGTTTGAAGCCTTTCCTCCTACAGAGCAGAGCAGCAGCCTGGGAATGCTGCTCCCTTCTCTGTTGGGAACAGCCTTCCCAACCCATTTCTCCCTGCTTTTCTCCTTGGACAAGCAAGATTTAATCAGAAGTGTTTCCCTGCAGAAGCCACCCGAGGGTGTGTGCAGAGGGGGAGCTGCTGGGGACACACCTGGGGACCCTCGGCAGTGGGATGAACCTGGAGCCTTCCCTACAGGTGAGTCAAGGCAGCCAGGCAAAGCAGAAATGTAAACAGGAGGGAAAGCACATCTGATGGATGTGTTTTCTCCACCTGAGCTCCTGTGAAGAGCAGGTTGTCAGAAGGCAGGACAGGCACTGCAGTGACAGCTTCTTATTTGATGTAATTGCTGCACCTCAGAAGAAGAAGGAAAAAAAAATAAAGCCTGATCATGAGGCAGGATGATTTTCCCTCCAGAAATCCTTGAGGTTGGGTGTTTCTATTGAGCTGTGCAGAGCTCCCAGGCAGCTCCCAGCTGGGGCTGGGAAGGCTTAGTGTGGGGAGGGAGGATGCTGGGGAGGAACATGGCCCAGCAGTGCCCTCTTTGGGCACAGCCACCGAGGGCTGTGCAGCCACAGCTCTCCTTCCTCGGCTGGGACACTGCAGGACTTTGCTCCAGGCTGGAGGAGCTCACACACAGCAGGGGCTGGCTCTGGCAGCCTCAGCCACAGCCCTGCCTGCTGGGAGTGATGCCTTGAGAAGGCTGACCTGGAACAGAAGCTAGACAGAGTTAAAAGAATACAGGAAGTATTTGTTAAAAAGGCCTTTACAGGATACACTTCGGGCAATGCAAGAGTCTTGCAGAGACTACACCCAAAAATGGATGGCCAACACGTTTTTCAGGCAGATACAGGCTCAGTCTGTCTGCATATCAGCAGCCAATTGTCCAATTACAGCTTCAGGTAGTGCAGTCCCATCCCCAGTTTGTCTCCCTTCTCTTGCTGCTGTCCATGGTTGTTTCCATTTTTGGGGCTTTGGACAAACAGGGCGTCCTTGAAACCCAGGCCTGGAGAAATTGTTTTGTCTGAATTAAACAGTAGAACAGCAGCTGACAGGCTGTGGAGTTTTGGAGTTATACATTAAAGCAGTGCTGATCTGGGAAATATAAAAGCTAAAACTTAAGGCATCAGGAGAGACCTGGCAGACCCAGGCCCGACAGGGATCACCTGCAAGAGGAGGCAGCCAGACCCTCCCCTGCTTCCCCCTGCCTGGAGCTCCTCACACAAACCCCTCACAGGGCACAGATCAGGGCTCTGCAGAAGCTTTAAGGGAGTTTTGAGGAGGATTTGCCAGTTCAGGAAGGGGACCTGGAGCTGTGCAACAACATCCCTGCAGTTTGAGCCAAAGGTCTGGATGGGCAGTGCCCTGCAGCCCTGCTCTGCTCCAGCCCTGGGCAGGATTTCCAAGGGGAGAGGCACCTGATAGAGACAATTCCTGGCTCTTTGCTGGCACACACCAGCACTGTGAGCAGTCACCTCCGAGGTTCATTAGGTGAAGTTCCCCAGCAAGGTCTCTGGCAGGGCAGGATTTCCTTTCCCCTGTGTTCAGCCCATTTTTCACCCTCTGACAGGTGTCACCATCGTGGTGCCCCTGGCACAGCACTGACCACAACGGGATCTGCAGCAGGACACAGGGGGGAGCTGCAGGGAACCACGAGCAGCAAAGAAGGAAATAAGAGCTGAACCAGCTTAGAAATTGTCAGCTGTAGCAGCAGCCCCAGAGCCCAGCCATGCTCATGCCCACATGCCCAGAGCTGCATGAAGAGCACATGGAACTGGAGCCACAGCAACACCTCTGGCTCCAAACCCAACACATTCCACAGGGGCTGGAGCTGCCTGGGAGCTCTGAGACACCTCACACAAGGGAAAAAGGGACAGTCCTCTCTGTGCAGCACAACAGGGCTATTTGCTGGCAAAAATCACGTGGTTTCTCCACTCCTGCTGCTTGCAGGTGCTTGGTCACCAGCCTGAATGGGCTGAGGGCAAGCCCAGCCCTGCAGGTGAGGAGCTGGGCAGCTGGGAGGGCACGGCATGGTTTGTCTCCAGGGCAAGCTGAGCCCCTGCACCCAAGGGCCAGGGCTGATTGAGGCAGCCCCAAATGAAGCAGCCACTCTCTGCCAGCTGCAGCCTTGTGGGGAGAAGTGCAGGACAAGGTGTGAGTGGGATTAGTGCAGAGGAAAAGAGATACCCAGGGCTATCCCTGCCCTGGCTGCTGCCAGGGATGTGCCCAGGGAAGGCTCTGCCTTGCCTCTCCATGCCTTGCTGAAGGCCAGGAATGTCCCCACGGGTCTGCAGGGGGTGAACAGCTCTCCAGCCACCTGTGCCTTCTGATCTCCTGGCACAGTGCAAAGGGAGATGGGCACCAGGCAGCATCCATGGGCTCTGCTGCCTCACACATCCACATGCCCCACAGCAGAAATGATGGGTTTGTCCTCCTGGCACGCCCAGTGCTGATGGTTTCTGGGCAGCTATAATCATTTTGATCAGGGATTTTGACATCCCCACTGAGCAGCCCTGGGATCAGGTCACAGGGAGGCAGCTGCACAACACTGATCCCCCCCAGCCCAGCCCTCACTCTTCAGCCAAGCCAAGAGCTCCCACCAGCCCATCTCCCAGGGGAAAGGATCACACTGGGAGGAAGCAGCTTCTCTCACTGCAGTCTATTCCTGCATTCCTGTTATCCTGAGAGCCCCACTCCATTTCAGGGGTTTGTCACACGTGTGGCTTCAGCTGCTGAAGAACACCATGGCAGAGGCTGCAAAAGCCACCCCAGCAGCACAGGCATTTGTTCCTGTGGAGTGCAAGGAGCTGCAGAAGAGCTTTCACATTAGTGACCCACATTTAAAGCTGAGCTCCAAACCAGCACAGCACAGAGCAGCACAACCCTGCTCCATGATCAGCCCTTTGGCAGGGAAATATCCCCTCACTGGGACAGGCAGCACAGCCCTCAGCCCCAGCCAGGAGCCAGTTCCTGGCAGAGGTTACTCCTGCAGGATTCCAGAGGATTCCAGAGGATTCCAGAGCCCAAGAGCAGCTCCCAGGGCTGGGAGATGCAGCAGGGACTGAGGTCAGGAATAACTGGGCTCAAGGCTGTGGGGTCAGGTGAGGCTGGGATGGTGCAGATGGGGAGGGAGTGCTGGGTAGGTCCCCACCCAAGGGACAATCAGAGCTCATCCAGCCACCTGCAAGGCTCTCTGAAACATCCCTGGAGCATGAGAGCACAGACATTGTCCCCTGTCACCCCTTGGCCCTTAGGAGCATCCCCTTTCATCACCCCCCACTGCCACCCTTCCCAGGACACCCTGCCCTGGTCAGGCACACAGAAAACAACTCCAAGCAGGCACAAGAGGGAATCACCCTGCTCTCCACCCCCGTGCAGACCCTGCTGTCCATCCTGATCTCCCCACCAGCCCACCTGCATCCACAGCTCTGCTCCTCAGCTGCCTCAGAGAGCCAAGATCCCGGCTCCAGGACATTCACCTGATTCCTTGAGACTGGGCAGCCAACCCTTCCTCAGCTCCCTCCAGCCTCCCCCAGGGCTGTGGTGCTGCACAGCCCCACAGTGCCACAGCTCTGGAAAGCTTGGGTTGCTCCCTTCTCTTCTCTGGCCTCATGGAAATGCATAACAAGATCTCAGCAGGAGCTGAGGAAATTGCCTTCCTTTCCCATGGCAGTGCTTGCCCAGGCTAGCAGGGGAAGGAGAGCATGGGCAACATTCCCCTGCAGGCAGCAGAGCCTGCACTGAAGGAGCCAGCAGCCCCTCTGATTTCCACTGCATTTGCATTTTAAGTTTGGGGGCTGCTGAACCCGAGCCCTGCAAAGGGCAGGGGATGCTCCAGATTCCTGCTCTGCAGATCAGCCATGGAGAGGGAACACAGGCTCCCTGCAGCCCCTGCTCTCCACATCGTGAGGCATCACCAAGTGCTCAGGGGAGAGGTCAGGATCAAGAAACCAAACCAGGAACCCTCTGGCAGCACCCTGGCCTGCTCAGCCTGGGAGGAAGCAGGTCACACTTCTCCATGGATACTTGGACAGGATATTAGAGAGGATCACCCCAGCAGCAGGCAGTGCTCCAAACCCACTGCTTCCAGGCATTTCAGGAGCCAGGATTCGCCTGCACCAGCTCCCAGAAATGATCCCAACAGCACCAGAGGCTCTTCCTGCAAGATGCCCCTGAACAAATGGCCCAGCAGCATTCCAGATGGCCAATCCATCCAGGCCCCCATCCCCACCTGCTCCTGGGAGCATGGAGCACTTCCTGTGCCCACAAACAGGAACTGGGGACCAGGCTCAACTGGAGATGGTGCCTGGGTACAGCTGGCTCCTTGGCAGACTCAGAAGGGCTGAGGAGGAGGAGGAGGAGCCTCTCAGGAGGCTGGCATGAGATAAAACCAGAATATGCTGCAATAATTTGTCAAAGCCTGCAGGAAACACTGGGGTTTTGGCAGTGCCTCTGGAGCCAAACCAAAACCTCACAGCCCTACACAAACACACTCAGCCCCAGCAGATCCCATCCCATGTGAGGGGAAGGGGAGAAGCTCTGTTTGCCCATTTTCCAGTGGTTCTTGGGAAATAGAACAATCTCCAGCTCATCTCCCCAGAGAGCCATCGGGGAGACTCTCCTGAAAGTGCTGCTGCTGTAGATGGCAAACACAGCCCAGTGGTCCATGAGCTGGAGAAGGGAGAGCTTCTCCACCCCCAAAACACAGGGGGCTGCTCCCTCCTCTGTACCCGGCCCCAGCTGGAAATAAACTGGAGATAAAATGGGATGGGGCTGGAGGGCTCTGCCCCACAGCCCAGCTCATCCTGGAGGAGCCACTGTCCCAGGCAAACAGCTCAGCCAGCTCCAGAGGAATTGGCCACAGGGCTCCACGTCAGCAGAGGTTTTGAGCAGCATCTGTGCAGCTCAGAGCAGCAGCCTGTGCCAGGGAGGGAGGGGAAAAGCACGGCCTGAAGCCATCACTGCTCAGCTGCCATCCCTGGTGCTGAAGGATGAACCTCTAGGGCCTCCTTGGCTTTGGCCTCGCTGATTCCCTGCAGCTCTGCCCTCACACCCACAGTGAGGTGGCTCATCCAGCCTTGCAGGAGCTCTGCAGCAGGATGAGGACACCCCTGTCCTCCCAGGGAACAACTGAGACAGCAAAGGGATGTTTGGGGTGACACAGCTATGACGAGGGGATGGCATTTTCTGTTTCCATGCCCCAGGACAGGGCCTGCCTCGAGCAAAAGCTGGGGTGTCTGGGTGAGAATGAGCTCCTCGGACCCCTGGGAGGCAGGATCCACCCAGAGTCAGCCCTGGCTGCCACACTGAGGCTTTTCAAGCCTCTCAGATGCCAGCCTGGAAAGCAAACTGCAGCAATTACCGGCCCTGGCTGCTGCGAATAGCAACACTCTGTAAATAAATTACAGCTCGGAAATTAATAAGTGCTGCCTAATTGGGGTTTAGCATCTTAAATTCCTGAAAATCCCTGTAAGAGGACAGAAAAGGAAGAAGGGAAGATATTTACTGGGCTGGAGAGCCCTAATCCAGCCCCAGCAGTAGGCAGGACACCCGAGGAGGCTCAGCCCCAGCACTGGGATGTGCCCCTGCACCCCCAGCTCAGGCTGATTTCACTGCTGGCAGCAGAGCAGCAGTGCTGCTAATGGCTTTTAAACACCGAGCTAGAGCCTGCGTGCTTCCAAGGCAGAGCAGCAGGGATGCAGAGAGACCAAAGCAGAGAGCAGCTGCCAAGCTGGGCCTTGGCTCATGGGGCAGAGAACCCTTTGGCACGCAGTGTTTGCACTGGAGGAAGCGCAGTGCTCCTCTCCTCCTCCTCTTTGGTGCATCCCACCATCACCATGGTGAGAGCTGGATGAGCTCTGCTTACCTGGGAGCACTCTGAGCCTCTGGGGAAATAATTTTGCAGCCAAAATCCTGCTCAGATTCCCAGCAGCCATTCCCCTGGCACCAGGCTGGCAGCCTCCTCTGGGCTGCCACCTCTGCCATGCCAAGTGTGCTCCATCCAGCCCTGAGCAATCTGTCCCTGTGCAGGGAGCAATGTGCTGTCCAGATTGTGCCTGGGGAGCAGCAAGCCAGGGCCTCACTGCTGTGTGGTGCTGGTATTTTTGCTTTCCTGCAGATTTCTCCCAGACTCCCCAGGGTTCCTCCCAAGGGGCTCCATCTCCCAGTGTGTTACTGGAGATCAGGAGAGATAACTGGGACAAGAGCATTTTCCAGACCTCCAGCTCCCTGGGGCTGCTCCCTGAGGGTCCCTCAGTGCCTGCTGGTGGGCACACAGGGCTGGCACTGCTGTGGAGCCACTGTCCCCTCCCCACTGCTCACACAGGGACCCTGCAGGTTAAAGCACTAATTCCCTTTCCATTAACACACCCAGGTGAGCAGCAAACACTGAGCACTGACACTGAGCACTGGTTTTCCTCTCCACCAACTCCTGGGGGCCCAGCATGGAGAAACCTTAATGGATCTGACACAACTCCCAGCACAGAGCAGCTCCAGTGTTTGATGCAAAGTTTAATTTGATTTCTCACTTGAATGGCTGAGGCATCTTTGATGCACATCCTTCAGCTCCTTCCAGATGGATCTGCTGCATACAATTAGCACCAGGAGTCACCTGCATTTCACCAGCCCCCACCAGCACCTCCCAGGGCTGCAGAGCAGCCCCACTCCCACCTTTGGAAAGGGCTTTCCATGGTGCTTGCCCTCCTCTAGCAAGGGGAAAGATGGGGTTAAACAGTGTCAGTACTCAAGGAGAGCTGATGGAGGGGCAGAGGCCAAGGCAGGAGCTGCAGCAGCTCAGTCTCCAGCTGCAGCTCCTGCAGGAGCCCAGCACATTCCCTGCTGCCCCAAGCCACTCTGCTCCTCCCCAAAAGCAGCTGCATTTCAGCAAGGCTTGGGCCAGCTGCACAGCCCCTGAGGAGCAGCAGGGCACAGTGCTCTGGAAACAGGGAGCAAGTGCTGTGATTGCAAAAAAAAAAAAAATACAGGAACTGCAGGTGGGAGCACGGTGTTCCTTTTTTTTCTTTCTTTTTTTTAATATAATATAAAAGTCTGAAGGCTTTTCTGGCATCTCTTTTCAGGACACCCTGAAACTTCAGCCTACAATCCCCAAAGCCTGGGGAGCACAGAGCTGCTGAAGCAGGGTCACTGTTGGGGCAGGAGGGAGAGCCCCAGCTCTCCAAAGAGAGAAAGCTGAATAAGGAGAACAATGGTGTCCTGTACCAACCACGGTGATACACAGGCAAAGGTCTCACCTGAGGCTGCAGAGCCCCCACAGGCTCTGGCTGTTTTCTGTCTGGTTCAGAACTCACTGGTGAGCCAGCTCGACTGAATCCATTCCCTTCCCAGAGCTCTGAAGCACAACAGTTGATTTAAAAACCTTACAGCAAACTGTTGGGGAGTGAAAAATGGATTTTCAGGCATTAAAGCGCAGACTGAGGAGCAAACAGACACCTTTGATTGAGAAATCAATGCTGGGGTTTTACAGCACTTCACACTAAGCAGCAGCACAGCCCAGCGTGCACCTCACCCCTGCAGGGCAGGGGGGGAGAGAGCACAGAAAACCAGCAAAAAGCAGAGAATTTAAACACCCTGATGCTTCCCATGGCCTCACCAGAGCCAAATGTAACATTTTTCAGGAGAAACCCTTCAGATTCTAAACTGACAGGGAAAGAGTCCATGCCAGCCCTTTCAGGGGGCCTCACCTGGCTGCTCCTGAGGCTGAGGGCTGGTCTCTCCTCACCCCCTGCCAACCAACACCCTGATCCAGCCTGTGCCATTCCTGCCCCTGGCAGGGGCTTGGAACTAAATGGCCTTTAAGATCCCTTCCAACCCCAACCATCCTGGGATTCTCTGATCTCTCCCAGCCCACTTCACCAGGTGATCCCCACCCAGGGCAGCACACAGGAGCTCCTGCTGCTCTGTCAACCAGCCCTGGGTGCAAAAAAA
>VZTZ01005662.1:4191-38608 GCA_013400955.1 Drymodes brunneopygia | reverse complement strand
AAGAAAGAAAAAAATAAAAGAAAAAACTGAAAAATATTAAAAGCAGAGCCTGGGGTTGATGGAGATGCCAGAGGGAAGGAGCAAGTCACAAAGGGAAGAGGAGGAACAATCCCTGCACCCAACAGGGATGTTACAAGCCAGAGAGACAAGCTGACAAATTAAAACAGACCACGAGAACCCCTGATATGTTTTAAAGCCTTCTCTCAGCTTTCTTCTTCTCTTTTGTATGTTGAAAATTCATCTCCAATTGCAATCGCAATGGCCCCAGAGGGAAAAACACCCCGGCATCAGGCAGGCTCCCCTCCAGGCAGTGAGAGGCTGGATTAGCAGAGCAAAAACCCTTTCATCTCAAAATCGTTCCTTTCCAGAGCACTTGACCCAAAAGGAAGCCTCCTTTATTTCTGCAAAAGTCACTTTTCTCTCCCACATCCCGTGGCCTCGGCAGGGAGCTGGGAGGCAGCTCTGTGCCCTCCCCAGAGCCTGGCAGAGCCTGGCAGTGCCCAGAGCCCCTCCTGCACCCCAGTGCTGCCAGGGCACTGCTGGGGCAGGGACAGCCCCTCACTGCAGCACCAGGGTGGCAGCAGAGCCCTGGCCAGGAGCTCAGGGACACCCAGAGAGCTCCTCTGCCCCTGCCAGGCTCCACAAGCCCCTTGTGCCCAGAGAGAGGGACAAAGGGGGACCTTGCCCAGCTGTTTCCATCCCTCAGCAAGAGCCAGGGCAGCAGGAGCAGTCATTGGCATCTGACTTTTCTTTCCATAGATGCTCCAAGGCAGGAGTGCTCCCTGTCCCAGCCCAGGCTGCACCCACAGCAGCCGGGTGGTTCTGGAGAGCTCCTGACAGGCAGAGAGAAGGCAGCCTGTGCAGGCAGCAGGGGAGCTGCTGGTGCCCCGGGAGGAGCCAGCTGGGATCTGCACCTCCAGCGACCCCCAGACCCAGGGGCTGAAATGGAGGGGAAAGGTTGTCACAGAGCTGGCTACGACAGAAACACACAGGCTTCAGAGCAGCAGTTTGAACCACCAGGCAGCACCACCCAAAAAGGCCGCCCTTCTTTATTCTCTCATTTATATATCTTTCTTAAGACAATCATGGATTGGTGAAAGAGGTTAACACCTCTATAAGTTCACAGGATAAAGACATGGTCAATCATCTTTCTCCGCCCCAGGGGAAAGGAATGAGAAACAATCTAAAAGTTCAAAACAATCCTGGCCAATTAGGAAAACAAGGACTGTGTTTATAGAAAGCGCATGGGAACTTGTATTACAAAATTACAAACATGGAACACTGCAAAAAGCAGGGTGACAAAAAGTGGCACCAGCAGCTCAGCAGGAGGGAGGGAAAGTGGAACACCCACAGGCAGCCAGGGTGCTGCTGTGGGGGAGACAAGAGCTCCTGGCTGCCACAGCCCCCTGAGATCCAGGGAATTGCCACCAGGGATGAGGATCTGTGAGCCAAGGCCCCCAGCCCAGCTCCCTGCTGTGACAGGGCTGCCAGGAATGTGCCTCTGCAGAGGCTCTGCTGTGCCCTGCAGGACAGCAAACACCAGGCACGGGACACAGCTCAGCAAAGCAACCCTGGGCCCAGAAAGCCAAAGGCCAGCACAGGGCACAGATTCTGTGCTGAGCTTTGCAAAGGATTTGCAGTGTGATGTTGGGAAGGACAGCAGGGCTCACAGAATTACAGCACATTTCTGTAATTGTGAGAGCCACCTGAACCCCAGTGTGCTGGAGAAACCCAGGGGCTGGCAGTGCAGAGCTGTGCAAATTCCATGTTTTTAAAGCAGCCCTTGGGGCTGTTTGAAGCTCCTGCTGTTGGGATCCCTGCAAGCAGCTCCTGAGCAGAGCTTTGCTTTCTCCTGGGCACACACCCAGCTCTGGGAGCTCACTGGGCTCAGCCATCCTGGAGGGAGCAGGGTTATCAGGCAGGACTGGCAGTGCAGATAACAGTGCTGGTGATGGCTCCTGGAGCTGAATTGCTCCCAGTGCCCTGGGGGAGTGACACACAGTGCAAGATACCCACAGAGTTCTATAGAATCAACACAGCCTGCTGCAGCCCCCACAAAGCAGCCCCACAGAGACATCAGAACTCAGCACAGGGGCTGTCAGCTGGTTCAGGTTGGGCTGATTTCTGCAGGCCTTGGGTAGCATTTTTAGGGAGGTTTTTTCTGAGGCCCTTCTCTTCAGCTGACAACTCCCTCAGCCCCCTCTTTTTCCGAGCACCCCAAGGAAAGTGAAATCCTTGAGGGCAAACAACTTCCAACCCTCTGAGAGATAAAAAGCCCTATTAGACTAATTCTTAGCATGCAGGGAGGAGAAAGCTTAAGCTAAACAAACCAGTGGAAAAATTGATTTATTAAAGTAGTGGATGCTATCAGGGAAGGAAGCAATTTCCTGCAAGCACCACAGCCCATTCTACTCGAACAGATCTGTCTCACCTTGCTGGCAGTGTTCCCTCTGCCTGCCCTGCTCCCAGAGCAGCTCCAGGGGAGTGAACCCTTCAGTGACCCATTAGCAGCCACGGCACATTTGCCATTGTGTAAAGTGGCAGCAGCAGCAGCAAACAAAACACTCCAAACAAATTTCGGGCGGCTGCAGAGTGGTGCAATTAATCACAGGGTGTTTCACAGGCAGCAGCAGGCAAGGGAATGCTCGAGGCTGTGGCAAAAGGGACATCAGGTCCCCCTTGTGCTGCCTGTCCCCACCCTGCCCTGCCGGAGGGGACACAGGAGGTGACACCAGGCAGTAGCTGGGGCTGGAGTGGAGGTCAGGCTGTGTTTCACAGCTCATCCCAGCTGTGACTGTCCCCAGCCTACTTCCCTTGGGCACGTCCTTGATCAGCAAATAAACAGCCCCTGCTGCCAGTGCCTGCAGAGGTGCAAAGCTCATCCTGCTCCCAGCCCACTCCCTGCACCTTCCCTTTCCCACATTCCCTGAGGATCAAGACCTGCTGACACAGAGCAGACAAGAGGAAGGAATAGCTTTAAAAACCCTGAATTGGATCTCTCCAACTCCTCCCTCGGCAGGCAGCAGCCCTCAGCTCTCCCTCCCTGCAGCCTCTCCTCCTGCACTCCCTGTGAACGCTCCTCTGGGATGCTGCTTCCTGCTGCCCACCCAGCAGCTGAATCCCTGGGGATTGCTTGGTAAATCCCAAATTCTCCTGAGTTTAGGGCAGCCCATAGTGCCAGCATGCCTTGCTGCCCGACAGCCGGATCCCAAGGTCACAGCAGAAGCAAATGGAAAAGTTTGGCCCTGGGAGAAACCTCACATAAACCTCACACCACCAGCACCACTTCAGGAAGCTGTCAGGGACCCCTGAACTCACCAGGATGGCACAAAGGGTGAGCTGGGAGTCTGCAGGACTGCTCCAGGGGGAGCTGGCAGATGCCCTGGGGCTCTGCTCCTCCCATCTCGGATCCTCCCCCATCCAAGGACAGTGGCCCACATGGAGGTGTCCTCCTGCTTCAGAGGGGCACTGCCCTCACCTGTAGAGACAGAGACAAAAAAAAAGGTTTTGTTTCCCAATGCTGAACAGAAAACCAAAGTCCTAAAGGCTGTGGTGGAGTTGAGGTGTCAGTGTTCACCCTGAGACCCGAAATCAGCCCACCTGAGACAATCCTCCTCTTCCTCCCTTGCTTCAGCCCCACTCCTGCTCTCTCCTGAAGTCTGGCATCCCTGCTGCTCAGACTGGCTGCTGTCTCTCTGAGCAGCACCAAAGCAGTGCTGAGCAGAAGGGAAACAAAGATAACACATATACACAGCAGCCTTTGAGCATGCTTTTAATATTTCATCTTTCTTTTACTGCCAGAAGAAAGGAAATTCCTTATGCTGGCTGAGCTGCAACCTCGCCACCACAGCCCTGAGCCTCAGACAGCCCTGGCTGCCAGCCCCTCCAGGCAGATGGGGAGTGCAAGGCTCATCTCCCACCCACCCAAACCTTCCTGCTCTGACATTCCCTGGTGCCAGTCAGGAGGTGGCACTGAGGGGGCAGGGAGGGCTGGGCAGCTGCCTCGGAGCTACAGAATTCAAGATAAGCTCCCTGCACTGAGCCCCACAGGCCGCTCAGATGCTCCCATGGACCAGTTCTGGATTGGATTCTGGAAGTTTCTGGTGCAAACTTACCCAGGAAAGGTGACAGGTCAGCAGCCACCGGGTCCCCCCGAGTGACACCTGCCAATCCCTGCCACCACGCGCCGTGTCAGAGCCAGCCGCCATCCCCACCCTCACACCAGCTATCCATCAAGCATCTTCTGTGTCAAGCCAGCTTTTATTTTTAAATTTAATGTCTGTAAAGTATTTTGGCTTTCAATGATTCCGCAGCCTCCCTCGGCTTGGCGGCGCTTCCCCGTCTAGACAGAACAATCTTGCTGTCAGTGAAACAGATTCACCCTGACATCCCCGCCGAGATGCTGCTGCTGTTTTGTGGAAAGGAAAAGGGCTAAAAAGCTCTTCCTTTACAGTTTTGGAACGTGATTCCTGTCCATTCAACTTCAAACAAACACCTCGATAAACAATCCCGCTGTCTTGGGTTTGATGTCTCTGTGTCAGGAAGCAGCACGGGTGGCTCAGCATCAGTGGGATCCCCCTCTCCTCCCACTGCTGCTTCCTGGGAGCAAGGAGTTCCCACCCCTCCTGTTCCTCCAAACCCACCTGCTTTGGCTCTCTCTCTCCGCCAAGCTGCAGACCAAGGGCTGGACTGTGGAGATCCCTGTGGCAGCAAAGTCCCAAATGCTGACCTGGATCCTCCGTGGCTGCAGGACAAACCCTGGATGGGAGAAGCAGGAGAGCCATCAGCAGCCTGAAAGAGACATTAAATCAAGTCAAAATACTCCTGGCATAGCAGTTTGGTTGCCAAGGTTCTGCCAGCACTACTGTAGAAAGACTACAAATACTTCCTCTATAATTAAAAAAAGCACTTTTCCCCCTTGCACACCAAGGCAAAGATAAACCAGAGTGAGTGTTCAGCAGCACCTTGTGTCAGCCTGCGGAACTTGGAGAGAGAAAACGGCCTGATCCAGCCAAAAATAACATTGTTCCCCTTTTGCTCTGCCAGTGACACATCCTGGATGCCTGCAGTCAGAAGTGACAAGAACCAGCTGGGCACCTTCCCATCTTCTCTCCTCCTGAGACAGCCACCCAGGTGGCAGCAGGGAGGTGATCTCCACTTGGTGTGGGGCATTCCCTGCCTGGGCATCACCCAGGGGGAGGGCACAGCCCCAGAGCTCAGCCCCTGAGGAGCTGGACACACACACAGGAACAGAGAGGTCTCCACGTGAAGGGCAAGAGCTCAGCCCCAGGGATGCTTCTCAAGAGGTAGGAGGGGCTGGAGAAGAGCTGAGCACACCAACAGGCACATCTATAGGGTGGCAAAGGGCCATATTAGCTGATTGCATTCCCCAAATGCCTTTGGACCTGCAGGAGGTGCCCAGGTCAGAGCAGGCTGTACCAACCCTCATGTGTTAACATCTAATCCCAGAGCATCACAGCATAAATCAGCTGCAAAAGCACCGTGCACAGGAGGAGACACTCTCCCCTAAATAGCCAAGCAGAAAAAAATGCCACTGAATATTCAAATGGGAAAAGTGAGGCAAGAAGGGCTCTCTGTGCTCTTTGCACAGGCACCCACGTCCAGCAGAGCAGTGGGAAGAGCTCCAGCAGGAAGAGCTCCAGGGCAGCTCCACACCTGCTCCCCACCCTTCATGTGCTGCATAACCTGGTGGGTTCACCCCTGTCCTGACCCCCAGGGAGACGTGGAGGTTTCCTTCCCCCAGCTCCGGGCTCTGTCCCGCAGGGAGCAGCAATCCTGGCTGTGCCAGAGGCACATTTGGAGCAGCCCCCAGCACACCCACCGCAGGCAGCAGCAGATGGCCCCGGGATGCAGAGAGGCAGAGCAGAGCGGGGGAGGATGCCACCATCCCAGAGCTGTGCCGTGCAGAGCCAGCCCAAAGCACTGACTGTTCCAGGGAAAACAGCACCGGCAATGCACGGCAAACACCAGATGGACGTGACCTTTCCCGGGAGCACGGAGAGCATCCCACACAGGATCCTGCACGAGCACAGAGCCCGTGCATGGCCGAGAGCATCCAGCAGCAGCACTTTCTGCCTCTCCCTTTACCCACAGCAGCACTTCACCAGCTCATTCATTCATTCTGTGAGGCTCTGCCCCAGATCTGGGGGTGCAGCAATCGCTCTTTTGAGGCGCCTTGAGCTCTCTCTGTTGGTGGAGAGCTGAGGAAAGTCCTCTCCTCAGCCCCTCCACCGGCCCTGCTGATGCCCAGATCCATGATAAATGGAGTTCCAGCTGCAGCGGAGTGTTTGCCGTCCTCCCGGGATGGAGGTGTTAACGCACGGGCTGAGCTGGGGGAGTGAAGTGCTGGAAAATGATGCAGAAAGCTCATTAGCACATCCTTAATAGCCCTGAAATTGCCGTGAGGGCCTCTGGCAGCTCTCCTCCCCCTGGGCCGGGGGGAGCCATGGTCAGGGCAGCTCCTGCTCGGAGCCAGCGCTTCCACAGGGGGCATTCCCGGGGGAAGGGCACTGCCTCAGCTCAGCACATCTGCTCCAAATCCAGCGACTCCGGGAGGAGCTGCTGGCATCCAGCACCCAGATTTTAGTGCCACAGGCTGCTACTGCCCTCCGTGAGGAGAGGCAGACTGTGCCTCAGTTTCCCTGCCTGTGTGGAAGAGCTGTGACACCTTCCACCCACCTCGGTGAGCATCTTCTGCTCTTAATTCGTGCTCTGCACTCACGCAGCTTCAGTGACACATTTTGGGGGGATCTTCAGGCAGGTCAGAGGCACTGACTGAATCTCCAAGGTCACCCCAGCAGCACATCAGCACAGAATCCCAGAATGGTTTGGGGTGGGAGGGACTTTAAAGCTCCTCTCATTCCAGGGACACCTTCCACTAGAGCAGGATGCTCCAAGCCCCACCCAGCCTGGCCTTGGACATTTGTCACACCCTGGGTGTACCCGCGCTCTCTCCAGTGGGAGATGGATGTGCACACTGCTCCAGGAGGGTCTCCTCCAGCACAAACCAACCCAGCTCAGGTGCTCAAGGCACAGGTTGGGTCAAAGGAGCAATTCTGGCTCCCCAGAGCTGGGGCAAAGCCTTCTCTCTGAATGAATGAGCTGCTAAAATGCTGCTTCTGGGTGAGGAAGGAGGCAGGAGCAAGTCCCACCTTTAAGCACTGCACCACAGTTTCACTTTCCATGGCACCTGCACTGAAGGGATTTGACGACTCCTGATAAATGCCAAGCCAAGAAGCTGCTAAGAACTCCTGAACTGCCTTTTTAAGAGGCAGGGCACATGTGCAACTAATCCAGTCTTAAAACTAATGATTTAATTTACCTTTGGAGAAGCAAACCAGCATAAATTAATATCTCCCAGTGGTATAACATAAGCATGTTTTATCTAGAGATTATGTTGATTAAATCATCAAGTGCCATAATCTTCCCTTCGTACCTCGATAAATTGGAGGAAAAAAAAAACCTAAAAATGTAGATCCAGCCTTTTAAGCCACAGCAGGGAGGTGCACATTCAACCCCAGGCAGTCTCCTGGCTCAGCAGAGTGTGCTCAGGAGATTCCCCACCCTGGAAGAAGCTGCTCCAGCTGCTGTGGGACCACAAAGTGAAAAAAAGCTCCGTGTTCCTCTTGGAAGAGGCGCCAGGAGATGGAGGCAGCACAGGAGCTGCACTCTGCAGGTGGAAGTGAAGGGGTCAGACGTGGCTCCTGCAGGCGGGGTATCTGCTGTCAGGATACAGGACAGCACTGGGCCTGCAAGCTGGAAATTGCAGGGGCTCAGAGCCACCACGCAGGGAGACAGTGCCTCGGCAGAGGGGTGGGTGTTGTACTGTTGGACACGAAAGAAACACGCAGATTTTTTAGCAGCAGGTTAGGACTATCCAGGCAGGACCAGAAAAGGGCCCACCTTTTCTTATTCTCTCATTTTTATATTTTTCTTAAGACAATCGTGGATTGGTCAATGAGGTTACCACCTCTACAATTTCACAGGATAAAGACACAGTCTACTATTTTTCTCCGCCTCAGGAGAAAGGAATGAAAACAATCCAGAAGTTTAAAAACAATTTAGGCCGGTTACAAAAACAAGGACTATGTTTATAGAAAATGCATGAGAAATTCTACTACAGAAGTAAAAACACAGCACACTGCACAAACCAGGGTGACAGGGAAGAGCACAGAGTCCCCTTTAAAACACCTCCCTGCTCTCATTCCTGCTTGTTCCCACTCACCCTGCGCTGCTGAAGGGCTGAGCCGCCCACCCCGATGGATCGACAGGACCTACCTGGACTCGTCCCACCTGCCGGGGGTGCTTTTCCAGACAAAGCCGCTCCCTGCGGGACTCAGCTGCCAACCCTCCCAGGTAATCGTGGCCAGGCACTCGAGGGTTTGATGGCTTTGTGTGCCGGCTGTTTGCATTGCTGGAGAGCCCTTGGGCCCGGCTCTTCAGACAAACAACACCTTTTTATTCGGAGCCACTTGGAAAGCTTCCCTGGAGAAGGACAAAGGAGCTGGTTAGGAGGAGGTGTCCGAGGCCAAAACAACATCTCCAGCAGCAGAGAGCCCCTCCCACGAAACAGCAAACTCCAAACGCTGCTTGTTGTGGCCCCTGACACCAGCAGCAGGTCTCCAGCAAGAAACCTGCATTTGCAAGGTCGAATCTCAGCGTGAGCAGCACAGAGTCACCCCCCGAGTCCCCGTGCTTGTGAAATGAGTGGATTTTGCAAAGAAAGGGCGATTAACAGGTGTTGTTTTATTTGGTTTTTGGCAAGTTGGGGCAAACAGGGAGAGCCTGCCAGCAGTGCAGGCAGCACAGCTCCGTGCCTGTTTCCTCACAAACAGTGTAATTTCTCCACTTTTGTAAGAGCTTGAGAGCCTTCAGAAGAGAAAGGGCATTGTTTCAAAAAACAACGTGATGTTGTCAAGAGGAACACTCTGCTCAGTGTCTCAGGCAGAAAACACATCTCCATCCAAATACTCTGTCCCTGGTAGGAAAAATACACATTGTGAAGGATCCACTTTCAGGTTCTGAAAGGAGGCACTTTCTGAACACGAGTTTTTCCTCAGAGGAAGCATTGTGTGCTGATTTGCAGTATTACAAATATGGAAATGTCAAGAAGTTTTCTGACTTTTGTATTATTATTATTACTCATTTCTGTGGTCCTGCAAACCTGCCTGATGATTCAGAGAGCAGAGGGGGGTTGTTTTTCTTTCCATGAACACCCTTAAACTAAAACTCAGACCCCAGCCCTTTTCTCCCCTAGAAGCAAGCCTCCAAGTCTTACTGACTTCCCCAAAATGATCCAGGCAGAGGAGTGTAATTCAGGAACAATTCTTCACATCCTTCTGATGCTGTTTTGCAGTAGGAATAACCTATCTGACCCTCTCTCTCTGAGAGTGCCTCTGCCTGCCCAGCTCTGAACAGCATTTCCCTTCTAGGCTTTCTAACCTCGTCACTTCAATTAACGGGGCCCCCAAAAGCCTGGGGACTCCATTACTCCTAAATGAAACATCCTCAAAGACATTAATGCCACTTCTCTTCTGCAGGACCCTCATTCCAGGCAAGCCTGACACTTGGGCAGATCTTCACACTGTTTCTCACCGAGGAAATGCACCATTACACAAGGTTAATTTTTTTAGGATTGATAGAAAATCTCCTCCTCTAGGTAAACACAAGGCAAACATCTGCACATTGTGTGGGATTACATGTCAAGCCACTGGGCAAAACCAGCTTATCTGCCAGGAACAAGCCTGACAGATCCTTGGTACAGATGTCTTTCTCTCCCCACTTTAAATTGCACACAGAGGCCTCAGAGTGCAGAGGGAGGGAGGGAGGGGGTTCCCCTCACTGATCATCCCCACCCTGCCTGTGCTCCCACCTCCCTGCTGGGACAGCTGCCTTTGGGAAGGAGCTTTTGGAGAAGATAACCAGAGAAAGCCTCACAAAGAAACATGAACAGGGAGGGTGCCTGACCTCTGCCCTCCCTCCTGGGGCTGGAGGTGTGCTGGGAGAGCAGTGCTGTCTGCAAATGGCACCTGTGCCACGTGTGCCCCTGGCAGAGGATGCTCAGCTCCCCAGTGACTGTGACCAGCAGAGCTTTGTCACTCTGCTGCTGCTGCTGCTCATTCCTGACTGAGGGTATTGCTCCTTACACACCCAACCTACCAGCATTTGCTTTCTGGTTTTAATACATTCCCCTGTCCCCCCAAGCTGGGGGGAGAAATCTTCCACAGCAGATCAAAGCCCACAGATGTCAGACAGTTTCAGTTCCTCTCCTTTTGCAATCCTTTAGCTGCTTGATGCCAAAGGTGGCAGGGAGAAAACCCATGGTCCCTTCAGGATGGATTCCATTCTATTTAGCTAATGAGTTCCACCTTGGAGAGTGAGATCCCCCTTCCCCAGGGCCTCAGGTCTCCTGTGAGCTTCACCCAGACTCTGTATGGACATTGCCATTCCACACTCAACATCCTGGACAAACAAATGATGAATTATCCCCAGGGAGCTGCCATCTGCCAGCCTCACGGATGGAGCTGATGAACAGAACATCCCTGTGATCTCCACCCACTGCCAAGGGAAACGTGCTCTCTCCCAATGGTTTATGCAACCAGCTTCTCACACTCAGCTACCAAATGGGGCTGGTAATCCAGAAATCATCCAGTCACCTGCTCTTGGTCTGTCCAGCTGGGTGCAGAAGGGGCAAGAGGGTGACACTGAAGAGAAGATGCGCTCAGAGGTGCAGGTGAAGTTCTGACACAGCCAAAAACCTACAGTAAAACCTTAAGGAAGGTTAAGCTGCCCTCAAGCCCCGAGTAAAAGCTAAGTTGAGGAAGGAGAAAGTAATTTCCAGCTGAATTACAGAGCCAGCTCTCAGCCTTTGCCTGATCATTGCTCTCCTGCACCTCAGCCTCCCCGACCGAGTCATCAAGTTTGTTCTCATGTACTTCTCTCTGTAGAAACCTTTGAGATTTGTGTTTCAAAACCACCGTGGGGGTAAAATCAGCGGCGAGGCAGGCAGCAGCAGCCCTGGGTGCCCTTCACAGCAGTGCCCAAGCAGGAAAGGAGGATGCTCTGCGCTGGTGCCGGGCTGGCTCCGCTCTGCAGCCGGCGATTGCCGCAGCAACAGCAAACAGAGGAGAAAAGTGTTCCTCCAGAACGGATCCGGTTGCTTTGGAGTGGATGAACATGGGAGAGTTTGTTTCTAAACGTCAGGAGCAGGTCGGTGTGAAATTGGAAAGGCGAGAGGTGTTTGGCTGGGTGAGCACCACGCGGGGATGGAATACCTGAGGCAGGTGTGGATGCAGAGAGCTGCGGAGCCCCAGCCCTCAGGAAACCTCGGCACTAATGCACACAGAGACCCCTCACCCCCTCTGCCCCCAAACTCCACCGCAGGGCTGAGCTACAGCCATCTGCCTTCCCAAAAACCACCCCAGTGCTGGGCCCCAGCCCCACCGTCAGCAGAGCCGTGGAGCCACGCAGCGAACAGGGCAGGAAGGTGGAGCAGAGCCTGTGCTCCGCCCCAAAACCATTTGAGGGGCTCATTACAGCAGTTAATGGGCAGGAGCAGCACCGACACCGTGCCGCCAATTACCTTGGCAGCAGCACCCCAAAGGCTGCAGCTCTAAGGGACACCTCAGGGTGTGAGTCAGGGCAGCACATCCCAAAACACACAGCAGGTAAAAATCCCATTTTTGGATGAACAGCGAGGCTTCCATGTGTTCTGATGATGATGACGATGATGATATTTGGGTTAAACACTCAGCCTTCCCAGCTGCCCCTTTCAGCAAGAATTCGGGACACGTCAGCTCCCTAAATGAGACCGTGGGGGAAGCAGAGTGAGAGCTAAAGAAGCCCTTTGAACTGTCCCGTTTTTGTGATTGTCCTGGCAGCCCCTTCACAGCACACTCGGCTCACTGAGGGAACAACCACAGGCAGACAAGTGACAGGCAGGGGCGAGGACCAGGACACCTCCCGGGTCAGAGGTGTCACTCCAGTGGCAAACCCTGTACCCAGAGCCTGCCTGGCCCTGCACCACATCCCTCTTCATCCGAGACACCACTTGGCAATAAAAGGCTGCAGGAGCAGTGAAAAGGCTCATCATAACCCATTAATGAAATGTAGCAATGCCCCAGAACTGAAGTGCAAATGCATCCCCAGCACTGAGCAGGGAGTGTGACACGGCACGGCTGGGTGGCTGAAGGAGAGGCCTCGTGCCTCTGCCTGCCTGGCTGCTCCCATTAATTACATCCCCATTAGGCAGGCAGGAAATGCTCCCAGCAGCAGCACCTTCCTGCCCTGTCACTGAGCCCAGCAATGTGACAGATGGAGCAGAGCTGAGGTGTAATGGAGATGGAGCAGCTGCCAGGCAGGATGGATGGGGAGCAGCCCCTCTGCTCGGAGCCCAGGCTGGTTATTGATACCTTGGCTTGGCTGACAAGATAAAGAGGCACTGCAGGCCTGGGGAAGGCCACAGCCGGGCTTTGAGGCTGCTCACATCCATTAAAGGCACGTGGATGAGATTCCCCCCAAGGCCCTCAGCACTGGGGGAGCAGAGGCTGCCACGAGCCAGCCCAGCACATTCTGCTGCATCCTTCGTGCTCCCTTTGGCTCTCATGGGATTTCAGAGCAAACAAAACCTTCAGGCTTCTTTGAGAAAGCCAGACTAGCACTGAGAGGTGCCCAGACTCCTCACTGCACTGGGGAGGCCCTGGCACAGGGTGCCCAGAGAAGCTGTGGCTGCCCCTGGATCCCTGCAATTTCCCAAATCCAGGCTGGATGGGGCTTGGAGCAGCCTGGGATGGTGGAAGGTGTCCCTGCCCATAGCAGGCAGTGGAAGATGATCCTCAAGGTCCCTTCCAACCCCAACGATCCTGTGATTCCATGATTCCCTCCAGGGACAGTCCAGGACCTGCCTTCCATGTGCCCTCTCCCTTGCCCAGACACACCACACAGGCAGCCCAGGTGTTGAGAGCACCAACTGCACCCCAAAATATCTGCTGAACACTCCCCCTCACAGCACCTGGGAATGGCAGACAAGCACCTCAGTCTGCTCAGGTGGATGAAATCCTCCAGGAGCAAAGCCCTGCTGTGGCAGAGCCTCTCACTGGATTGCCATAACTGTCCCTTCCTTGGAACAGATAAGGGTTTTTCCATCTTCAGGGGAGAGACACTGCATTTCTGTATTTCACCCAGACTTTCAAAGCTCTTCCCAAAAGAGTTGTTTCAATGAAGGAGGAAACAAATCAGTAGTTTTGAATTCTCTCAGGGGAGGACAAGGCCAAGAGGCTGAGGCAGGGCTGGTAACAACCCTGCCATGTTTTATTTCCCTTTCCTCAGCTGCAAAACTCCAGCCTTGGTCCCAAATGAGACCTAATCAATACCCTGATGCTGAGATCCCATTACAGACTGAGCATCCCTGGCTCCCAGGTTACAGCTCAAACCCTCCTTCATGTCCCAGTTTTCCAGCCAGCCTTGAACCAATTGTTTTAGCAATTCCCAATCTCAATGGATGAGACTTTTACTACCCCAGAAATCCTTTCCAACAGAATCTTTGCCTCCTGCTTTTATAGTCATTTTGTGAAACTGCATGACATGATTTAGTATCATCAGCATTCAGAGCCTTCCCCATAACGTGATGCCTCATGATGTGCCAGGTTTGGAATGTTTCCTCTCTAATCACATTAGAAAAAAAATATTCCTGTGGCCATTAGGCAGTGTTACTGAATTTTAGATCATGGGCAAAAGGTTATTTCTTCCCTAAAATGAGTAATTCTTCAGTGTTAACAGGAATTTGACATGATCAGCAGCTGCCTTCAACTGTGTGACAGAAATCAATCAACTGTTTTATCAAACACACTGGAAAAAAAAAAGCCCAAAACAGACAAAAAACTTGCCTTACCTCCTCATTTAATGATGGAAGCAGCCATGGAGCTCCATCCACGTGTCCTGAGCCTGTCCTCCAAACCCATGTCAGCCACTGCCATGAGTCTGTTCACCTTAAACCCCTTCAGTCACCAATTCCAAACAGGATTGAAACCATCAAGCAGAATCCTTGCCTGAAGACCCCACTTTTCTCCCTGGATTTGCATTTGTATTTATTTTTGTTAAAACCTGTTAGCTCTCATGACCTGGGTTGGCCACTGAACCTGCAGAGATCTGCAGGCAGGCACCACCCTCCAAAGGATCCCAAACTCAATAAAAATAAGGAGCATTAATAAAGTGAAATGAAAAACCTGCATTTCATCATTATTCTGCCTTGATTCTCCCCCTCTCAAGATCCGGGGCAGAACGTGGGGATGCAAATTAGAACTAAATGAAAAATGACAAAGCTACCTGAGGCATCCAGAGAACTGATAGCTTTCAAATGTGAGATTGATGGAATAAATCAGCAGCTGCTTCCCGTGGGTTACAGCTCTCTCTTCCAAAGCCCTACAAATGCCTGCCTTTGCTCACAGCATTGCTATTTTAGAACCAAAGGCTTCAGGAACTCTTCCTGTGCTGCTGTTCAGCATTTTAATTATGTGAGGGGAGTTGAGACACCCATCCTGTTTAGATACACACCATGGAGAATATTTTCCATTTCTTTCATCACCTAAATGTTATTTACATGTTGGTCCCAAGGTTTCTTTGAGGCACTCTCCCCTTCTGCTTATTTATTAGCATCACATTGGAAGGGGAAAAAAGCCCCAAATATTTTGTGGGGCTCTTGGTTCTCATAAACCCAAGCTGTTCTTCATGCCTATTTAAAAATTAAAATCAGTATTTTACAGAAAAGCATTCTTGCTTAAAAAGGAGGAATCTAAATAAACAGAATTACTCCACTGTAAAGTGATAAATACTTAAGTATTACAAGATGTTTTGGCATCCCCAAAGTTTGAGCTGATGCTGAATATTAAAGGAGTTTTCCACATTCAGCAAAACACATTTTAATACTGGAATTCTTTAACTGCATGAAATTTGAAGTTTCAGTGACAACAGGTTTTCAATAAATCATAGAAAACCAGAAACGTGCATCCTTTTGTTTTCTAAATACTTCACTGTACATTAAATTCTTAAGTTTTAGAATTGGGCAAACTAAAAATAGTAACTGCAAACCTTAGACACCCATTCAGATTTTCTGAATTTTTCAGTGTTTGCTTCTGTGGAACAAGAACCCAATAACTGCTTTTGCTTTTTTCTGAAGGTGGAAGAACCTCAGTTATTCACAAGCTGTTTCTTGCTCTTTTAGGCTTTATTTTCTTTAAGTCCCCCAGAAATTTACAAAAAACAAGGCAAACAATGAAGATTTCTGTCAATAAATCGCTTTGTCTCTACAAAATTCCAGGCAGAGCACATAAACTAAAGAAGACATTTTCATGTATTAGTATTTGTCCTTGGGAAAAACCTCTTTGGAAACTTTTCTGTTGTCAAAAAGCCCCTGGAAGTTGGCTCCCTGATCTGGCTCCCTTCCATTGGAACATCAAATGGCTGGGGGGGTAATGTCTTTTTTATTTTACACTTATCAACATCACAGTCCATTTCTCAAGGCAATAAAAGTAAAATAATAATAAAAAAAAGCTTAATATGAGTCAGCCAACTGCAATTTAACCCTCAATAAAAGTCTATTTTTGGCAGAAGGTTCACCTTTCTTTAAAATTACTGTAATGACGAGTTAAAGCCATTTCCTGAATTTACTTTGAATGCTGTTCATAATCAGGATTAAATTGTTTCATACCTGCAGCAAAGCTGTTTCTGTTCAGAGGGTTGGGATCCTTCAAGACTGATGATAAGCAGGCAAAGAGCAGACAGAAAAGCCAATTTTCTCCTAGAATTCAAGCAAGACCTTGTCCATCTCCTTGAGTAACTTGTCTCTATTTTTCCAACTCGTGGCAGGAAATCTTCAATTCTACAGCTGATGTCTCCACTCTTGATCTCCACATGCCTCATCCTCACCACAGAACTACTTGTGCATCCTTTTAGGATTACAAAAAAAAAAAATGCACTTGCTTCCCTGAGTGCACAGCAAGGCAATGCACTTTATCACTTGCAGCCTCACAAATGGCTCAGGCCATTACAGAACAGCCTGCCAGGATAAAAAAAACAGGATACAATATTCATGTACTCTGTGAGACACATCTGCTCTTTATGGTGATCGACAGAGGCGAGGCACTTTCATTTCATTAAGAGACTGAGGATGAAGTAGCCTATAAACAAAATTCCTTCAGTGTAGCAGTTAAGTTTGAGCCATTTGCAGCAGTGCAAGCCCTACTCAGGGCTGCCAAAAGCAGAAATTAACAGTGCAAAGGTTGACTCAGGGCCACTGGGGGAACTGGCAAGGAATTCTGACAGGAGGAAGTTGTACAAACCTCACCCATCCTCCCTGGAGGCACGAGATTGGTGTGGAAGAGTTTGAGATCAGAGTTTGCCAACTCCCAGGAGGGAGCAGTGCCCTGATTCACCATTGGTTCATGGAGCTCCTCTCCCTGCCCAACACACACTGACATCCCAGCCACACTTCTACTAAATCCCAAAATTACCCACAACAGGGAACATCACAGCAGAAGAGGGCTGCTGGCAAAATATCTCCCCAACACTGAACACAAGTCCCCAGCTATCACAAATTCCAGTTCCCACAGATCTATGTATTGATAAAGTGATACAGACAGGAAATAAATCCTGCTACTTCCTCAGCACTTCTCATTATTAGAACGATGTTCATTTTAAAGACTCAGTGACAAATCCTGTGGGGTACATCATCACCTTATCAAAAGCCTGTGACATGTGCAGAGAATGTTAATGTTACATTAAGTGAGCTGTTAACTTGACAAAATGCAGCCTGCTGTGTTCTGCCTGCCTGGGCTGCAGCAGAGATGGCACATTGTCAAGGGGTGGGAAACTCCCTCTCCTTCCTTGTCAGAGCCACTCAGAACTCCAAACACAGCAAAAAATCGAGTCAGGTGTCTCAGTCACATCGGGAACTCAGCCATCACACCCCATTCCAGAGCCACGTCCAGGTGTCAGTTTTTGGGGTGTGACTGCCACCCAACTGCAGGAGAGGGATGGGCACAGCCATTGCAGCTCCCTCCCCTGACTGCATTTATCCACACACCAAAGGAAGGCTGGATGGATGTGAACAAGAAGGCAGCTCAAAAGCTAAACCAGAAGATGCCTCAAAGTGACAGATATTGAGAAAGACAGAATTTACAAGTTTTTGACTAGCAATCAAAAGCAGCACGAAGTTGTTGTGCACAGAAGGCAGAGATGTGACAGCACTGCCAGGGCACCGTGTGGCTCCTGCCAAGGCAGTCACACGTGGCATTGGTGCTTCCAGCCATCAGCAAATGACTGGGAATAACACAGGAATGCCAGAGTCACATCTTTAAACACCTGGGGAGTACCTGAATGTCATTATTTGGGCACTTTCACTCGTGCTGCAGGAGGGCAAGTGTACAAACCCAGTGTTACCTCCAGCAATTAAAACAGCCTTCAAGGGGAGCCCTTTGCTGAGCATTTTGGGGAATGAAGGTTCCAGCTAACAGCAGGTCAATGCCACTTTCTACTCTGTACCAGGCACCTTGGGAGAGTACTACAGATCCATGATCTGTCAGCAGGATCCCACCATAACCTGTTATTCTGAGCATCAGTGGAAGAAGTGGAATTGATCTTTTGCCTCTCTTCATCTGTGAGTGATTACGGACACACACAGAGTCCATACAGCCTTGCTATCTGCAAAAATCCAGGAAATTATTCCTTTAATTTAGCCATCAATCTATCCCAGGTAATCTGTATCAGCAAACAGACATACTCTGCTCGTTCATTGAAGGGGTTTTTAATGTGAAGAGAAACGGAAGCTCCTGACTAACCACGCGTGACTCTGAGCTACATTAAAATCACTGTATTTTCAGCACTTTCTGAGCTGTTCACACCATCCTAAAGAAAGTCTGCAGTCTTTCAACAGACCATCCAGTAAAGCTGATGTTGTGCACCAGGTATTCTGGAGGCATCTCTCAGCTGCAGCTGAAACCTGGCAGGATTCATCTTTCGCCCAAAATCCTGAGCCTTGCAGGAAAACAAGGCCAAAAAGCACAAATAACCTCAGGTCTTGACAAGCAAAGCTTCTTCCACTGGTCTGACTCCCAACAGAAACATGATGATGATGATGTTTTTGACACACAAGTCCCATCTGTGCACCACAAAACAACGATGAAAAAGAGGATGATGCAAAGTCTCTTCAAACAGTCACCCAAAATACAAAGAGAGCGTACAGAAGCTTGATGCAAAATCCAGAAATAGTCCAGGGCAGTGCTTGGGCATCACTAAAGGTTTAAGGACTACTGGGGATTATGTGGCCAGCCACAAAGTGTCTCATCAGAGGTCAGGACTGATGCCTGCTGCTGGGAGGAGCGAGCAGCCTGTGAGCCCCTGGCAGAGGGTTGGTGATCCATGAGAAACCAGGCCAGGGCAGAGCAGAGTCAGGTGGCCGAGCGCCGGCGGATCACGAACACGCCCCGCTGCAGCTGCCCCAGGTAGATCCTCATCTTGGTGCTGTCGCTGGTTTTCCTCACCCAGATCTGCAAGAGAGAATGGGGAAGGGAGATGAATCAGGGGAGAAAAAGGGAAAACTCACAGCAAGCAACACACAGACAAATTAACTCTGTGTCTTAGTGTCAGAGCCCAAGACCTCAGGGGGCACAGATCAATGAGGTTAATCCCCTCGCCCTCCCCACGTGAGACATTTGCAACCTGAGTAGAAAATGAAATAAGGTGTCTGACTTCACCTCCTTAACTCCCTGCTCAAAACAATCCTCAAGAAAAATTACTCTTTCAAGCACCATCAGGAAAGCAGGTTCCTCCTGCGACAGCTCGCAACAGACCCGTGGCACTGAGCTTTGCCTAATCAAGACTAAGTCTCTCTAGATCCACAGATCATAAAATTATCTGTCCTGGGATTTGCCCAGACAACTAACTATTAGTCAAATGAAAAGCTTATTCTGATTCTGTTCCATGAAGCATTTCTCACAATGTAGTGCAGAAATTGTGTCTGGAGATAAAAGGGCCTCTCTTTCAAACACCTGCATGGAAGGATTCACACCACGTGTTCCAGAGGACAAATTGCTGCCACTGAGGCAGCCACTCCACGGAGTTTTTGAAATCACCTTCAAGGTGCTTAGATCTAAAAACCTATACTTTAAAAATCAAGTTTGAGCAATTTTCTCTGCACTATTCTAATGCATTTCAACATGTTTAAATGAATACATCAAGTAAGAATTATCCACTTCTTAGTACTGCAGTGTTTCAGGACGGAAGTCAAATATTTCCCACTGCAAAGGATTGTAAAGTTATGTTGGCCTGTGATTTACCCTAAACTTCTTTTTATATATATTAGCTACAGGCCTGACACAGTAGATTGATTTAACTCTATTAATTATAACTTGACTTTATTAACAGGACCCCTCAGTAGAAAATAAAATTTAGCATTTGCCTGGATTTCTACTTCAATTATTTCTCCAGGGAAATTAAAATCAACATTCATTGATAATCATCTCCCAACTGCAACATTTCCAAGGATTTGGCATGTTTTGCTTGCCAGAAGAATTCAAAAATCCATAAACTTTGAGCAACTGTAGGAAACAAACATGCACAATTTTGTATTCTACCACAGTATGATGGAATGATACACGAGGTTTGCTAAATTACAGTAGTAACTTTAAACAAATTTTAATGCATCCATGAGCACCACTGCCTTTATCTGAATAAGCAAGTGCCACAACTGCCACTGCAAGGGAACAGCTGTGACACAAACAGATCCCACATGCAACTCATCCTGGGGAAAATAAAGTGTTTTCCCTTAGCTGCCACAACAAATTAAAGTTCCTTTATTGGCTGATTGAGGAGAAGTGCACTCAAGTCTATTATTTCTTTCCCTCAAGTGTCTGGAGTCTGCAAGCAAAGAACAAAGTGCTCCCTTTGCCCAACTGCTGCAGGAGCTTGCAAAACACAGGATTATCCTTCAGAAACAGAGCAAGTCTCTCCCCATCTCAAAAAGAGATTTCTCAAGTCAGTTTTATCTTGGGTTCAGCTTCTTTACACACCAGGCAGGTATCTGTCTTTAGCCCTTACTAGACCCATGTCTTCCCCCCCTCTGCTGACAAATAAAAGCAGCCACAACCTCGTTGGCACCCACGGAACTGATCACACAGCTGATCTTTGTGTTCTCTTTAGACTCCAGGTAAATAGCTTGGCTCTTGTGGTACCTGTAAAAAGAAAAGAAAATAAAAAGAAAAGGAAGCACATTAATCCATTATTGATAAAGCTGGACAGAGTAAATTTGAAGTCTGCCTTTCTTTCCACACCACTTTCTTCATCTTTGCAAGACAGTGAGTGATGTGATCACACAAACACACACACAAACACACTCTGCATTTAATGACATTTTGAAATGCAGGAGGGTCTTAATTCACATTCAGCTCTGCACTGAAGGTTACTGAAAACAGATTTCACAGCTGCAAGGGGGAGAGGCAGAGCCCCAGCCACAGCCCAGGAAACAGTGACTGACAACACCCCCAGGCTTCAAGCGTTAATCCAAGCAGCCCTTCCCATTTCAGACACAGGATGGATTTCAGAAGGCAACTCCTTATTTTGCCTGACAAAACGTGACAGAGCAAATCACAGATACTCAAGTTATTCCCCAATACAGAATTACTAGAGCACCACCCTCAATCAGTGCAGTCTGTGCATTGTTTAATGAGACCTCAAATTTCTGATGCTGTCCTATGCTGTGAAAATACTGTAATGAGCTGTAAATATCTGCCATAAGGAGACCATGACTAAGCATATCCATTTCAGATCATATTTTAAGCTCTATAATGTTCTTAATGTGTCGTATATAAAACAAAGACTTTGAAATTTGTAACTCGAATTGTTTGATTCTGTGGACTTCTCTCCAAGTGCTGCAGTGTGCCAGCCCCAAATCCCCACTTTCTGTTCATTCTGCCTCATCCTGTTCCACAGGCAGAACTAACTACACTGGAGCAGGTGATTTGTAAGTAAATCACCTTAATCAAGCAAGCACCAAAATACTTTACAGTTCTAAAAGCATGGCTGTATTTTCACCTTTGCCCTAATCGTGATTTTACCTGGGCAATCCAAGCTGCAGAATCCCTGCACAGATATTCCCCCAGTGCCACTCCCTGCAGCCTGACTGCCATTTGCAAAATGCATGGATTTATTTCATCTTTACAGTTATTCCTACAATAACCATACTGTACAAGTGGAATTCTTCCAGTGGTTTATTCCACAATCTCTTCCTATTGGCTTTTGCACTCGGAATTTTCACAGTGCTTGCCAGTCACTGGAATGAGAGTCAGCTTTGAGCCTTCCAAACATTACCCATGGAGGGGGGAGGGAATAAAGAAATCCCCAAATCCTGCAACCTTTAAAACAGTGGTTGGCCACAGGTGTCTTTCTCCTTCATTTTGACAGAAACAATGTCACTGGGTTCAGGGCAATGCAACAGCAACAATGATCTGAGCCAACAAAATCTCAATTTAGCCAGTCCAGATGTCATTAAATGACACAAAGGAACTCAAAAAGCTACTACAAAGCCCAGGCCTCACGAAGATGAGACAAAAATCTCAGTCCAGCAGTGCCCTACCATGCCATGCTGTACTTAAGCAAGAGTTTTGATCTTGATACAAGCAGAGGTACCAGTGCAAACAACAGCTCTCCAGTGTCAGCTGTGCCCACACACAGTGAAATATTTTTTCCCCACTTTCAATTGATTCCCAGTGAATTCCAAAGCTGATGGCACACGTGTCAGAGGCTTTGTTGAGCCCTTGGATTTCACCTCACGAATTGCTGTCCATCAGTAAGTGAATGTTAATTGTGCACAGAAAAGGCAAAGAACTGAGTCAGCAGTGTTTCACTGAGGAGTTGTCTCAGCTGTCTCACGCTCCACGCTCACACAGACAGGGCAGCTGAAGGCACAGCACCCTGCTGTATCAGTTACCTGCTCATGTCTCACCCTTCTGCCAAGTTCATACATCCAGAGAGGGAAAGGATTGAGGAAATTACCTCCAATGAAAAATGCAATGGGGTTTAAGTTGGCTTTCAAGAAAGCAGAGCCAAACAAGTCACTGTTGCAGTAGGTAAAACACACCAAGTGAGGCAAGCAGAAATAATTCCATTTCCTGCTATAAAATATTTTGCTGAAAGGCCAAGATTTCCAACTGCAACTCCATCAGAAGATGGAAAGAAATCCCTCTGCATTATTGTAAAAGCAAAAAGAACAAGCTTTCCAGTGAACTGTGGTTCAGGATTTGATGGGGGAGCACAGAGCTCTGAGGATAAAAAAGCTGAGTCTAATTCCACATTCACCTGAAACACTCCACTCTGGAGACGGCTCTGAAATGTCTCTGCAAGACTTCAGGGGGTTCATTACTGGCCTTAAACATTGCCTGTTTTCAGGTAATTGTCATGCAGGGCTGCATCAGGAAACAGAGAAAGTCATTCCTGGGCTGTCAGGTTCAGGATTTCAGCACTCTTTGTGCACCTCAGGAAGAATTACCCTCCCACTACCAAGAGTTACTTCATTATTTTAGAACAGCAGCTACTTTGCACAAGTACTGTTACTATCAATCAAAAAAAGCTAAGCAGGATTATTACAACCAAAAAAAATGTAAAATACTGGGCTTAAAGCAGCATAAAAACGAGGCAGCCAGGAAAGACAACAGCTGGAATTCCTGACAGCAAGACCCCCATGACAACTGAACTCAGCAAGATGAAAATATCTGTTAAGTGTTTTATGTCCCAGCTAGATACCCTTCAGAGAGAGCTGGTGCTTTGGTGAGATCCTGAGCTCACTGAAGCTCTTCCAGGTTTAAATTTAATGGGAAGTTTTGAGCTTTACTGACAGATTACTTCAGATACCTTTTTTTTTTCTTTCTTTTTTTACTCATGAACACTTTTCAAGTACTGCATATGCTTCAAAATTCTGAGGAAGAGTTTATTCATCCAAATATATCCCGGGGATAGTCACTTAACATACAAAAGAAAATTATGAAAGCAAAAAAAAGAACTTGATGAATCTGTGGAATTAGTAGCCTGTTCAGTTCTTATCTGCTTTACACTTCAGGGATGTTTAAACTGCAGGGAGCAGCTTTTATGAGAGCTGTGGACACTGAACTCACAATTAAACTCCAGTCAGAAAAAAACCTGATCAACTGGCCAAGGTGATTGCTATGTAAAAAAACCAGCTTCACACCTACCCCTGTGATAAAATTACAGCCTCATCACTTGTTGTTTTGAGCCACCAGAACACTGAAGTGGGCTACAAATAAGCAGATGACTTTTTGAAAGCAAATTGCTTTCTGCTCAAGGAGTTCAAGATTGCCCCCTTGATTATCCAGGTTTGCAAGTCTCATGGATTGAGTTTAAGATCTACTAAGGTTCATCTGCAGAATTTAATATTTTCCTTGTGTTTTGTGAGGCTTGTACAGCTGTATGGCCATAAAACTCAACACAGACAAATCCAATCAGCAATTCTGAAGTTGCCTCTCCCAGGTGGGTTTGATCTTTAAAGGTTATCTGGATTTATTAGAAGCATTTTTCATCCTGAGCAGCTGGTGGACGACGTTTCTTCTGCCACCTTGTGGAATGCTGGGCACAAAACTCAACCTCGGGAACGGGAGTGCTGCTGACACAAATCATGGAGTGCCTGGACCCAAGCTGGGCAGCTTCAGTCACATCCCACTGTGGTTGCTGCTGCCTCTCCTACCTCTTATTAGGTTTGACTTCCTAAGTGCCACAGTGGGCCATGAAAAAGATCCAAGTCTCCTTTTATTGGAGCCACCAGTGATCTCTGAAAGCCTGCAGGGTGTGAACACTCCATCATCACCTCTGCTTTACTGATAAACCATGAGCCTGTGCAGGGAGCAGCAAACCTCTGCCCAAAAGCATTCTGTCCAGCAATTCTTTGAGCACAGCCATTTCTCTGTGCAGCCTCTGCCTCCTCACTACACAACACACAGGCTGATGGAAACAGAAATTCTCCAGGCCTCACCATCTCTTGTCATAGTAGAGTTTTCCATCTTCTATCCGAGCTTCAAAGCGCTGTGCTGGAGACTCTGCTGGTGTGGCTGGGAGGTGCTCAGGAGAGGAGGGGGAGGCTGGGGACAGCACAGACACTCTGGTTAAAGACCAGCACATCTGACTGCAAAACTACAGTTAATAAGGTCATGTGTGCAGAAATAACAAGCAGGGAAAGCTGCAAACTCAACTATCCACCAGGAAAATATTACATATTGTGATGAGTAACTCAACTTCTGCCTTGAGTTAAAATGTTCACTGAAATACAGCATTTATGTGAAAAAACATTCATGGGTAAGTGACGGACAATACATCCTTGATTTTGATTTGGTTATAATCCCCAGTTAATTAAATATGGTTAAAATTAATGAGGCAAGCTAGTTCCACTCTGTATTGAAATAAAGCATACAGGCACATCTAGAGAGCTGAAGGCAAAAATCCTAAGTGGCCAAACCCTCAATGGACCTGACAAGCAGACAAGGTGCCCAGATACACCTGAATATAATGGAAAACCTCTTTTCCCAGTTGGATTGCCCCATGCCCAGGGGTTTCAGCCACCAAAGATGTACGTGCCCCCCTTCCCACCCCTGACAAACATCAGCACCACACAAAGAGCAGCAATTCCACAGCCAAAACAATTCCACAGCCAAACTGCACAGCCAAACACCTCCAGTACCATTCTCTGCTCAGAGCAGCCCCCAGTGAACAAGTTCCAAAGCATCTGTAACTCACCTGGTCTCTTGGGTGATTTCAGCTACATGGGAAGAGAGCAAAGCAGTGTTAGAGATCTGACAGGAGCCACAGAAGCTGCAGTGATCATTTCAGGTATTTTACTTTCTGTGCTCTGAATATTTCTATTTTAAATGCTCTGTTAAGTGGCATAACACATAACCAGAGCAGGGTGCTCTTAACAGCCAAAGGTGCAGATAATCAGTATAACTGAGGCCAAAATCATATAATGAAGCCAAAAACCTGAACTTGAGAGCATTCAGCTAACCCAGTCCAACAAGTCAAACCCATCTAACACACTATTTTTGACACAACATTTCTCAGGGTACACAAAATATAGCAGATAAATCATTAGAAACCTTAACAGCTGGCACAAAACCAGTGTTGCACTTCCATCCTCAAAATGCCTTAATGAGCAGCTTATAGTCTAAGAAATTAGATAAGCCTTCAGGTGTTCAGCAAGAAAACAATAGGTTAATCAAAACCAGAAAAACTACAAACATGCACACTGCCCCCTATCCAGCTTGCTGAAATCTTGTGACAGCAGGGAGAAAAAAATTCCCAAAAAATCCTAGCCCACACTAAGGCCTAAACCAAAGGCAGCCTGAGATCTCCCAGAAAAAATCACTGACATCTGTTCAGCCATAAGGAAGAAACTCCTTAACAGAGCTCGTCCCTTGGTTCACACAAAAGGTAACATTTTTAGATGACAGTCATTCAAATTGGGTTAATTAAACCTCAATAAAAAAGAGGAGATACCATCTTGCTGAATCTTTTATTGTGCTACTTCAGAAAGCCTAGAGGGATTAAATAGTCCCACATCTCAGAAAGGAACATAAGAGTTCTCTTCAGGGGAAAGTATTTGCCTTCTCTTTAAAATGAAGAAATACAGTCAAGCAACAATCCTTACCTTATTCAGTGTTCTGAGGTCCTCCATTATTTGCTCATCAGTCAACAAATAATTTAGCTGAGGTATCCAGAATTAAGGTTTCCACAAGCTCTAGACAAGCAAGGCTAAAAATTAAAGGTCATTGACATTTCTCTTGACTCAAATAAGCCAAAAGGTTTCTAGGATTTCAATAATGTCTTACTTGAGCTTTTTTTAGTCAAGGAATTAATGCAAGTCCATCCCCAGCATCTTAGCAGCAGAGTGCAAAAGCAGAGTGCAAAATCACTTTAACTTATTCAGACACAACCATCAATGAAAAACCTTTAGTGCACTGACATTTACTTCATGGAGGCATCAGGCACCAGCATTTTCAGTGGTTTTCATCTTGTATTTCTGTGGAGAAGAATCTGTGAGCTGAATGAACAGACTCACTTCAGCTTGTGTACAATGAAGCTGAATCCCACCTACACCTAGTTAAATAAGACTTTGTGTGGCTGGGGATAAATAAGAGCCTACAATGCACCTGAAAACAAACCCAAATAAAACAGAAAATAGAAGTTAGTGTATTATAGTCTTATTAGAGCTCTGCTGTACTTTTGTTTCTTCGTAACAAGTGTTTAGCCAAAATTATTCAAGTATTAAACTGAAGTTAACAATTGCTGGGCTGCATCTCAAGGATTTTGGTTCTGATGGACTTTAATCCTCTCCCAGTGAGCAAAGGCAGAGAATTTCATGCTGTGGTTGCTGTATCATGCTCAATTAGCAGGTCATGTTCACTATGAAACTCATTTATTTTGGATGAGATAGGGGCACTAATAAATGACTTTTTTTTTTTCCTGAAAGAGTGAACAGAATCTCCAACCAGAAAGAGGTTAATTGAAACTGGAGATGCTCATGACCATCCTGCATGAACTCCAAAAGTTCAAGGTTTGATATTGCCTTCAGAAAATGAGAGTCACTCAGATAAGTTTTTTTAATCTCAGACACACAAGTTTAGAATCTAATAAGAAGCCTCTGCAAAGCGAATATCCTTGCCTTCCTCTCCAGGTGAATTTAATACACAAAAAGTGCCTATCATCACAGAGGAGCTAAAAACATCTTTCCAGAAGCCAAGGAACATTTTAATTCTGACACATGCAGCAAGGCAGATCCTAAGGATTACACAGACAAGTTTTTCTGTCTCTTGTGATACATGAAAACAAGATGAATCTTCCTTTTTTCTTATTCAAAGAACAAATCTAGCGCCCCTTGCTTTTGCTATGCATCTCTGGATTAGAGATCTGAAGCCTCTATCAGAAATGGAAAAACTATTTTGATATGACAAATATGATCTTTCTGGTAAATGCTTTGTCACATCCTGAAATGAGAAAAGCTCTGGCTCATGTAAAAAGCCATTTACTATCTATGGAATCAATTATCTCAGCATATATATATATATATATTTAGTGTTCTTTTAAAGCTTTTCTTTTGTGAAATAAACTGCCTTTGAATTGCAGGATTCAAAGTATTCTCACTGACAAAAAAATGAAGTTATCTCATGATACTATAAGGTTTGAGTCAGGATACCAAGGGATCTCCAAACTCTATGTATGTATTGTATTCTATAACTGCTCTATTGCTTTAACACACGTTACACGTGACAATTGTGCTTCAGTATTCCCCAGGTTCAAATCTGATCCTGCCATTTAATTCCCTTTTCCTTGCTGAACAAAACCATAAAGGTGTGGGAAGCACAGGGGCTGCAAAGCCAACAGTGACTCCAAGAAAGGATATCTGGGGCAGGTTTCCTCCTCTTGTCTGGGATGGGAACTGGATCATTTGGTCGCCGTCTCAGTTTCCTCGTCATAATAGGCTTCACTTCCATTGAATCTGTGGAGTAATGAAGTTGGAGAGCTGATAAGGCCACACAGAAAGGAGTAAGCAGCAGCAGCTTTCTACACAAGGCACAAGGAAAATAATCTTTCCTCTTTCACACAGCAAATTGGATTTCTTTTTTTATTTTTTGTGTCAGCTGCCAGCATGGAAGTGCTGCCAGTGATTCCAGGTTCTCTCTGCCATCAGGTCACCGCTCAGTGCTGCACTGCCATGGTTACAGCTGCTCCAGGTACAGATAAGCAGCACAATGATGCTACAAGGATTCAAGGCAAATTCCTTTCATGCTAATATTATCTGCTTGGGAACAGATTTGAAAGGCCAAGTTCATGGAGTTCTTTCCCAGCCCAACTCAGATCATTAATAGCATGTAAAACACCAGCTACAAATCAATTGCTCTCTCATCTTCAAGGCAGAAAAACAGCTTTGTCAAAAGATTAGAGAGAATTTCAGTATTGAAGACTGATACAAGTCTGCTGGAGTGATTTCAAACAAACAGTATTAAAATTCAGATTATCCAAGAATGATTAATGAAATGAGCCTAATTAATAACATGCAGAGCAGCAGTTGACAGGAAGTAAACTGTAGCATATGCACCGGGGAAAAAGAAGAAAGTCTGTTAAAAACTTAAAACACCAGTCTCATCACCAAGTAATTATCTGAACTTAGTTTGTCCAAATGCCTGCAGGTAACCTTTACTGAACAACTTCACTGGAACTCTCCCCACTCAGTCCTTAATTTGTGAAGAGATGTTGAGCTGGCAGCCAAGAGACCACATCATAAATGCCAAACACATCATCTAACCTCCCTTTCTATCTGCTGAGATTTATTTGCTCATCTCTGAGCACCCCTGAATCACACCCTGGGTAGCACTTCAATTTGTGAAGCCCCTTTGGCTCCCTCGAGACACAAAAACCTTGAGCAGCTCTGTGTGTGCAAGATACACCAAATTCCTTCTCTCCTCATCTCAAGGGTGAACAAGGATGACCATGAGACCAGACTTCATAAATAAATAAAAGAAGTTACCAGGGAAACTGCATAACTCAAGCTGATTTCCAGTCCACATCAGCCCTAAGAGTTTGTACTAAGCCAAGAGCACCATTTAATACACCAAAGCAGGGTTTAATTCCCACTTCTGAGTATTAATTAAATTAGTAGTTTATATAAAACCTGTAGATACTGTGCAAGAAATATATGAAGGGTGTAACTCATGGCCAGGCCTCAGCAACAAAACCAGCACTATCAGTCCATGAAGTGAGGGAGCTCCTCTCAGAGCATCAAATCAGACTTTTGGTTCAGTACCACAGCAACAAAATTCTTTAAAATTCTTTCAGGGTTAATAATTAACCCTGATTCAGCTCCCCGGTGCCCATTACCACAGAGCACTGCAAGGCACCAGGGGTACCAACTGCCTCAAAGACATCTGTCCATTTAATATCAATTTTCTACAGCCTGGACACAAATGTAACCCACAAATCCATTTTTTTTCTGGCTTTAAGAAGCATATTTCGACCTCTGTTGTTTGGCTTTCTCCAACTACTTGACCACCCACTCCTGTAGGAAGAAAAGGACACAGTTTTTAAAACCTGGCATCACTGGTTGGGCCAATATTGGGACATCTCTCAGTAATTTTATTGCTACATCAGGGAACCAAAGCAGCCTCTTTCCCTGCATGTAAGCAATCACATCATCCACTCAGCTGCTCCACTGGCACTGCTTGATTCACCTGTTAGCAATTCACTGAATTCTGAGCTGCTTTCTCTATGAAAAGACCCTCAATTTATCTTCAGCCCTTCTTGGCACTTCCCACCAGCAGTCTGTGTAAAGCAGCACTGCCACCTTTACAGCTCTCTTCCCAAGCAGGAGCAGAGTGGATAACACAAGGGACAGGTGTTTATCTTCTTTACCTCCTGTTAATTCCATGGTTAACTTTTCATTCTCAATCATCTTCTTCTTCTCTTCCAACTCCGCTATCAGATTTTCCTTAAGCTCAATTTTCTTATCCTCAAACTCCTTTGCTGCTGCTTTCTTTTCCTTCACGTAATTTTTCTCCACCTGATCTGTCTAATGCAAACCCAAAGAGCAAGAAGGTTAATTAAGGACTCAAGTTAATGATATCACAACAGCTTTTCAAAATGCGTTATTGATCAGCTTTTCAGTTCACAACTGGTGTGAGTTCTAAAGATTATCGATATTCACAATCTACAGAAAAACATCTAAATATGACTTAGTGCCATTATATTGGCAAAAGAATTACTTCTAAAAAGACATTTTAACGTTGCATAACAAATCAAGTCTCTAGCAGAGAGCTCTGCTGATTTATAAACAGCACTTTTTATCTTAAACACCCTTTCTTTGACCAGCCCAATGCACAGCCAGATCCAAGAGGCCAACAGCAAATATTTAATTCTATTTTAACAGCAAAGTGCAGAAGTTACTTGAGGTAATACCAGCAGTGAGCTCTACTACATCTCAAGTGTAACAAGCCAGCTAGAGGAAGGAAAGTTCTTTCAAGCCTTCTGGGAAAACAAGCCCAAATTCTGGTTGATGAAACAATGTTTATGCCTCTTCCATCTAATTAATGCATATTTTTGATAAATTAAGAGTACTTACTTCCAGCTGCAGGAACAGTTCTGAAACACAAGAAAGACTTAATTTATTACCTTGAAAGCTGCACAAAATTGCTTCCTTAACATTTTAAACCAAGACAGGCAGTGAAGCAAATAATGCATGTACTTATCCAACCTCTACTCTGACTTCACAGCTTTATGCTGAAAAAAAAGTGACTATGAAAAAGTTCCACAAAAACACACTGTTACTAGAGGTTTTTTACAGATTGTCACCTCACTGAAAAGCTTCCACTACTCCACACTATTCAGTTCAGCTGTTATTCCCAGAAGCACTAAGCAGGCAGCCCATCTTTCTTCCAGTTTAATTACAATCAACTAATAATAGAAACTTGAAATATGCAGCTAAATATTCACAGTTTTAGCCAACTTCACAGATCTCAGCAGTGACTGGTTCACAAATAATTCTGCTGCTGTCAGGAGCCTGATCTAAATCCAAATGTGTGACTTCAGGCTGGTTAAGCCTGGGAAAACAAGGGAATTGTGCAGCACTGAGGGTTAAATGCCAAAATGTGGCAATGATCAGTTCAAGTCAGGCCTACAGATGAGGTGAGTGCTCTTTTGGGTGTGAAATAACCCAGAATAACCCTGTTGCTGCTGCTTGTGCCATCTCTGACAACTTGAGATGAAGCAGGATGGGACCCTTCTTGCATTTTTTGGAGGAGTACTGCCCAAACCAAAATTTTCACTCGAAATAGCAGGAAAAAAAGCAAACTGAGGTCCCTGATCAGCCCTCAAGGCAGCACATTGCACCAGCACACTGAGCTTTGGCAAGACATGAAACAGTAAAACCTTCTGTAAAGATCACAAGCTTCAAACATGTTTTGGAGAAGGCTGTAGCAGCAACACTGTACTACTCCATTATTAAAAAAAAACAAATTAAAACCCAGTAATAGAGACACACCAAATATAAGAATGCTGCAATAAAACTTTCTATTTGCAAAGCATGAAAGCAGCATTATGTAGATAACCAAACACAGGTAAACCTAAACTGTTGCTTTAATAAACTCAGCATGGGAAGGACAAACACATTCATTCCTCATTCCTGTAGTACAAGGCAGTTGGATTTTTTAATCATAAAATTCCAAGTGATCACCACCTGCCCTCCTGTGGAAGAGCTCTGCTGCTGCAGCACTGCTCGTGGCCAGCCAGAAATACCAGTTTAATTTTATCAAAATAGCCCAGGCTTGCCAGGATGCAGCTCTAGTGCACATGAAAGGTCTTTTTGGAGGTCTTTTCCAACCTAAATCATTAGTGAAATTCATCTCAGGAGACAGCAAATCCTTCACCTTCCCAAGCACTTTCAGAAATACAGAATTGCTTTTTTTTTCTGAAGAAGGAACAGCTACATTTCCTATATCCACATGCTGCCTTCTATAAAAGTCCCTGCTTCAAGATCCAAGGTAAGAAACTACTTGAAAGGGAACAGGAAAGAGGGAGGGCAAGCAGCTGGATCTGATTCCCAAGCCATTCCCCTGCAGCAGCACAGTAAAACCACCCAGAAGGACAAGCACTGGGCACTTTAAAAATTAACTTGGGCCTTTGCTCCTTGAAACAGAGCAGGACACAAAGTCCAGGCAGCCCATTCCATGTCACAGCCATGCAGAACAACAGTTCCAGCAGCAAATCCTCTGCATTCACTGCTCACAAACAGATCCTTGGGAAAGCATGTGCTCCTGACTTCCCACTCCTGCAAACTGAAGGAGACAGGGCACCCAAAGGCCTCAGCAAGGGCCTCAGGACAACAAACCCAAGTGGGAGACTCTGGGTTAGACAGATAAAAATGGAATCATCTTTTCACTTTTGCTGTTTCACACAAATGAAGAGTAAAACTGTTTATCAGTCAGCAAACAATGCTGATCAAGGCAAGAAAATAATCAAGGTGGATCCTGTCATGTTTGGTGCGCTCTGAAAAAACCCTGCAATGTACCTAAAGATCCCTTTGCTCCAGCAAGTTCCTTTTCTTTAAAGGACAGAACTACCTCTTTTTTACTTCAGGTGTTACACAAAACACACATTAAGTTATTTGCAGTGTTTTAGAGAGAAATTCCACTTACCTGCATTTCGTATCCTTTCTTTGTACTGCTGGTCCAACTTTTTCATCCTTTTCTGATATTCTTGAAGAGTACCTGGTGGAAATAAATTGTAGATTCCCACTGCATTTTTTCCCCAAGTATTAAATACCCTCAAGGAGTCATACACCACTTGAAGCGCATTCCCTGGAGAAAAAGATGGGCAGTAGCTGACATTTTTAACTCTGCAGCACAGCTGAGAGCCAACGTGCAGTGAAGGATGCTGCTCACATCTTTCCAAACCCCCATCCTTCTATGACATTTGAAAAGTGCTGAAAATAAAAAAACAAAGCTGCTCTTCAAAGCTTACCTTCCTGCAATTGCTGTAACTGCCTCTTCAGAGATGCCAGTTTGTCCTGATACATCCTGCAAACAAAGCAGGAAACTTTAAACATTAAGTTTATTTCACCACCTCTTGAAGTTACTTGTTTACACAGAATCAAAAACTTTCCAGAACTTCAGGAAACAAATGAACTACAAACTAAAAGAGTTTTATTCAAATGAAAGGTTCTCATTCTGTCTTGAAAATTCTGGCATTTCTTTGGTTCTACAATGGCTTTACAAATTGGGATAAAATAATGTTTTATTCCAAACTGTTTTATGTTGAAATCTAAAATGACATTTAGATCTACAAACATCAGAAACTTTACAGCAGAATCATTCCTGCACTATGTCAGGTTTTAATATCTGTGTATTAGCTCCCCACATTATTAACAAAACCCACCAAAGTCTATTCCTGGTGCTGCTGCAGACCTGCATTTCTTTTACCACACATCTGTGGTTTAACATTGGCCAAGTCTTCCTGACCTGCATAAAAGCAGGTCTCTGCCAGTAAGCAAGAACTCAAAGTATTGCAAATGCTCCTAAACATCATGGGGGAACTATTTCAAATCTCCCAAAAGTCCTGAATTCTGCTTCAGGACTAGAATTCAATTGTTTAAAGCATTTGGATGGGTATCTTACTTTTCCTTAGCTTATTTAAAGCAGAGCCTTTATTTTATTTGAAGAATCTGTCTGCAGCAGGATCCATTTGCAGCTGCTCCCAGAACTCATAATTATTTCTTTGCCCAAAACAGCAGCAGCCCTTAATTCCTTGAATTTATATAAAACAGAGAAGGTAACTGAGCAGAGCAGAAATGCAAATGTATGGACTTGTGAGCTATTCCACTGGGGTAAGCACTGAAAACTCCCAATCTTGGCCCAAAACTTTGCCAAGTTTGAGGCAATAAACACCCCTAAACCCACAAATAAACAGAACATCACCTTCCTTGTGATTGGAATGGGTTACTTACTGTTCTTTCATTTCTACAAAGTCCTCCTCCTCGTGCTTTGCCAGGTCTGTTTCACTGGCATCCTCAGTGTCTAAACAAGGCAAAAAACAAGTGGCTAAAATTAAAAAAGTATCTAAAAAAACCCCAAACTAAGTAGTAAATTATTTAAGAACAAGGAAACAGGCAAACAAAAAAGAAATCCCCAAACATCAGGCAATTTAATATCAAAGACCATCTAAGAGATTAATTCAGGAGGGAAATGAAACATCTCCCTGCAATTGTGAGTTTTGCAGTGCAGCTTTACATCAAGTCTGAACAACTTCAACTTCAGAGAAGTTGGGAATTTCTTCCCATTTAAGACATGGGGCTCTTCATTAACACACACACACACAGGTGAGACACAAACAGCCTAAAAACTCTGAGAGATATTTCACAGACATGTTACTGGAGCTCCACCCACTCAGTGCTGCTCGGGTTAACCACAAAGGTCTCACCAAAGACAGCAGTTACTGACTGGGATCTGAACTTTTGAGCTGCAGTTCACTGAGAAGAACTTCAAAATTCAAACAACAGCACTGCATAAAAATGGCTGCATTTAATAAATAGACAGAGTAAACTATAAATAAAGTAAATTGCTGTGGGATTGCTGTTTTTTTGCTAAGACTTTTCAGGCTTCTGTTTGTAACACATGGGTAGCCAAGAATCTATTACCTTTCTAAAGAGGGGTCAGTGCCTCCAGACTTTACAGGGTACAGCTGAGAAACCTAAACCACAGCTAAATCCCTATGCATGGAAGAGGGACCCAGCCTCTTAAATCAAACCTTTCTCACATTTTTCTTAAATTACAGTTTAAACTTAAGATAACATGCACCAAAGATAAAC
>VZTZ01005660.1:0-36290 GCA_013400955.1 Drymodes brunneopygia | reverse complement strand
TCACTGAGAAAAATGTATATAGGATGGTGATTGTAATAGAGGAGAAAGTATCTGTCCTTTTGCTTAAGAGAGACGTTTCTACAGACAATCTAAATGGAGTAATATATTATAATCACTGGTACTTGACAGTTGCTATTGCTATTATCCAATATTAACTTGCAAAGAATTTGCACCAATCTTTGGCCTCCTTTGTTAAATGAAAGGAATGTCTCTGATCTCTCTGTCAGTCCATTCATAACAAAAAAATTCAGACCTATTTTCTCCAAATGCATCTCACTTTGAAAGAGAGGTCTCAGCTATGTTTTGATCAGTCAAGCTTCACGAAAATACATGCTCAGAAAGATCTTTTCAGCATTGCCTATGAGCAAATCTGCCATGTGAGCCCTGTGCAAAGAAGCACACCCTTATCCATGCCCTCCAGGGCAACAAAGGCTTCAGCTGGAGGTTTCATCTTCTAAAATTACTGTAAATCAAGTCACGAGACACAAATCAGTGAAAACCCAGGCTTTGTTACCCTTACTGCTCACAGGTCCAACTTGATATTTAATATGAGGATGAAAAAAAGCTGTTGAAAACCTAACTTTATACTTTGAAATTGGTTCTTTTCTGTGCTGTGTGAAAATTTGCATGTGGTTATGCTAATCTGGGGTTCCCAGTATGGGAGCTGCATATCCTGCTTAATAGTAACCACACTTCAGAGCAAGATTGAATGTGATCTCCCCAGTGCTGAACTCTTTTGAAAAACTGCAGGCATTTATTTTGGGAGCCTAATAAAGACTTAGAAGTCCAACTCCTGGCACTTCTTTGTGCAGATATTTGTCCTCCATGTGTCTGTTATAGTGGCAGTTGGGGGCTCTGTGTCTGTGCTGTCAGGGCATTGTAGGTACACACTGCAGGTGGCTTTTCCTGCGTGGTCCCCTTGATGCAATTCCTCCAGAACAAATTTCAGGGGCTGGGTAGAGGAAAATACGGGTGCTGTAGAGTAATGTGTCTGCCTCAGGGAACAGTGCTGCACCTCTGCCTCTTAAAAAGGAGTTTTTGCAGGGACCCTGCCTCCCTGGGTTCTGACTCCGCAGCCTGGCATATCTCACACAGCATGAATTCACTCAGCCCTTCTGGCTGGATTTCACTTTTGCTTACAGCCACTTCTGGACTAATCTCTCTGTATTAGCATGTTCCAAGCAGTGAGTGACAGCTGTGTTACTGAACTGCAACAAAGAACTCGTAGGGAAATCGGCCCCTCTTTCCCTCTGCTTCTTTCTGACCAGAGTGACACTCATTGGTTCAAGTGATACTGTGAACTTTATCGCTTTAATGTATTGCCTCCTCTTTATGTTGCAGTAAGAAAAAATGATGATATCATTATAAGCCTATCTATTAAAAGGACAGTTGAAGAATCACTTTGGAAAAATAAAAAGAAATTTAAAAAATAATATCTCTATTCCTTTTCACTCACAAAGTAAGGAGCAACCTGAACTCTCCTGGAATTAATCTTTCAGGCATGCAATGATGCTGTAGAGCAATGTAAGGATTTGTGCCACAGCAGCAAGGGTCATTTTAAAGGTGTTGCACCCTGAAGTGCCAGGGACTGTCACCCTGAAAAAGGAGAGCTCTGATTTTAAACCAGTACCAAGAAGTTTGCTCAACTTTGAAAGTCAGCTCCATCAGAAGAGAGCAGTAAGCTGGGAGAGGGGACAGAAAACATTGAGGTATCTGCCACTTGAAATTCTCTTATAAATAAAGAGGGACAGGGAGAGTGAAGTACTCTCCTTGGAGTAAATCAAGCAATATTTGTAAGCAGAGTATATTAAAGAGAAAAAAACCCCAACAGTGTAATGGTAGAGGAAAGGACAAAACGGTGAAGCAATTTCATGGAATCAAGAATAACTGCAAAGTTTTTACCTGCTGATTCTTCAAGTTCCTAATCTACCAAAACTTGGTCTTTCTTAAGCACCTGCTTAGAAAATCCCACCTTCATACCATATGACATGAAAGTGAAAAGCAACAAGTGAAGAAGGCACTGTATTTTATATCTTGCTCAGGTGTCCAAGCCCAATGGTTGTCATGCTCCTCAGAAGATTGTCCAACTTGTGCCTCTTTTGTTTATGTACCTCTAACAATCTAACATAAAGACAAATTCAGCAACAGGTTTCTTCTTTCCATAGGGTTCTCTGGAAGGTATCTTAAGAGAAAAGTAATGCATAGAAAGTGGAAGTAGATCAGAAATCAGGAGCAAGGAGACTGGAAACAGTCTAGAGAGGGTGGGAAACATGAATGTTAGATGTGTCTTGAGAGGCTTATGAAGGGGGTTATTTGACAGGGTGCCCATGATAGCAGGTTGATGGGGCTCAATGACACAGTGCTAAGATCCCAATACTCTGGTAGTGGTCTCTCTCTCACATTTCTTTCCCTCTCATTTCTTTCTCTGCATTTAGGAAAAGAGGAGGCACATCAGCTCACAAGAAGATATTTTCCCTGAAACAGAGCTTCTTAAAAGACTCACTGCTTTAGCTGGAAGATGGCTTTTACCAAAGAGCACTTGTAATGAAAAAAATACTGAATTTCTAATATATGCTCCTGATGGAGAGAAGCTCTAATTCAGCTGACACAGAGGAAGTTACAGCGTGTTGTTCCAGAATGTTCCAGCACAAAATTAGCTCTACCTTCCACAGTAATTAATTGCTTTTCTACAGGGGAAAAAACTTTGTCACTTGGTTTTGAGTGAGTTTCATCATATATACTCTCCCCATCACCGTCTCCATGGCAAAGACTGAAGTGTTCTGCAGTTACTCTTTTCTCCATCACAATGTCAGTGAAACAGACAACTCAAAGCTGCTGAAGTTGAAGCAACAACTTCAAGCAGACAAAGCTAAGTTACCACACTTTTCCTTACCCTGATCATCATTCATGTTGATGACTCTTTCTAGGAGTCAGGGAGGAAACTTAAATGATGCAAAGGCTCAGAGAATGAATTGGAGGAGTAAAGGAAACAAGATTTAAATTTTGGAAGGAAGAAAGTTGTTATTCAAAGGAGCTGATAACTTGTCTCTGCCACATTTCACACTTTTTTTACCTGCTGCTGTAAAGAAAGATGTAAAGTCATTTTAAGCTATTTTACAAGCACTAAGCTGACAGCAGGAGGCCAAGGCTTTCTCTTTATTTTCTCCGTGCAGAACAGCCTGTGGTAGCTTGTCCCTTGTTGTGCCAAATCATCTTTCCAAGTCCGCTCATAATGTTTAGCAATGGCTTGAAAATGCAATGTTTGGTTACTGTGGAATCTGTGTCTAGTTGGCAGCTCCTCTTTTTCCTGGCTTTGTCTGCTGCAACAGTGGCTGTTATGATCACCTGTGGTGTTAGTAAATATAAGACTCCAAAAGAATGAAACATAGGTCTGTTCTTGAGAATTTTTCCATTAAAAGTTTGGTTTCTGAAATTCAGCATACTNCTTTGTCACTTGGTTTTGAGTGAGTTTCATCATATATACTCTCCCCATCACCGTCTCCATGGCAAAGACTGAAGTGTTCTGCAGTTACTCTTTTCTCCATCACAATGTCAGTGAAACAGACAACTCAAAGCTGCTGAAGTTGAAGCAACAACTTCAAGCAGACAAAGCTAAGTTACCACACTTTTCCTTACCCTGATCATCATTCATGTTGATGACTCTTTCTAGGAGTCAGGGAGGAAACTTAAATGATGCAAAGGCTCAGAGAATGAATTGGAGGAGTAAAGGAAACAAGATTTAAATTTTGGAAGGAAGAAAGTTGTTATTCAAAGGAGCTGATAACTTGTCTCTGCCACATTTCACACTTTTTTTACCTGCTGCTGTAAAGAAAGATGTAAAGTCATTTTAAGCTATTTTACAAGCACTAAGCTGACAGCAGGAGGCCAAGGCTTTCTCTTTATTTTCTCCGTGCAGAACAGCCTGTGGTAGCTTGTCCCTTGTTGTGCCAAATCATCTTTCCAAGTCCGCTCATAATGTTTAGCAATGGCTTGAAAATGCAATGTTTGGTTACTGTGGAATCTGTGTCTAGTTGGCAGCTCCTCTTTTTCCTGGCTTTGTCTGCTGCAACAGTGGCTGTTATGATCACCTGTGGTGTTAGTAAATATAAGACTCCAAAAGAATGAAACATAGGTCTGTTCTTGAGAATTTTTCCATTAAAAGTTTGGTTTCTGAAATTCAGCATACTATCTTGTACATTGTGTCTTCTGAAGAGAAGGAGAAGAAAAGACCAGGTATTCTGAAGATTTTACACGAAAACAGACTGTTTAACCTCCAAAACATCCATGTAGTGAGCTAGGGTGCACTCATTCAGGAGTCCACACTCTACATTAATTCTCTAGGCTGGGTTTATGTGGACCTAGTTCCCATTTTCCACTAGGATGATGAAACTGGCATGGGGCATCACCAACTTCCACCAAGTTGGAGAAGACGATGCATGAAATCATGAGAAGGCATTCCTGTTGGAAACTGTGTAAAGTGAGAACTAGGCAGCAGTAGGCACCTGAAGTACAGTTTCCGTAACATTTCACAGAGAAAACATTTGCGTTTTGAAAAGAAATACTCCATANCTCTGCCACATTTCACACTTTTTTTACCTGCTGCTGTAAAGAAAGATGTAAAGTCATTTTAAGCTATTTTACAAGCACTAAGCTGACAGCAGGAGGCCAAGGCTTTCTCTTTATTTTCTCCGTGCAGAACAGCCTGTGGTAGCTTGTCCCTTGTTGTGCCAAATCATCTTTCCAAGTCCGCTCATAATGTTTAGCAATGGCTTGAAAATGCAATGTTTGGTTACTGTGGAATCTGTGTCTAGTTGGCAGCTCCTCTTTTTCCTGGCTTTGTCTGCTGCAACAGTGGCTGTTATGATCACCTGTGGTGTTAGTAAATATAAGACTCCAAAAGAATGAAACATAGGTCTGTTCTTGAGAATTTTTCCATTAAAAGTTTGGTTTCTGAAATTCAGCATACTATCTTGTACATTGTGTCTTCTGAAGAGAAGGAGAAGAAAAGACCAGGTATTCTGAAGATTTTACACGAAAACAGACTGTTTAACCTCCAAAACATCCATGTAGTGAGCTAGGGTGCACTCATTCAGGAGTCCACACTCTACATTAATTCTCTAGGCTGGGTTTATGTGGACCTAGTTCCCATTTTCCACTAGGATGATGAAACTGGCATGGGGCATCACCAACTTCCACCAAGTTGGAGAAGACGATGCATGAAATCATGAGAAGGCATTCCTGTTGGAAACTGTGTAAAGTGAGAACTAGGCAGCAGTAGGCACCTGAAGTACAGTTTCCGTAACATTTCACAGAGAAAACATTTGCGTTTTGAAAAGAAATACTCCATATCTTGATTTATTGGAGTTCAAAGCACTAAAATCCACACATGTTTTTGATAAAGCAGACTTGTTGGTACACATGCCAAAACTTTCTGCACTCTGTTTTCCACTCACGCCTGGCAAAAGGCAATCCATGAGCTCTTTTCATGTATGCTAATAAAACCACAAAAACTCTCGAGGTGTAGCTAGCAGGTCAACTGATCAAAGCAGACAGCGGATTTTTCCTGTCCTTAAGAAAGTTGCCATTGAAAATAGTATGAAATAATTATCTCAATCAATAAAAAGGCATTTTTTTTTCCCCAGAATATTATTTGCAATAAAACAGATGCAAGAGATTTAGTCTAGCAATACCTATTAGGTCAATTTGCTGAGAGCTCTTTCAGCAGAGAATGGTAATTCAAAACACTTCAATTTTGGCTTTATCTTATCCTTCACACTTGAATCCTTGCCTACATGTGCATGCTCCTATGCACACCCATAAACTTTCCTTAGATGTGGACACACTTCTCTCTTGGGCCTGATTCACTTCCCAGCATGAAAATGATTTAAGAAAAAACAGGAATGTGGAGGGTATGAGCAAAATGAGGGAGTCAGGTTTTTCTCATTGTTAGAGTGCCTTGCCTTCACTATATGAAAACTCTGCTTTTAAGGAGTACTGCCCAAGCCAGGAGTTCTGAAGCAGGGATTATTTCCACTCTTCCATGACCTGGTATTGAGAGCAGAAGTGGTCAATCCATCTCAGTCCAGAATGGTCCAGAGCCTGGTGGTTAGAAAACTCTCAAGAAAGAAAGGTTCAATTCCCATGTTTTATCAGGTTCCTCACTCTAAGGAAACCAGTGAGATTGAAAAGATTATGAAGACGTTACCTGCAGTGGAACAGATGCAAAGAGAGGGGCAAATTTTAGGATGCACCTGTCCCCAGTATTACCTGTAACCTAAGTCTAGACCTCAATAACCTGGGCTTAGCTGGAATCATGGACAGCAAATCAGTTCTTCCATCTCTTTCTCTGCACATGGTGTTTTGGATCTGAGGGTCAGATGTATAAAGGTTAGACTTTTCAAGATCAGATTTGTGTTCCTGAATCCTTCCATAAAACATATGGGAAATAATGGTTCATTTTTCTTTTTTTTAACTATAATTTCTTAACCTAGTACACAGAAAAAAATCCATCATTTCAAAATTCATTTGGTGTACTATGAATAAAGTGGAACATTACAAGTTATGAAGTACAAAATTCAGATGGAGGCCTCAGAAGTGCACAGGTGGGCAATGAGTCAGCACGGGCCAAAAGGATGCTTACATACCATGCCTTTCTCTTCTTGTTCCTATGGGCCAAGACCCCTGAATAAACCACACGGGAATTATGAGCCACCAGTGGAGCATGACAATGCAGGCATGGTCTCTGACAAATTTACTTGTTTTCTGACAACCTGAATTAAACAAGATGCAGCATTGGGGAGACATTCTTATTTTGTGGTTTCGTTTAAAGTGAAGTTATGCTGAGGAAAGTAGTGATAAAAACAGCATTTCATGCACTAGGTGTCCCTGCCTTAATGGCAGCCCTTATTTTTACTGACACAAATAAAATCTTACTGTCAGCACGCTAGTCAGGCAAAAGTGAGTTCTGTTCCAGGTTGCCACATCCATCATGAAAACACACACTCCTCCTCCTTTTTGACCCCAGAATCATTGTTGTTAGTGATGAAGTTTGAAACAGAAAGAGCATAAATTGATAGTGAAAAATGGTTTTGAACTTATATTTGCAGGTGAAAGCCTTATTTTTGGGTTTTAAATGAAGCATGTTTTGTATGGAAGTCACTGAGAGGGATTAAATAGGGAACACTAAGAATTCATTTTACAGACTCACTTTTCAGACCATAACCATACTTTAAAAAGGAAAATGGGCTGAATTTAAACTCTGATGAAAGGCACGGGACTGACGGTCCTGTGGAATAATGTTCTCCAGACACTGTACTCATAACTTCTGCCACAGTGGGAGTTTCTTGCTAATTACCAGCCTGTCTAAGGGCCATGTTTTCTCTCCCTTCAGACTCGCAATCTCATGTCAGAATGGCATACTCAGGAGAGAAGTCCAGATATAGTGGCAGGCAAGGCCAAATGACTGTAAATGGGCGTGCTAACCTACCAGTCATATTCGCTTGTAGTGCAGCGACTTCAGGTAATAACAACATAAATCTGTGCCGCTCCCCAGTGGCCATTTGAGCTGAGAGGTGAGCTCAGTGTCAATGCAACCACATGCCTTGCTCTGGTCAGCAACCTATTGCTGGTCAGCTTGTTGGTCCAGCAGCAATCTGCTGGGACAAGCAGGGCAACCATTGCATTTTCATGCTGTTTCATTGTCCTGATTGCTTTCTGCAGACAGAAGCAATGGAAGTTGTGGCATTTCTGAAACCTCTGTCCACAAAGAAATTAATTTGAGACAATCAGGTTGCTCAGGACTGGCACTGAAATGATTTACAGTCACCTCACTCTCCTTGTTAGGAGTACTGGGGAATGGGGAACAAACACAAAGCTTCTCAGAGTTTACACTGAGCAGTGTCTCCAAGAAAGGTCCTGCTGCAAACCCTTCTGGATGAGTTGAAGGACATTTATATTTGCTGGCTACTTGGAGGTAACCTCTGCTTGCACAAGTCATGCAGGTGACACCCTTTGCATTAACTAAAAAGCATGCAGCCAAGAAAGACCAAAAGGTCACTAATGGAACAAGCACAGGTCTACAGAATAATGTGTACCTGCATGAGGAAGGGAGCCAGGGAGGCTAATTTTCAGTAGAATTTGCTTTCATTGAATGATTTAATTTTTTTAAAAATGGACTTTCTATTATCTCAATTTAAACCCGCAGTATTTCTTTTCTCCCTTTTTTTCTTTTTACCCAAATAATCACATTTACCTTATTTCCATTGGAAATCAGACCAAAAGATGTTTATAATATGGGGTATTTCTTCTACCCTGTGAACTACTGCAAATCACTGCCAGATGCCACAGTGAAAGTGTGATACAGACAAGCCTGAAATTCCCCCTGATCCATTTGTGACTCCATTGTTCTGACAGTTGTTAGATGAAACAGTGGTGGCATGGTTCTCTTTCACATGTGCACACAGCCTTGTTAAAGCCTAAAAAGGGACAGGTTCCTGAGGGAGCTATCAAAGGTGCAGGGTACGTGGTTCTTCCAAGACAGGCAGTCAGTAGCCCTCCTGGAGCATAACTCTTCTGACACAGCTGTAATTTTATGTAGGTGCATAGTACTTCCCTTTCTACTGTTCCCGCCTCCCTGTTTTCCGCAAGGTTTAACAAATACTGTTTGTGACTTCTGGGTAAGAGATGTTTCACTTATTCTCTTCTAGTCCAAGGAAGTAAAATTTTTATGCATTTTCATATTTTGGATACTGCTGGGGGAAAAAAATAATTTATTCCCTTTTTTTCCCCAAGATTTGTATGGCTTGTCTCCTCTGGGTTCTAGCTGTGCGTTATGCCTCTCATTTCCCACCTTTAGTTTATGACCACTGAGTCTATCTGGCAAGTGTACACCTCACATTTGTATATTACAGCACACAGAGGTCTACTGGTGTCATGAATCTGCACAGCAATCTGTGGCATCCTACAGTCTTTTACAGTGTTTAATGAGCCCTTCTCCAAGATTTGCATTTTCATTCGATGTCTGGGCATTGTGTGTGTTTCTCAGCCGTGCTGATATTCTGACCTGCTGTACAATGCTGTCATGGATGTGGATAGATAACGTTTCCTTCGTGTGTAACCCTTCTTACTTCAGGCCAATGATTCCCCAAAGAACAATTCTTGTGATACTTTGTGGGTGGCTTTGGAAGATGAAAAATTCAGGCTAATCTGGAAGAACAAAGTACAGTATTGTCTAGGGTATGCTCAGAGTCGATGCAGCACCGCAAGGCAATGATCCTGCTCTAGAGCTTTAACACTTTAAAGAAAGTATCAGCTGCTGCCCTTGCCAAGAGAGCCCAAACATATTTTTCTTTCAATGTATGTGGTATTTCAGGAGACTGAATCAGTTCAAAAGTGTAAGTGTCCCAGTAGTTTAACACTAGACCAAAACTTTCGGGTGTTTTCACTGTTCAGAATGTGCAGGTTATTTTCCTCATAAAATCACACAGGCAAAAGCTTGGAGCCATTTGAAAACTAGGACTGAATTATCCTGGTTTTAATCAGGGAGACATGATGAACTCTCAGACGGGTGATTGTACTCCAGAACAAATGGCAGAACTTTTGGTTTTAGAGCAAGGGCTGTACAAGGTTAGCTAGCAAGTTCCTCACAGCTAGACACAAGTGATTTGAGTTGAAATTACGTGTACAGCTTAGTTTTTAATAAGCTTTTAGACTTTCATTTTTATTTTACATGTATTACCTACTATTGCATTCAAATACCATCCCAAGGCTGCCCACTAGTTTGACTTTCTAGCAGAAAGAAAGACCAGATGGAGCCTATTTAAGAAAGTCTGTGAAGGGGAAAATAATTTCTTCATTTTGTGGATAAGTGGGGGGAGGTTAAAACTTTTGTTAATGGTATCTGTAAGGTGAAGATGTTGTCCATGGTTCATTTTTCAGGAGGGAAACTAATTTAGCTTTTATTAATTATGTTGTTAGTGGCCACAGACAGTTTCATTCTCTATCAGAGTAATAGTCTATAGGAACAGGTTTTTGAAGGAAAAGGACAGAATTGTCTGCTCATATAGCTATTAATACAAGTATCTGTGCAATTACTTTGCTTGAGAGTATCTCTGCTTGCATATATTGGGCAAATTAATCTGCTGCACTGTATTTCTGAAACATGTTAGGGCTGAAGGTTTAGAATAAATAAATCCCGTGTTTATTCAGACACAAGTTTCGAAAGCTCATTTCAGATGTTGCCAACATCACAAAATTTTAAGAGTTTTAATTTGTAGAAGTTGCCCTTTTGTTCCTGTAATACATCAGCAGTGTCAAAGATGACATGACAGCCATTACTGGTCTTTTCAAGTTTGCTCTTTTTCTTAAGAAGCTGGAATTTTTATTTGGTGTTGGAATTCTAGTTTCTCAGTTGTCCTTCAGGTATTCTGTCGAGCTTTCACCATTCCAAATCTTTCTCCATTTAAACTCTTCACAGCTCATGCCAATTTATGCTGCTGCAGTGTGTTCTGTGTTCCCAGTTTGATGATAAAGGGTTTTATCTAATTAGACTTTCAGAAAAAATTATTCAGTCAGAATATAATTGCTCATATTGGATTTGAAGCATCATGTTAAGCTGTTTTTCACTTGCAAAACAGGTATTCTAAGTAACAATATGTTTTGTACTGGAAATAAAAGTCACCAGATGCTACGGAGAAACACCATAAAAACAGCTTGAAGACGTGTTTTTTACACTTTTTACATGATTTTAGAAGTTCCTGAATTGAACAAGTTAAAAAAGCATGAGAAATATTCTTAAAATTCACGGTAAACTTTTCAGATAGGCATGCAATACTTGTGGTTGCTGCTCAAACTGGCATATTGTTTTTAATTCTGAATGCATTTTAACCTCTTACTCAGCTTAACAAAAGAAAGAACATAATAATGTACATCTTTTGCCTTGTGCCATCTCCCAGACTGGTTCCCTTCTTTTACTAGAAAGTTTCTCATGTCTCATGTTCTTCCTAATTTTTCCCATTTATAAAGTTGTGCTGTGAAAAAACAACAAATACCAGGAAAGCACATTAAGGAATCACATAAATGCAAACAAGCTGTAAAGCAGCACACCATAAGCTACTCTCACAACTATCGTCAACAGGCGTTTGGGAAAGAGATTTTGCATCTTAGACTGATGTTGCCAAAATGGTAGTCCAAAATTTGGGCCAAAATTTGGTCATCTTTGTTTTCCTCCATTGTGCACTGCTGTGCCCATGTAAAAATAGGGCAGGGAGGTGTGGGGGGGTAGAGCTGGGGTGTGTTTTCCTTCATTTGATTTCAGGAATAGTTTCTGAATTGGCAGCAGGGTCAAGAAATTGAAATGAATGGATCAGAGGCAATCCAGTGCAGAAATCAAGCAAATGTTGCCTGTGCTCTTGCAGGCATCTGAGGGAGTTACACAATGGCAATGGGAATATTTCTAAGTTTTTGCTGACTTGAATGCTACATTGGAAAACCACAAATGTAAAGATTTATTGCTCTCTCCATCTGTAGGTACAGGCATGGCCTGTTTCTACGTTTGCCAAGAAATTCCAGTCGAGCAGAGCATAATGGAAATGCACATTAAAACACTGCCCAGCTTGTTTGCACATCTGTGGGTTCAAATCTGCCAGAATAACCAGTTATTACTCCTTGTAGCCATGATGAGGCAAACCCAGATTTTGAGTGAAATCTGAGCGGTCCCTGCTGTGATGAGATCGTGCATTTGCTGAGGCTGCCGTTCACTCCTAGGCTGAAAAGAGCCTGGCCACACCAGGAAAATAAAAGCTCAATTGACATTTTCCTGCTGGGACTATTTGCTACCCTTTAGGGCTGCTGAACTCCAGAGCTATTTCTCTCTGATCCCATAGCAGCCATCTGTTAATAGCATATTCTGCACATTGCACTGGGAACAAGAGGGTGACAGGGAGGTAGTTGAACTGTATCTATGAGGAACACAGCAGAATCATGCGCTTCCTGCTCTCCAGAGTCTGATAACCAAACAAAACAAAAATGCCATTGAGAGATGTTGTTGCACTGGAACAAAGCATAATAAAAGCTCTTCAAAGAGCCTCTGGACTGTGCTAAGGATGCTGCTCCATGCTAAATGCATGTCTGTCAGCAAGCCTGTCTTATGAACAACGTCTAGGGTTCTTTGATTTATTCCAGCAGTCTCAGGCTGGAGAGCTGCACAAGTTGACAATAACTCTTGGAGATTATCTTGATGATAATCCTTGGAGGTTTGATTGCAGACCGTGCTTACAGGCTCAGGCCTGGTGGACAGGAAAAGAGAATGTTCTTAATGCCTTTTCACGTTTGTTTTTTTTTTTTTCATTTTTTGGGGGAGAAGCTCTAACATATCCTTGTGCTTTTCTATTCACACACCTGGGTTTGGAAGTGAGGCATGGGCTTGAGGAAAGTTTGGATTGACAGACTGCCTCTACTGGGAACAGCAGTGAAAGTCAGTGAAGAAGAGGTTTTACCTCTGTTTTTAAAGGTCAGCAGAAACACCAATAGCAACAGAGAATAAATTATCCTATGGCTATTTTTCCTTCAGTGATGAAATCCAGTTACTCTATAACCCATGTCTGCTGAAAAGTGACATTTTAAATATTATTGTTCTCTTACTGTCTTGAAATCAATTGTCATAAGCATTTGTTGACAGTTCCTATTCCCTACAGCAGCAATAAAATATTAAATTACGTTCAAAGTCATTGCCCTTTTACCTTGGACTAACCCCACCATCCTCTGTGCTTGCTGCCAAGTATTCAATGTTGTGGTTCCAATCCTGAATGCTTTAGAGTCAGCTCTCTCATTCCTGCATTCTCATGCCTTCTCACCATGGAAATCACAGACAAAGTTGTTATAAATGAATACACCTAATTCAGGAATAAAATAAAGATAAATTTATTAGGTGCCCGAGAAATCATATAAATAGCGCCACGATCGAAAAGAGAGACAGTACCAAGCCCGGGGTTGGTGCTGGGTGAACACAGGTCTGACCTCTATCGCATCAGACCTCCCTCTGTTCACGCCGGGTGCTTTCGGCAGTTGGTTTATATACAGTTTTTCTGTGGAGTCCGGATCCTGGGTATTATTTCTATCATTTAGTATATTCATGAGGTAGGCTATTCGTGGGACCGAGACAGACAAGCACATCCTGCTTATCACATCACCGGAGGAGTTATCTGATCGTTCTAGATGTTCTATATCGGAGTTGTTGATCAAGTCGTTCATGCCCAAGCTGGGAGGAGATCCTCGGAAATGGGCCATCAACTCTGCCGGGAACTTCCCTTTGGAGATGTAAATTTTCAGTAGCTTGCTGGATGCTTTTTTGATGGTATATTAGTTCTTTGTGACTTTATTTTTCGGATGCAAAAGCCTTCTCGGCAAGAGCTGCATTCCTTTGGGAACTGGCTCTGGTCGCTTTTAAAACCAGTTACAATTTGATTTTGTTCATACATTTTGATATTACATATTTGAGCGCGAATTACTCGATTTATTTATAACAAAGCCAAAGGAACTGGAGTGGCTGTGAGATTCCCACTTCACAACAGTTCTTGTCCTGCACAAAGATTTGTTGGAGTTACTGGCAAGGTGACCTGGGCTGTAAGAAAGGTTGTTCTAGACTTTTCAAGGGAAGTTGGAGTCAAGGCAAATAAATCTCAGGATCAAGAAGATTTGAGAAAATGTTTGTGCCTTTGAACAACTTATTCCTCAAATGGTTCTTCATTTTTGCCAAATGAAGTTCAGTGTTAATCCAAGTACAAGTGTGTTTTCTGTGGGGCAGGAGAAGGCCTTGGTGGGAAAGGTTTACATTAAGTCTCCTGGATGTGAAGAGTCAAGAGTTAAATGTGTACAGTCCCAATAGCCAAGTGTGAGGAAAAGATGATGCAGTTTGCATCTACAGTCTATTTCTTGAGTTTGTGACATTGAAAAAAATAAAAATAATTTCTCTCTTCTGGTCTGTTTTTAAGTAAGTGAAGCTGATCTATAAATCATGCAATTATTGGCTTTTTTCTCCAGACTGCTTTCATTAAAAGGAGTCATTATACTTGCAGCTTTGAAAGCCAAATATTAGTTATGAAACGAATACAACAAATTAAGAACATTATTAACATGAGATTTAATGAACCTAGAGCCCTTATTACGTCTGTCAGACATCCAGAAACCCAAAGGGCATTTGCACTGATACGAGCCATTGACCTGAAAAGATTAAGCATTGTCAGCTAATTATGATGTCCTTATAGTAGGGATCCTTTGCATTAATAGAGAGGCTTTCTCTTTTTTTTACCACAGAGTTTTTGTGGACCATCACAGCTACAATCTGCAAGTGTATTGCTACTGCCTTTTCTCTTCACTGGAGAGTACATCCCTGTGCCACTGATAGTAATTGCCTGTATGGGAAAGAAACATTATGAGAGCACTTAAATGTATTTGTAACTATTTCTAACTGCTGGAAGTGAAGAGAAGGAGCCAGAAACATGTGAGCAGGCAGCTGCTGTTGGCAGCAGTCCCTTGTGCTCTGTGGGGACATAGTCTGAAAACCTCCGTGTTGGAGGGGGAGGCTAGGTTGCAGTTGCAGTCTACATTGAAAAATATTGCCAGCAAAGCTTTGCCCACTGAAAAGATACCAGAGAAAAGTAATGAAAAGCTTTACGACAGATTGTTTAGTATTGCTCAGTTGTACATCTTCAGGTGTCTTGAAGCTTTAGTCCAGACCTTTTCTTAATCACAACTAAATTATATTTTCTAAGCTGACTGCAATGAATCCTCTCTGGAACAGCTGATGTATCCAGTAATTAAAAGAACTGCTGTTTTGGAACAGGCCAAGCAAAGATTTGTCTGACATGTAATCCTCTCTCCAGTGTTGCCCTGTGATGGAAGGAAAGAGTACAAGAAACAGCACACATGGAAGGTGCATCCTCCTGCCATGCACTTCATTCTTCCAGAGAAAGGAAGCTTTGGAATTCAAATAATCGGCTGTTAAAATCCACCACAAACACACATTGGGTTTGTGTTCCACTCCATTGCTGGCAGCAGCAATTGCCTCCGTTGTCATTCAATTATCCTGGAAAATGTCAATTTTGATTAAGTCTCTTGTTGCATTCCGCAAAGCTTTGCCCTAATCCCAGAACATTTATATAAACTTCTGTGAAGTGTCTGTTCCAGTCTGGATGTCACAGCGCTCCCTCCCTGCTCAGACATGCTCTGCAGCCTGGCACATCCGCATTGTGCTGGTTTTGGCTCGAGTAGAGTTAACTTTCTTCACAGTGGCTGGTGTGGGGCTGTGTTTTGGATTTATACTGAATACAGGGTTGATGATATAGAATGTGGGGCTATGTTTTGGATTTGTGCTGAATACAGGGTTGATGATATAGAAATGTTTTTGTTATTGCTGAGCAAGGCTTCACACAGCCAAGGCCTTTTTTACTTTCCTACTGCCATGTTGGTGGGGAGACTGGGGGTGCACAGAAGGCTGGGAAGAGACACAGCCAGGACAGGTGACCCCAACTGAGCAAAGGGATACTCCAGACCATATGAAGTGGGGGGAAGAGTGATGAAGTGGGGACATTTAGAGTGATGGTGTTTGTCTTCCCAAGACTACGTTGTGTGTGATGGGTCCTTGCTCTCCTGGAGAAGGATGAACACCTGCCTGCCCATGGGAAGCAGTGATTTAATTACTTGTTTGCTTTGCTTTGCTTGTGTGCATGGCTTTTGTTCTCCCTATTAAATTGTTCTTATCTCAACTTACAAGTTTTATTTTGATTCCCCTCTCCATTCCACTGGGTTGAGGGGAGAGAGGGAAATTGAGAAAGCAGCTGTGCGATGCTTCATTTCCTTCATTTTAAGCTGGGCTTAAACTACACACTTTCGGCAGGACTTTCAGAACTAGTCACACATCCTTGTGACTAGCACAAGGAAATCTTGTCAGTACCTTTTAACCACTACCTTAGGGCAAAACTGCCCTACTCAATGGACTTTGAACTAAATAGGCTGTCCATTTTTTTTAGAAGGAATTTCTCTGAAACCAGGCAGATGTATAGGAACACCTGCATCACGTAGTTTTTCCTCTGCTGAATGGGAAAGGCATAGCAGCAAACTCAGTAATAAAAGCCAATTCCCTACTCCAGAGACAGTGAAGATGTCACAGACACAGTTAGGAAGAAGATGATCTTTTCATATGTGTCTGAGGGACCATCCAACCAGTGCAAAACTAAAATGAGATTAATTACACTCAGCCTTCTTCAAACTAATGTTTTTACTTTGGCATGAAGAAAACAGCACTCACACAGGATTACATTACTTTGATTTGTTCTGATTCATCCATACTCAATCACCCTGAAGCCTGTTTCATAAAGGTGTCATCACTGTATGCAATGGATATTTCACGGGAGCAGTAACTCTGCAGTGGGTCCCATAGCCCTACGGCTTCTTCAGGGAGCAATGCAAAAGGTCAGAAGAATTGAGAAACCTTTAAAGAATCTTTAAAGAAGACCTTTAAAGAAATAGCTCATATCAGGAGTGGATTAAAAATGACAGTGGCCCAGCTGCTGGAATAGAACCTGGACCAAATTACAGAAATCTGGAAACTGGTCTAGATAGGGGTGGGAAGATAGATTGGATTTCCCATTGTCCCTTGTAGGGACGTTCTAGTCCTGATTCAGCTGAGCATGTATATGGCCTGTTATTTGAGCCAGTTTTGGAAATGCTGAACTTATTGCTGGAAGGTAATAGCATTGTGTGCAAGAAGTCCACAGCTGAATTCTACCTTGAAAATGTTTGGGGAAGGAGGGGGTGCAGTGAGAATAAGAATTCTTTCCATGAAGTTTCCTAGATACTCTACAAGGCAGAGCTGGGACAGGATGGGAACACTAACCAAGTAGAACAAGATTATAGATCAGTCGTCAGACTGGCAAAGGAATCTTTCCTTCTTTGGACAGATTGTTTGCTGAGGATCATTAAACATTTAGGACATTTTGTTTTCTCTTTCTTCCCTTAATTTTTTTTGTTGCAATTCCTTTCAGACCTAGTGATATAAATATGAAACACCATTATGACAAAAAAATATTCCATTTGTTTTCTGAAGCCAATCTTTCCGTTCTGATTAGAGAGAAGAGGTGCTGGAATTTAATGTATTCAGTGGCTCTGAGAGCAGACTGCTCTGTGGAGGCATTTCAAGGTCTCAGTAAACAAACAGAAATGTAAACACTGCTCCTACCACTTTAACTTTAAGCCAGCCTTACATTTCCAGTCAAGGATGTCTTCAGGCTTAGCAGAGGAAGGAAAAGAAAAGAGGGATCCAGCTCTTCTCCAGGGAAATCTCTCCAAATCTTGGAGCTAGGCTCAGTGTGAAAAGGGCATTTATGTGCCCATTTTCTACTTTAGGTGACTGCCAAATGGTCAAAATAGAGCCATCATTTCCACCACCTACCTCATGATGAATTCTGTATTCAGTGTCAGTAATGATTTATTTATTTTTGGTTGTGATTGTCATTCTTTCTTGTGCAATTCCTACAGCAATACCGTCCCTAGAAGGAACAAGCCTGAAATGGGGTAGAATTATTTCCATCAGTACAAAGCCTGGACATAGTGAAACGGATATTTTCTGTATCTCCATAAGCAAAGTGATAGCATTGTGCTGATTTTGAGAAAGGTTTAGGTTTTATAAACATGGGAATCTGACCCAAGTGAGTGAGGGCACTGAAGGGGGTGTTGGATGACGCAGGGAAAAATGAGAACATGAACAGGAGAAGGGAAAAATGGGAAAATGTAAAATCACTGCTGTCTTGAATGTAAAGAGAAACCCGTATGAAAGTCAATGAATCACAGACATCAAGATGCAGGAGTAAGAAGAAGAGCTGATTGGAAAATTCATTTTTTACTCATATATTTTCTTGTAGAAAATAAATGAACCTTGAGTAAGGAACATTGTTTGAGATTTTAACTGAAAAAAAAATGAACCACCTACCACATTTAAACAAATGTTGGCTGTCACTATTGACAAACAATAAATGAAAACAGAACTAACATTTGCCCCCCACCGCTACAATTGATGAGTAATTAACTTTTTCACAGAAATGTGTGTGCTAATAGAAAAAGCCAAGGCAGGGGGACAGATCACAATGAATAAAAAAATTCAGGCACTCTGGGTTTTCCTTTCAGCTATGCTTCCTGAGGCTGAACTAGTTGCTTCCTAATCTTTCCTGAGGTCCACATCCAAAACACAGTCTGGGCACTAACAAACAGCCCTAAGGATCTCTTCTGTGCTCCTGCACTGGGTGTGCACAACACTCATGCTCTAACAGGTATTGTGCAGGCCAACAGGAGCTTCACAGACCCTCTGAAACCCACAGCACAGACAAAGGTGCCTCAAAGCTGAGCTGTACCTGAGCCTGGAAGGATATGACTCCAGCAGTTCCCAGTGATGATATTTGTACCCAAGGAGCACATCTTCCCATTGCAAACCCTTCTCTGAAGCTGAGTGCTTTCTAGTGAGGCTCAAGTAGGCCATATTGGGAATATATGGGTTAGTTCCTACTCAGCTAACACACGGAAACATGGTTTCTTTCCCAGTTCTCTACATTTTCTCACTACTGAAGTGAGATAAGAACCTCCAGAGGTGATCTGCCACATCTGTGAACAAGTTTAAGAAAGTCCTTTCGAGAAACCTCAACACAGTTTGCACTACACGTTTGCACAGCAAAACCCTGCCAAAGTGAATCCCACCTCTATTGTTGGCTAACTCCTTATGTTGCACTCCTTGGATTTCCTAAGTCCGTGCTTTGGACTCGAAGTTCAAAATTAGAAAAATGCTCTTCACACAGAAGAACAGCTCCCCAGGGAATTGGTCACAGCACCAAGCCTGACAGAGTCCAAGAAATGTTTGGACAATGCTCTCAGGTATGTGGTGTGACTCTTGGGGCTGTCCTGTGCAGTTAGACTCTCTGATCCTTGTGGCTCCCTTCCAACTCAGCATATTCTGAGATTCTGTGACTGACACAATTCCTAACCTCCGGGAGCCCAGAGCATCCTTTCCCAGCTCTGCAGCCCCACCACACACCTGCACCATAGACATAGCCTTTTGGCCATCTCTGCAGATAAGCTGTCATCCCTGTCCCCCTGTGTTGAAGGTCCTAGTTCATCCATGTAGGCTGGACTTGCAGACATTCATGTTCCTCTGCTGACTTCCAGAGTTAGAATTAACTCTGCTTTTTGTAAAGAAGGCAGGTTAAGTGCTACACTTGCTACACCCAACTGGTGCATGCCATATTCCTGCTCCTCCTCCAAGTGACCCACCAAGCTGGAAGGGCCAGGTCTGAAATGCTTCCTCACCAGCTGTGATCTTCCTCAGAATGTTGAAATTCATGCCCCGTTGCCAAGAGTGAGAAGAGAGGCTGCAGCTTTGAGGCAAGCCCCCATTTGCATAGGAAGAATAACCACTTTCCTACTATGTCAATAGGAGGCAGAAAATTCTGTTTTCCAGTGAAAAGGAAAAAAAAAATAAGAGGGTATTTCTTGGCTGTGACCGGGTCATAAACCTCCTGCAAGCACCACTGTTGAGCTGGGCAGAGTGAATGGGAAGCAACAGCCCCCCATGCTGCCCTCTCTCCCAACACATCTGTGCCCAACAGGTGCACAAAGCAAGAGAAGGCACTGGGCCCTAATTTTCCTCTCACAGCAACTTTACAGCATGTTGAAGTTATTCTTGGTTGCAGTATTGGTCCTTTGGCTTGTGACTGAGTAGTGCTCGGCAAGGATTTTCTTTATCATGTCACAGTTAATGGGGTGATTTCAGAGCATTCTTGCATTCAGTGGCTGAAGTCTCATTATATATTTAAGTGCAATTACTGCCTTGGTTCTGTTCTCACACAATATCTATCCTCAGGACTGCATTTCCCCCATTCTGTTTTGTCACGTTTGCTGAGGGAAATCAGCAAAGAGGCCGGAATTTTTACTAGATGTATGACAGCCCTTTGGACCTCAAGATTCCTGTAAATTCGGCTTCACCCTCCCAGGTGCAAAGTTGCTTCTTATCTCAGGTTGAGTATGACCCTGGGAGAATGGAGGGTAAAAAGAAACAACCAGGAGGTCTAAGACAGTAGTGAGGGAAGAGGTGACACAAACTGTTTGGCACATGGGAGTAGTTAAAACAAGGTTGAAGAAGACAGGCATACATGTATATCTATACATAAAACAGAACCATAGACTCATAGAAAGATTTGGGTTGAAGGGACCTTAAAGATGTCCTAGCTGCAATGTCCCTGCCATGGGGAAGGGACACCTTCCACTAAACCAGGCTTCTCAGAGCTCCATTCATTCTGGCCTTAAACCCTTCCAGGGGTATATATTTACCTGTTTCTTCCCAGGGAATCTCATGCTGGGGACGCTGCATGTGAATGTGCTTCTAAAAGATTGACACAGAAAGCAAACTAGTTTGGAAGTCATACAAATGTCACAGAACAGCTACCCTGTAGATAGACAAGTCTGAGATGAACCCATCGTTTTTGCTTGAAGTTACTGACTGTCTCATGTAAAAGGCACCTTGTAATTCCAAGAGTTGTACTTCAACCAATATACAGTCTTCATTGAAACTTCATTTTCTCTGGCACACAATTGGAGAGATCTCAACCACACCTGGGAGCAGGTGCCCAGCAGTGCTTACCACACGGGTGATTCCCAACCTTTTTGAAATTAAAAGGTTGCTATACCAACACAATGCATTTATTTCCATATAGCTTTCCTTTTCTTATTTCTCATCATCCCTTTTAAAAATATCAGTTGCCGTGACAACAGAACATAGTATCTTAAGCACACCTTTCATGTATATTTATGCAGTATAATTAAAGGTATGGGATTGGGTCAAGCTTCGGGTTGGTTTAACTCAAATCGCTTCCATTAAACATTCCAACACTCACACTAGAAGTAAGAATGAATTCAGAGAGGTCCAGCTTTGCACTGGCACTGCCTACTGCAGCTGTAAATATACTTAATTTTGCAATGCCTTCATTGTTAATTAAGTTTTGATGAGTCTTCTTAGTTATATGCCATCGGCATAGCTCACTCTTTGGTTATTTTTCTAAGCAGTGATTTCTATTTATTATAGTTGTGTTTCTGTTCTTATTAGCCAAACTGATCACTCTCAGAGGAATATGAGACTTTCCTGAGAGAAGCAGAGAGCTGAAACAACCAGCCTGCTTTTCAAAGGAGACTGGCAGGCAAGTTCTTTGCTCCACATCCACCTTTTTTCACCACTGCAGCGGTGTGACCTAAAATCACCTTGAAAAGAGAATGATGTCTCCTCATGCAGGCAGGAATATTCAGAGAAAGAATCTTCCTTCTACACAGCAGGAATATTCAGAGAAAGAGGTCATGATGAGCTGAAACAGAGCGCCCAGCTGTTCCCACACGCTGCTGTGCTGTGAGGGTGCTTCATTCAGAGCTGTGGTTGTCAGTGGGGTGAGCACCACCTTCCATGGGGACACAGCCCATATCCAGCCTCTTCCTTTTGGAGCTTGTGAATTCCCCAAGGACACATTACAGGGCTCACTCACCGAGGAGAGGACTCAGAGAGGGATAGCACAGGAGGAAGCAAGGAAGACACAGTTGACAACTGTATTTTTCATTATTACTGTGTGGACAGTTACTATGAGAGAAAAGCAGGGATGTCTGCTTTATAGCCAATATCAATACTTTTTCATGGAGAATATTGTGTGATCTGGAGTGCCTTGATTTAAGATATAGGGCAAAAGCTGTATGAAAAATGAGTTATAGAAATTACCTCTCTGACCTCTATGCTAACTGTTTGTATGAGCATGAAAATAATCATTGAGGAAAGGAGCAGTAAAAGATAAAAGTACTGATACTTTCAATTTCAGTCTTTTAACATTGACACAGAGTCATAAGTGCAAATTAATGCAATCACTGTTCTGAGTGACTAGGTCAGGTTGATGCCACACTATTCACACATAATTCTTTAGAGAGAACTCTGCTCTGGATGCTACAGATTATAAGGCACCACAGGCTATCAGCTCTCTGCATGCCTATCAGAGAGATCCAGAGCTCCTGCAAAAACCCAGCTGGAGCATTCTGTGATTATCAAATTGCAAAGGATAGGTCTTCATTATTTCTATTCTGCTCTTATTCAATAAGCCAGAAGGACTTTGACTGAGGTAAGCCAGGACTTCTACCTGCCCTTCAGTCCCTGCTTCAGCAGTTTTCAGTGCTCCTCTTGACTCCTGCAGGTTTCCCAGGCAGCTGTAGTTCCACCTGTTTAGCAATGAGGGCAGATGTGGCACAGCTACCCTCAGAAACACCCTTAGTCTCTTCACTCAGCCGTGGCACACTTCTCTGCCACAGGGTCATAGACTGGGGCAGCTTGAGGATGCCTGGATAAAACCCACCATTAACCCCAAATATCTCTTGTGGGATGGTCTGTATAAAACGGAGCCATAAAGACAACCCAGTCTTAACATGGACAGCATTCAGAGAAGTAAGGTCATCCCCTAGGGGTCTGTGAATTCACAGAGATTTTTCAGACACTTACTTAGTACTTACTCAGTCTCCTACTAGACTATCAAAAACTGTAGGCACACCTTGTAGGTCCTTGCCAAACCCACATTTGTGACATTAGGGCTGTAACACCTTTGTGGGTACATCAATTCTTCAGACTACACTATGGGGTTGGTGCTTCCTTGCATCCACATCAAGGTTGATATTCGAAGATTATTCAGAAAACTACAAAGCATTCCCACCTCACTTCCCTGAGCTGTTGGCAAGACCTCTCTCAGTAGCAGATTCCCTAACAAGACAGATGGATCTGTCCATTAACATGATGGCTACAGATCTGTGGCTTCTTAATAATAATCTAAAAAAAGTGTGTAATATCCTCTCCTTCTCCCCCACACTCTGATTGCTGGGACCAAGTGCTCTTTCATCACTGTGGTTAGTACTTCTGCATCTGTCAAGCTGAGCTTGATCCTGGAGGTCATTAGCAAAGTGAAGCAGCTGATGTAATCAGGTTGTGCATTAATGATCTGTGGCCATATGTGACTAATAAATGGTTGTAGGCAGGCACTGGACAAATAAGGAGTTCAAAGATTTTCAGGAGGAGAGTGAGTGCACTGTTTGATAGTCCAAGCCCCTGTTGGGCTGCAGCAGGACTATGTGGCTGCAGAGCTGTAGTGCCATGTCCTGTTCACTGCAAAATGCTTGACCAAACGTGCTTTATTCTGCCACACACATTTTGAGTATTTGACAGTCTTGGTCATAAGGCCACCTCTGCACTTTGAGTGTCCAGCATGAGCAGGTTGCTTTTGAAGAGAAGGGGGGCTAGCAGTGGGGGTAGCAAGGCAGAGGGACAGTGGCCTCACAGCAAAATCACGGACCCCCAGTAGTGAAGCAAAGCAAGCAGAGCAAGTCTAGTGAGGGTAACCAGGATCATCCTCCAGCTCAGCAATCACAGTGACAAGGCAGGTCCAAAGCCAAACCAAGAAGATAATTCAGCACAGCAAGGTCAGGATTACCAAGATACAAAGATCCATGTAAGTATATTAACAGTAAAGCTAAGGAAAGAGCAAGTGCAACAATTTAGATATGAATATGGGTCTAGAAGCAAAGGAAATGGCAGAGCTTTTACTTGTTGTCACAGCTATTCAAGATTAGGAGGCTTTTCCTACTTTGGAAATGCTGGTCTTTATCAGTGGCAGACTTTTCATCCTGCTGCAGAAATGTTCCACAAATCATCAAGAACCATTTGTCTGACAAAGCTGAGTGTTGGCCCTCAGGTAGAAAGGAAGGAAGTGAAACCTGCATAGTGAGAAGAACTTCAGTGATGGGAGTGGCAGGCTAAAATCACTTTTGCTTCTCTTATTAAAGAGAAAAAAGCTAGTTCTCCTGGAATAGACTGTTAACCAGTTCCAGGAAGGTTTGCAGGTTGCTATGGCAGACACCTGGGATATGTGTCACAACAGTATCAGCCTCAAGTCCCTTGGAAAGATAAGCCACTGTGTTTTCACACTGGATGTAACTGGAGGTGAATCCACCTGCTTCTCATGATCATGTGCTGGAGCTTAAACACTCTTTTCTTCATAAGTAAGTATCTCCTTCATGTAGAGGTGTCTATTTTAGCAGCACAGCTGAGCATCTGGGCATATTTTTTGAAAAATTGTAGCCCTGTGAAAGAAGACAAGACAAAATAAACCTGTGACAAATCTGGGAAATACTTAAGTTCTATAAAACTGATTAAATAAATGAAGACAGACATTTCTTCCTGATTCTGAGAGTTGATCAGTCACGCTGGGAAATGTGAACACTGTTTCTTAAGATTTGATCTGTGGAAAGTTAAGGCACAGAGAAATTGTATGTTCATGTGCTTGGTCTTCATATGTGTGGTCTATTTTTCTAGCCAAAGAACTTCAGGTATATATGTGTCCCCATGCATATGTGCATTTATCTGTTCATCTGTCATATATAGCCAAGGAGATCACAGTGTTACTGACTTCAGAAGGTCGTCTGGTCCACCCTTAAAGTAGGGTTAGCACTGAATAGAGACCAGGTTATAATATATCCTCTGCTTTCCATTCAGAAGACAGGAAAACGTAGCTCTCGTGCCAGGTCTTTAAACTTAGCATTTCCAGCAACTATGTGTTCAGTGAAGCTCCTTGGTCACCTATAGAGCCCCAAACAAACAACAGAGTACCTACTCCTCAGCAAAGCAAAGTTAAACTCTCCTCAGCAGCAGAAGAGCCATCTCTGAATTATGTTGGGTGTTGTAGAAATGTTACTTGTCATTCAGCTTGTCCTCTCCTTTCTCAGCTTGTGCAAGGAAGGGGAAGCAAGGGGGGAAGGAAAGGGCCAGGCTGTGCGTTAGAGCAGATGAGATGAAAATGACCTTGTCGTCGTCTGAGTCCTGCTTTGAGCAATGCTGCGTATCCCTCAGAGGTGGATTAGGTTTCCACTGACAGGCTCTGGGAAATAGAATTTCCATTAGAATTAGGGGAAGAATATCTATTAGATAGATACAGCTCCTTATCTGCACCTTGTCTCCTTCTCAAACTGTGTGCTATCTCTCATTCTCCTTGCCTGCTCTCACAGTTCCTGTGCTCATCAGATTTGTCTTGCTCTCTTCACCTCTCCCTGGGCTCTTCCTGCAAAGATAAAATAGTTGCTTTTGCCAGACATGTAGTGCCATTGGTTGTCCTTCACTTTCTATCTTCGTCTTCCAAACAAGGGGCTTCTGCTGCAAAATGGCTGGACCAAGCCGTGTGCAGACTGTTCAAACTCACAACATGTCTCTGCTTCCAGCAGGCACAGTGAACTGCTGGTCAAACTTCTTATCCTGAGTTCATCCCAGCTCTCTACCCAGAACCATTAAAACTTCCTCAAATGAGGCCAACAGATAAACGTAGGTTTGTACTCTGATATCTCACAGGGGGCCCAGCCTTGTTGTACAAGGTCACCTACTAATGCTTAAGCAGAAGGAGTCCTGAGTTCTGAAGCTTTTTGTCCTCTGGTTGAGAGGTGTACTGGAATAACAGAAGTGGCCTCAAGGACATGTGTAACCATCACTCAAAGCTATGTTCTTATTCCAGCAGTCCCTGTTGGACTCTTCACTAGCAATGTTTCTTGTGCATTGGGTACTTTTTCCAAGTCAGAGAATTCAGTTGCCACCAACATAGGAAAAGCTGTTTTTACAACAATGCCCATAGCTGAACATGAATAACTTTACCTTCAAAATTTCATGTAAAACAAAAGGTATTGTTTTTACTTTACAACAAGCCAAGAACCAGTGAAAATGAAACCACTCTAGTTCTGACTTCTGTAATAAGACATTAAATGCCAAATAAAAAAATAGTATTAAATGGAAAATACTAATGTTCACTAAGGAAAAAGCCAGGGGAACACTTCTTGCACTTACAAAATAAATTCTCCTCTAAATTGACCCATTTTGGTAGAATCACAGAATCCAGAATACTTGCTATAGGTGCCACTAGAAATTGTTCTTGTGAGCAGGTTGATGTCTCCATTCACATTCCCATGAAAGTCAAAGTGCATTCTGAATAACTGTGAATGTACAGAGCATCACACAACAGTTTGCACCTTCACCTCTTACATCCACAGAACCCTCCAAAATATCTGCTAGCTATTCTTGATAGAGCAATGCATTACAGAATAACAAATAACATCAGCATTGTTTCAAAACACAACATTTTCTGAAGCCTTCCTACTGGGATTGGCAACCCTAAACACAGAAATGTTTTATAATAAATATCCAGTCATGTGTGGTAATTCTGACAAGCTGGACAGTTGTTTTGCATTTGTGTTCTCCAGCCACTGGCGAAATAATGTCTACCCTCCCTCACATCCATATGTTTTCATGACTAAGATGAATTCCTGCATAGCTCTCACAGTCCCTCAACTCTCATTCTGCACTGATCTTACAGAGTTGCTGTCTTTTGAGAAAAGAGAGCTCCTTGAGCAAAAAAAAAAAAGTATTTTGAAGCAGTATCAATACTAGCAAAAAGCTGGCAAAAATACTTTCACATAAGAGAGAACACTCAGATAATTTTGAGATAAAAGAGGATGCTGCATTAAACACGTCATTGAAGCCTCCTTTCTAAATACAACCCGTATGGCACTGCTTTCTCCTTGCACTGTGGCATTCAAAATTCATTAAAGTTTTCAGCCAGGAAAGATTACTAGTTTAGCTCTCTATTACATGCCATTTATGACTCTTCTCTTTGTTTTTCCAAAACAAGCATGGCTTTGGTACCATGGGTTTGTTACCACAGGTTTGGTAATTGGTCCTCATCCCCTGGGAGCCTTTTCTGTCAATAAGATACAATTAGGAATGTCAGTCTGCCCTGCTTTGCAAAGCAAAACCTGCAATACCTGTGGGTGAACATGCCATGTTCATAACAAGACCTGGCCTCATCAGCTGCATGGATTGAAGCAAATGCTGCAGATAAAAAAATTATCCTCCAGCTCATTCATGATAAGTCAATGTAGACATGAGTTGCAAGTATGGGTATTTTCTGATGCTTGTTTTAAATGTAGTGTTATTGCCCCATCCTCTTCCCAAAAAGTCTTATTGGTACCACAAGCTAATGTCTCATTTCAGAGAGGGAGAGCTATAATACTAGTTTTTAAAAACGTGTAATATCCTTCTTGAAAATGCATCAGATAAAAAAGATAATTGAGCCATTATACAAATACCAGAGGCTGCATCTTAATACTCACAAGCAAACCTTACAAATAAGCAGAAGACTTACTTGTATGATGCTGTCTCCAGATGCATTGATTTACTTTTGTCCTCAGAGGAGCAGGAGAGTCCATTGTGCCTCTTGGCCATTTTTGGCCATTTCTGTTATCTTGCAATCAAAGGGATGGAGTATTTGTTTAAAGCCAGGCAAAGGGACAAGGAATGTAAGAACAGACGGGTTTGTTCAGGATTTTAGTGAGCAACGCTAACCAAAAGTATACATCTTAAGTACTTTGTACTTTTCAGCACCTCAAGGGCTGATGAGTGACCCTGACAAGAGATTCCTTATGCACAGAAGAACCACACAGTAGAGATCAACTTTCATTGTCTTCTGCCACCTCTGAAGCAGTGTAATAGAGGCACTCCATGTTACATTTGGGATACTTTTAACTTGCTGAACTTTTATTTATTGTGCAATCGACTACCAAAGGCCCCCGAGGCTGTGAAACACAGCATGGTGTAACCATTGTTCCAGGGGTAAGGGGAGAAGGGTGTGACCAGTCCTTTTGACAGCCTTAGGAAATGACAGGCACAACAGAGTTAGGCTCAGTTAGCTGATTAAAGTGCCAGTCTCTCAAATCCTGCAGATTTCCCCCAGAATTCAAAGAATGTCACAGTGGGCAAAAGCCCACCAGTTCTGCAAGAGAGGGTCTGTCACTGGTGAGATGGAAGTGCTTGGCTAAAAAACATTACTAAGACTTACAGCCTGACATTATGACCTCATTTTCAGTTTAAAACAGAATCTAAAGCAACACCAGGAACATGTCTTTTCCCAAACAGAGATGTAAACAGAAGGACAAGATAAGTGCATCCTGTATCAGAGCAAAAGAGAATTGACAGTTATAACCTGGCCCTATGGACAATCTGTGGTGTTGCTGATATTTTGGAGAAGATTCAGTTACTGGCCTGGGAAAAATACTTTTGAGACTTGTTATTTGTTTGGAGTCTTGGTTTGAAGTTTTTTAGCATGTAGGATAACTCTGAAAATGCAGAGCTGCTTTCCTTAGAATACACCAGGAAGATTAGAAAGAGATAAATGTTTTGCCCCCACCCACCATCTCCAGGTTTTAGTCATTGTGGTGAACAAAATGCAGTACCAGAGAACCATACCTTTGCCAAATATATTATGTACATGAGATTCCCAGTCCATAGAGGGGAAACCATTGGACCTGACCCTTTTTCTATAGCTCTCTTAGGAGCATGCTTATGAGAATTTACCGTTTCCATCATCATTAAAGGTTGATAATGTTGTGATATTCTTCTCTCAGTCTTTGTAAATCATGGTTCAGAAACCTGTGTCTTTCTTGCAGTGGAAAAACAACTATAAATTTGTTTTAATCAGAGAGACAACTTCAGTTTATGGCTTGTTGCCTTACAGTAACAGCTCAAAGCTGCCAGAGGACACTACAGAATCCGGCCTTATATATCAGTTGAAAAGGATGATTTAAGGTCTGAAGCTACCACGAACACCAGGGCTATTAGATCCATCTCTAGTATCCTAAGGTTGGTGATATTACTCTTTCAGATTCTGTCCCTCCAGGTCTCCTTGAGACCAAGGCCCTCCTTGCTGCTGTGAGAGTTGGACAGATCCTGTGCTAATGTCAGATGGAGATTCAATACAGAAAGCTCTGAGGGCTCTGAATACCCATTAATGGTTTGTAAAAATGTACAATGTAATCTGTGCACAGAATTAGCTCAGCAAAGCCCACATTATGTTCTCAAAATATAGATTAATTTCTTTATCTTTTAAGAGTTGAATTGCAGTGTGTGAAAGCACACTGTTTTCAAAATATAGTTTAGATCAGTTTAATTCAATTCAATCAACCTGGTCTAAAACAGAGTGCTTTGTGTGGGAGCCTAATGCAATGTTTTATCTGTTACAGTACTGCAGACTGATTTTATATTTTGAGATCTGTTTACTGCTGTCTTTGCACATCCTGACCCAGGGCACATTTCACTTTAGCATCACATTAGTATAAATCAGCCTCAGGCTTATTAAGTTCCTTTTAATTATACTAACTTAGGACAGCTTCATATAGAAAATTGCATTCTCCCTGTCTTCTTCCTTACCATCACCCTCAATGTTCCCAAATGCCCCCTAAGCTAAGGAAGGTCTGGGGGAGGAGGAGTCTGGCCAGCTGTGCAGTAGCTGGTTCTTGCAGGCCATGTCCTCAGTGCCCAGATCAGAAACATTTAACATTCAGTGCTACAGAGGCTGCACAGCACCCCAGAAATTACACCAGGGATTCAAGAAATCAAAAGACTGAGATTCAAGTGGCCCCTCCTCAAAGGGCTCGGATTTCTGACTGCAGTCAGCCAGATGCTACTGTCTGCCATTTTGTCTGATTTCCACAAATGGATACTTTCCTCGTAGAAGTAAAGTTTTAAAAAGTAACCCCATTCTACACAATTCAGATTATTTCGAGCATCATAGTTTGAAGTCTTAAGATTAATGTTTTCATTGAGATCACATGGTACTTGTGCAATTAGGGAAAAGTAAATCCTGTTTAATCCACCAATTATTTATTTTGTTTCAAGAGGCTCTGTTGGTAAATTTCACCAATAAAAAATTCTGGCCCAGAATAAAACTGGACGTGCCACAAGATATTTCACATTGTTTTTGTTTGTTTGCTTAAAATTAGGGAAGCTGAACAACATTTGAAGTGCTGCATAATACAAAAGGAGGGTAATGAGTCAGGCAGGCAAGAGACGGAAGAGTGAGAAAAAATTAAATATAACCCTACCAATTTAACTCTATTTACAGTGTGGTTTAAGATTCTGGTTCAGTAGAGAAAAGCATGTATTTTAGGATTATGTGTCCCAATAAAAATATGAATTAATTTTTCTACCAAGTCTGTACTTTTCATTTCTCATTATTTTTATTTTGATCAAAGGAAAAACATAACTCTAGCACAGAGCAGGAGTAAAACCTGTCAGATTAAAGCATGTTCAAGCAAAATGCACTGGACGTAGTATTAGTAGTGAGGTTACATGTGGCACTATTTCCATATCATACATCAGAGCCTTTTGGAAATTAAGTCATCTTTTTGATATGAGTCCTTTAAGCAGCAGAGCAGGAAAATGTTATATTAACCAGCATTTGCAAAAGTGTGAAAGAATGCAGTGGCAGTTGGGGGCATCAGGCAATGGATATTGCTGAACTTTGCTGAATAAATTTGTAGAGAGGCAGCTATAGTGCATAGAAGCCTCCTGTGTAATCACTTCTGACATCAGTTAACTTTTCCATTATCATCACTTCCAAACATCCTTTCAGCTTCTTTCTTCTAGACATAGAACTTCCTTTTGTTTCCAATCCACTGCAATTTTATGTCGTGCTGCTGCAAACAAATGTGAAATCAATTTTGTGTTTTTCATCTTGTATGCTCCTTTTTGTCAGGCATCAGCAAAACTAACATCAATTCCAGGGCAGCTCAACCTTATTTAAAATATTCACCACTTAGAAATTGTACTAGGCTCTGTAAAAGGGGTGGAGGAGGTGGTAAACACATTGAAACATCACCTGAACGCAGTTAAGTAGGACCATTAATATTTCAGAAGTCACTCCAGACCAGACCAGGAGAATTATTACAGAGAGCACCAGGTGGTTTCCAAGGTACCTCAAATTAAATAAGACCTAAAATAGATATAAATGCACAGTGAGGAATGGATGTCTATACCAGTTACTGTCACCCATACACCTTCTACTCAGTGCTTGCCCTTGGCTTTTAGATGCTTTCCCAGACATTACCAGACAGATAATGGAGTGAGAGAAGACACAGCAACGAGTTTCTTTCTAGTGACAGAGTGCAGGGCATCTTTCAACTATCTTAAGACAAACCCCAGAGAATTAGACTGAAACTTGGTTTATCAAGAAAGGAGAAAGAGAAATGCATGGAAATGTTCTGTGGGAAGTAACCAGCCAAAGACATTCTAGGTGAGAAGGTCAGATTTCTGAGGTACACCCAGGTTAGTGGAGAGACGAGAGATGCCCAGCATCTTCCAAAAGAGAAGGAAGTATTCTTGTAGGGTTTTTTCTTGTTTTGTTGGGGTTTTTTTCTTTTAAGCCGCATCTGGTGGGGTGTTTAGGCAGATCCTGTGAGGTTCACTAGTGAGTTTTACCCTTCCTGCCATCAGGTCTTGATATTCCTTTTTAATTTTTAGAGATATAATTTCACTTCTGTTGACATGCAAAACTCTGAGTGCTTCTTACTTCTCCACATACTGCCTTTGTCCCGCTTTTTGTCTCTTACACACACATCCCATCCCCCTTTTTAATCAATTTTTCTTCTGCACTGACACCTCCATCACACAGCACTGAGTTCCTCTGCTCGGCTTTGAATTCCAGTACTTTTCCTTCTTCCTTTATCTCCCCAGCTCTGAAGGCCCATTCCTGAGAAGACCACAGACTAATTTTTTTCTTTCTGTATAAGAAGAAATCTTCTAAACGGTCTAGATAACTTTTTCCTAACTGTTCTCCAGATGAGGAAGATACTGAATTCAGCTCCACTCTGAGCAGGCAGGTTTATATGGTTTTCAACTCCCCTTTAACATTATTGTACTTTATGCTAAGCACATGCTATTGACATCATATCTGTCATGTTTACTATAGAATAATAGAAAAGAGAAAAGCACTCTTCTCTGATTTACAGGATATTGAATATACCTGAAATTTAATCAAGAACACATTTGTAATGAGGCTGAAAATGGCCTGTCAAATGCTAGCTGATGATTTCTTAATTAAAAACAATGATAAATCTTCTGTATGAGACGTAAGAATATTTTATTAAGGTATCAGTGTGGGACCACATAGAATACATAATGAAAAACAAAAGGAAGAGAGATGAACCCCCACCCCACCTCCCCTGAACCAGCAGAAAAAGACTCATCTTGATTCTATTTTTAAAAAACATGCACAAATACCAATCTAAAAGTAATAAACCAGGCACTACCAGAACCTTGGAGCAACTACTCAATAAATTGCTGAAGAAACATCGCCATTCCTGGCCTGATGTTTATTGCTACAGCTCAGCTCTTGTTTTTCATGCCTTGCTTCAGCAGTATGCAAGCTCAGTGACAGCCCTCCTTTAACAGCTATTGACTTTGTCCTTTTAAAAGAAAAGTGTTAGAATTCTCCCAGAGACTGAAAAGTGAAGTATGAGCTATTTAATTCAGGCAATAAAAAAAAGCCTGAATATCTTGCACCAGTGCTTCACATGCTGTCCATGGAACTGATCACAAATATCTATGGTTTAATCCCAACAGGCAACCAAGCCCCACAGCCCTACACACTCTTCTCCATTGGATGGGGAAGAGAATCAAAAAGGCAAGAGTGTGAAAACTCATGGGTTGACCTAAAGACAGTTTAATAGGTAAAGTAAAAGCTGGACATTAAATACAGCAGAACTTGCCTCATAGGATTTGTTCACCATTTCCCCTCAGCAGGCAGGTGTTAAGCCCTCCCCAGGAAATCAGGGCTCCATCATATGTTGTGGTGGCTTGGGAAGATAAAGTATAGAATCATGGAATATCCTGAGTTGGACGGGACCCACAAGGATCATTGAAGCTCAACTTCTGACCCTGCTGTCACTGAAAACATTCACCCTTCCTGCTTTTCCCCACAGCTTTTATTGCTGAGCAAAATGTCACGTGTCATATGTTATAAAATCCCAGTTTTTTCAGCTGGGTTCAGCTGTCCCAGCTGTTTTCCCTCCCACCTTCTAGCGTACCCCCGGCCTCCGCCCTGGCAGGGCAGTGTGAGAAGCAGGAACATCCATGATGCTATAAAGGATTGTCCAGCAATAACTAAAATTTTGGGGTGCTGTCATACTCTTTTCTGCATAAATCCAGGATACAGCACCACACAAGCTACTGGGAAATTAACTCTATCCAGGCAAAACCAATACGATTAATAGCTCTTATCTTTGCACCCAATGGATCACTATTCTACTTGTTTATCTTTCCCATAGATGTCTGCTCAAAGCACACATATTTTCCCAAAGGAAAAATGCCTGGTTTTTACTATGCTTCCCATACAAATCTAATCTGGGCCCCAGTGGGGCTGTTCCATTCACAAGCAAGACCACAATATACAAATAAGATTTGTCATACACAGCCAAATCAAATTTACAACGACCATATAAGTCCCACAGGCATGGGCTGTGCGTGTCAAAACAAGGCTGTGAGTTCTCTGTCTCCTCAGCCATACCCCTTCTCTACTGTTTATACAGGGTAGGGATTGCCACCTTCCAATCTGAGTAGGCTTCTAGACTATAGCACAGCCTGCAGGACACAGCAACTCTTTTTGAACACTCAGCACCACACAAGAGCAAGTTTCGGGGCATACACACACCCTTACCTCTGTGTCCTGGTGTCTTCAGAAATGAAAAGCACCCACGTTGTCCAAAGGAAATCTGGGGTACACATCAGACAGCTCTCCAGGAAAGGTAATGGGGAGACTGGTGTTCCAGAGCATACCACAGTTCCTGTCTCCTGCAGAGCCTTCTCATTGCCTCTTCTGCTTTGTAGGTAGAGACCACCTTGGGCATAGCCAGGAGGTTTAAGGGAGCATTCATTCCCCTTTACTTGGTGATCCTGTCTCTGCATGTAGAGCATTCCATCCAGTTCTGGATCCCTGTTGCAGGAGGGAGAATGAAAACTACATCAAGTTTGGCAGAGTGTTATGAAGATGGATAGATGGCTGGAGAACACGCTTTGTGAGGAAAGATAGATGTAGCTGCATTTCTTCATACCAGAGAAGGGATGGTGGAAAGGGATTTAATTTCTGTCTGCTACAACTGAAAGTAGATTTATGGGGAAGATGGAGCCCATCTCTGAGGTACACAGCAAAAAACCAAAAACATCAATGGTCAAAAGTCTCAGAAGAAGTAAATCTGACTGGATATAAAGAAAACAATCTTCACTGTTGAGAGTGGTTAAGCACTGGAACAGGGGACCAGAGAGGCTATGGATTCTCCATAAATAAACTGGAGAACTATGGACTGGGTTGGTGAGAGAGTGGAAAACTTGCTGGGCTCTGACAGTGACAATCCACAGTAACAAGTCCAGTCTCACCTGTGGCATGCCTCAGGAACTAATATCGAGACAATATAATTTATTATGATTGTTAGCAAACAGGGTGATGAGAGGGAGCTCACTCCTGGTAAGGCTGCAGACAATGCCAAACCAGGGGGAGCAGCTGTCAAGACAGAGGGTGTGAACACTGCTCAGAGGGACATAGACAGGCTGTAAACATGGGCTGACAGGACCGTGAAATTCTGGAGAGGCAAATGCCAAGTTCCCCACGAGGGGTGGAATAACCCCAGGCAACAGTGCAGGCCAGGGACTGATGGGCCGGAAAGCAGCTTTGCACAAAAAGACAGAGAGAACCAAACATGACTCCACAGTATTTCCTTGTAGCAAAGGCAGCCAAACACGCACTGGGATGTTTGAGAAAAAGGGTAATCAGCAGGTAGAGGGAAGGAATTTTTCCTTTCTACCTGGCACTTCTTAAACTGCATGTTGTGTGTTGTATTCCCCAGCACAAGAGCTGTTGACATATGGAAAAAATTCAAAATTTCACTAGTCAAGGCATTTCCTCTGAGTTTTCTTAGCTTCTGCTGGTCAAACCTTTCAGAAGTACCACAGGCACTCAGGAGTATCAGCTTGATTGACTTTCAATTCCATGTACCCCTTAGGATGCTTAGGTGGTTCTGAAGCTGTTACATTTTAGAAGGAAACTAAATCACTCTGCAAGAGAAGGCAAAACAGATTGCAGAGCTGGCAAAGGACATCCAACTGAAAATATGTTGTGTCAGCTCCTTGTCCACATGCTTTTCTTAATAGTGCTGAAAAAGGTTTTGTAGTCTCTTCAGCTAAACTGCTCCTGTCCTTAGCTCATCAGAGTAAGGAGATCCTCTTGCTGACCAGGAGTAACTCTCCTCTCAGCTTGGCCCCTGCACTAGTAATTGGAGAGAGTGAGACAAGCAAAACAGAAAAAAAAAGGTTTTTTTCATCATAGAGGAAAATTTGAAGGTGAGACAGGGAAGGGAGGTAAGCTGAAAAGATCTGTAAAATGTTTTCAGATGTTTCCTGGTATAGAAAGCACTTTATAAACCCCTAAATTCTGCAGTAAATACCAAATTGAGATGGTTCTCTCCCTTTCTCATATGGGTTTCTCTCACATGCAATAACTATTTACCTACATTAGACAAGCAGTCCTGAAAAGAAAGTCTGAGATATAATTTCTAAAGTCATGTGTTGCTTCCAAATCATTTATAAAAAGAGACTTTATAAATATCCAGAGATGTCACTCCTCTGCTATGCAACAGTAACAGCTATGTTCAAAGCACCTGATGCAATTAAAGTGCTCAGAAGTAAAGATACAGCAGTGCAATAAAAGTAAATGGTTGTCAATGCTTAGCAAAGTATATAATGAAATAATATATCAAATAGGGTAGAGAAAATCCAAAACAATGATGGTTGACAAAAACGCCCTCTAAATAAGCATTTAATTATATCACACATGAAATGGGGACTGGTGCTTGGCTCACTGGTACTTTCTAATCTTCCTTTTTGGAAGTCCTGTATGACTTGGTGGTTCTTCTCCCATGAGCAACTCAAGCTCACAACCAGGAATGAATGCTGCACTTCTAGGTTTGCCTAGACCAGCTCCAGCAGGGTGGTGACTTTGGGAGAGTATCCACAAGCAGGTGAAGCCCAGCACCACTTGGCCTCTGCCAGGGGTCCTGCTGATGGGATTTGTGTGACTGGGGGGCAGAGAAGAGCACCCTGTCATGAGATGGGCATTGTATCATGTGAGCAGGGGCGCACCCCCCACTGAGATGTGCTGTGAGGAATGGATGCACTCCTCCAGCTTCCCCAAGGGAGTCTGCTTCTATGATCACGCTGCTGTTGCAAAGAGGAGGGATGAAGTCCTGACATCATTAATGTTAGTAAGAAAAACAGACTCTGTAGAAAGACATGTGAGAAACCTTCACTCTTTCATCCTACTCTCCAC
>VZTZ01005658.1:0-12447 GCA_013400955.1 Drymodes brunneopygia | reverse complement strand
TTCTCAGAAAATAATGGAGTTTCTCCAGTGGAAAACACTCCTAGCTTTATTTTCTGCTCTGTGCAGTTTATTGCACAGATCAAGCTCTCATATTGCTGCCATTCAAGGAAAGGATGGATGTACCTGGACATGCTGATTATTTAATGGGATTCTGGATGTGCTCTGCTTTCTTAAAAATGATTATTATAAAATAATTGATATATTCATAGACCATACTGCTTGGGTAGGGAAGGCAATTGATGGCCCATTTACTTCAAAAAGACAGATCAGATGTCAAGGAGCCTTCCTGAGCAGCAGGACAAATAGTTATGTTTTTAACCTATGATAAAACTGTGGGATAGTCCAGGCTTTATCCAGTTCTCCTAAACAAATGCAGGCAATGCTATACCTCCATTGCTCTGTTAGGGTACTGATGATCTTTCTTTGTAAAATGTTTTGTGGTCTAGACATGTTAAGTGCCAGGTAAGTATCACCTTTGTTTCTCCTTTCCTTTGGACAAAAAATATAAAGTCTGAATTATCACTCAAGCCATATTTAAGAGTGGGATCTGTGGCCTTTCACCTTCCTGCAGCACTGGGCTTGTCACTGGGGAAAGAAATGTACTCCAGATTTATCCAATCTATTTTGGATGGATTCCTTGGGAGGAGGTTACTGCTGCTTCTCTCTGCTGACAGCAAAGGGAGCTGAGGGCACCTAGCTCAGACAGTGATGTCCACACTGGAATTGTTCGCGGTCAGAGCAATCTGTGTGACAGTCCCTCCTCTAACAATTCTTTGGACTTCCTTTTCCTTCCCACTGCCCCGTGCAAGAAGGATCATCCAGCACAGAGGTTGCTTTCTGCCTCCAGCTCTGGGTTGGAGGGTTAAGTCCAGCACATGCCAGGGAAAACAAGCAAAATCCTTCACAGGTCAGCAGGAGCATTAGCAGAGCCTATAAACATGCTCCCCTATCATTTCAGCTGTTCCTCTCAAGGCAGCTGCCAGGCTGCTATTGACAGCTGGAACACTGCTGGGACCACCAGCTGATGTCTCCTCTCCCCCTGCTCTGCCTTGTTGCTGTGTTGGTGACACAGAAACTCATTCACAGTGCAGGGCTGGCAGAGGATGCTGAACTAATGTGGACACAGAGACATGGAGGCTGCTGAAGCACTCTGTTTGCCAGCTCATAAAACATTCCCCCCAAAGTTGCAGAAATTAATACATGGATGATATCCTGCAGCAAACAACTCTGATAAAGATCTTTGGAACAAATAAGAAATCCCTCCTGTCCCAGCAGCTTATAGAACTGGACAGCAGACAACTTGCAAGCAAATGCAGGCCTTGAGTTTCTCATCATCAGACCCAGATTTTCAAAGTTAGTTGTTCCCTCCCTCTCTTCCCAGCACACTGGGCTGTTTTAAATAGCTGTCCACTCACTGCTGTTCCTTAGTGTTATTCTGTTTCTAACCTGACTTTTCTGTTTTGATTATATTATTGAACAAATAATGTCTTTATTTGCAGTCATATGCTGTCCCTCTGAAGCCACCAGCACCTCTTAGGCCAAGGGACCAACAACTGGACCAGGGCCTCAGGTCTGTGTTGAACCAGAGAAAATCACTAAATAGTGATTTTCAGCTGACATTTTCAGAGGTGAGTTTTCTGGCAACACTGATGCTTTAGGTTGCTAAAAAGCTTGCATTCAAAGTCTGTGGGAACCTGGGAGAAGTCTATAGTCCCCCTGGTCTGTTGAAAATCTCAATCTAGCATTCACTTTTGTGTTGTTGCACCTCATATTGGCCTTATTACTGACAACCCAGTACTGGGCTGGCTTGTTAGGGAGGATCTAAAATGAGATAAAATGCAACAACAAGTGTCTGGAAAGGAGCACTGTGAGTTAACACATTTCTAAAGGTTCTCTCCAGTCTCTGTGATTAGTTACGTGCCTGTTTCCATGCATGGCAAAGAGAAATCAATACTCAGGGCCCCAACTCCTGCACTGTGTGGGAGGACCAAAAGCTCAGCTTTCATTTAAAAGGAAAAGAAACACAAACCCACCAAAAAGCCCCATCTCTCTTCACCAGTAATGAGTGACGCCAAAAGATGCTTGAGAGCAAGATGTGCAATTGATTATTCTGAACCTGGAGAAAGCTGCAAGAGTTTACAGTGAAGGGAAAGGCCTACACCAAGGGTATGGAAGCAGATTTCATGAAGGTGGAATCAGAGGCACAAACTGTGCAGATCTAAGAATCCAGAACTCGTCCTACAAATCTTACTACATTTGGTAGGAGCAACAGCTGATGCTTTTTAATGGTGTGTGATGGAAATGTTGCATTATTTCATGCAGATCTATTACAGTATCTTGCCAAAGGTATCACTATGTTTACTTGATTATCCATTTTATTATCTCTTAATCCATTTCAGCTGGTAAAAATATAGTACAAAGTTCTTTTGTTTGGCTGTTTTAAACTAGCTAGAGCCATTACCCATCCCACCTTTAATGTTTTAAAAGTTTCTTTCCAGGGCTGGATATTCACTTGTGATTGCTTGCACTAATGCTGAAGAACTGCAGAATAAAACTGATTGCTCACAGAAAAGGATAGGATGGAATCTGCATCCAGTACATAATCTGCATGAGATGCAAAGTGTCAGAGAACACAATTTTAAAAATTTGGTCCCTTAGATCACTGAAGTCTGATGTGTACTTTCGAGGCTTTTTGTCTGATTCACCAACAGACACTTCCTGAGAGCATTTCAGATGGTGTTTAGAAAAAAAGCCATCATTAAAAAATAATGAACTACTAATGTTAAAGAGGTCTCTGAGACCTGGTTACTGACATGAAATCACAAGGGAGTCACAGGACTGTAGCCTCTGATTTTATTACCCCATTGGCAACACCACCTTCCCAACCTGTGACCTGCTCTCAGTCACATGAGACCCCCCACAAAATTAAGTACAGCTGCAAGTGCTGTACCTTGTTGTGTAAATGCAAATACTCATATTCTGAGCACGAGGATTTTACATGGCTCTTCTTGCTATGTGCCACTTTATTAAGACCTTAGGCCATGTTGTTGCTGAAGGGTCAGATTTGCCTTTCCTGTCAATGCCTACTTGTCTCCACCACTCCTCTGGAGATGGCTTTCAGCTTGAGCTCCCAGTCTGTCAATCAGGCAGGCCACCTGGAAATGTACTGCTTTTGAGTGTGTGGAGTAGTTTTTTTTTTCAGAGATGCTCCTAAGAGGAAGATCATTCTTCTTCAATGAAATGGCAGCCTACATTTATCATTTTTCAGGAAAATTTGATTTGGTTCTTAGAGAGAAACACCAGGAGATTGTGATGATCCACAGTTTTTGTGTCAGTGATCCCATTTTCAGCTGCAGACTCTCAATCTCTCCTTATAGTCTCAGAAAGTGATTAGAGACCTCACGATGAGCTTGCCAATGACTTGACATTAGGTACAGTTAATTCCACTGTTGTAGCCACGCTAGGACAAGTGGCTGACCTTTTTGGCAAAGAGAAGAACTGAGATCATAACCGACAAACTGATTTGTTTCCCCCTGCCATCCACAGATTACTAAAATGCAGAAGTTAAAAGAGTAGCAGATAAAGAAGTCCAATCCAACCCCCAGGCTTACAGCCTAATGCTTTAAAGGCAAACATGAAAGAGCAACAGGCAGAAAATGAAATGAAACTATCTCCCCTTTAATGAATAGTCTTTCCACAAATTCTTTCCTATTTGCACAGATAAAAGGGATATGCAGGGTGGCACAAAGAATCTATGTGTGTGGCATATAAAATCTAAGTGTGACCCTGCTCCTACCCTGGACTTATTTTTCAGTGCAATAAAGACAGAGCAAACAAGCATCCACCTCCAAACATCACTGAGTTCATATAAAAGGAGATGAGTTCAGCTGTGCCATACAGAGAGGACTTCCAAGATGAAACTGAAGCATTCAACACAGGATAGTGCAAAACATTGACATTTCCAACTCGGAAAACACTTTCACAAATGCAGAGTGCTGGGAAAGCAAATGGCACTATAGGCCTCTTGATATCATCAGGACATGTGCACACTTACAGTGGATTTTTGGCCAGGCATTTGGCAGATGGGGAAACTGAGGCCCAGGCTGGTAGCTCTACTTGTGCTAACTCATGCAGTGAGTCAGTGGCAGACCCAGAGCCAGAAGGCAGGAAATCTCTGCATTCCAGTTCCACTCCCAGACCACACTGCCAGAGCCAGGTCCTGCACAAGACACTGCAGAGAGTGATACATTACCAGTATGCAAGGGAAGGATGCTCCTTCAGCGCTGGTGTTGGAAGGGCTGGCAGCTTCTTTAATTCATTCCTTACAACTTCATTGCTAAAAGAGAGTTCAAAAGGAGGATCAGGCTACAAGAAAACAACCACAGTATTTGATATGACTTGACCTAGCTGGCAGGCTGCTACGGCTCTACATCTGTTCCTTCTTAACAAAAGGCATTGGGGTTTCCTTTTTCTCCTCTCTTTATTTATTTTATGGCAGCCCAGTTAACTTTTCCCTCTATTATCAAAATTGGAGAGAAGCTCTCCCAGATGGTTATGCTGAAGCACTTCCTGCCAGTGACTGGACACAAAAGCCACTGAGCAGGGTGCCGCGGACATGTTCATATAGGGGACAAAAAACAAGGTGAAGAGAAGAGAAACTGATGCTTTCAGCTGCAATTATACACATTTATTTAATGCCTAACAACCTGCTGCAAAAAGTAATGATTTGCTTTCTTAGAATCACAGGTTGCTCTTAACCTCTTGCCCACTGACCTGTCCTTTGCATGACATCTTCACTGATAAGACTTCACTTTGATTTTGTGTCCTGCCATACAAAACCCTCCCAACACAACCACCTCAATAAGATTCTTTGCCCTGCAACCTCCAGTGGCCACAATGGCCAGCTGGAGCAGCATCACTGCGCAGCAGAGAGCAGGGAGAGCTCATGAAATGGGAGGCATCTTTATTTAGATGAAATGAAACTGTGGGATTTTCTCCTACAAACCTCAAATGCCTCCCTTCCCACTTTTAAACACACATGGAATTGTGTGCACATAGAAAAAAAAAAGCCTCAAAGGCTTGGGAAGGAAGGTAGTGCTGCTATTAATTTTTAAAATTGTAGAAATACACAGCCAAGAGGGCCAGACAGGACACGGAGGAGTGCCAAAGAATTCATATTTATTGGCTTACTTCTTGCCAGCAAGTTTTTCTGCCTTTTTATCCTACCCAAAAGTGTGGCTGTCCTGGAATCGCAGAGAGAGACAACTCTTCCAGAGCTCCAGATTTCCCAGCCCACTGGCTTCTCCTGTGGGGTTGGCAGACAAGCAGACAGGTTGTCTTGACCTCTCTGGCTGTAGACCAGAGATCCTAACATCTGCTAAAGACTCAAGGAGCTCCTGGACATCCCAGATCACCCTGGGTTTCATTCCTGTCTCTGGAACAGTCTGTATGGTGGCTTGTAGAGAGGTGATACTGCTTCAGTTGTAAAAATCTTCCCACAGCATTTGTCCATTTCCACATCCCAGCAGCAGGCTCTGCCCGAGACCTAGGTGGGTTTGTCTTAATTGGAGTCTCCAGGTTAATTGCTAGGTTGGGCCATAGGGTAAACCCCTGACATAAATCCTGGAGCAGGCATTTTGGGCATGTCTACAGACATTTATTATTTATTATTATGGTAGTTCCTTGACAATCAATTAAGTAGTTTTAAAACAGGACCAAACTTCTAGTCAGGACAAATCTGTGAGGATGCCCAAGTCTCAATTAGGCTCAAATTTTACAGAGTGAAGATGTGCTGAACAGCACTTACAAGAACTGAAGCAACCACTGCCATGCCAAGCACATGGAAAACCACTCTGTAACACCTCCTATGCCAAGCCAAAAGGCTCTTGACAAACAGTGTTTGAACACCCACTCCTGCCCAAATCCCATGGTCATTTGGCCATCAGAGAGCTCTTCTCTTCTAAATGCAAATGCTCAGAAACTACTCAGATTTATTCTTCCATGGCAGGTAAATATCTGCCCAAGTCTGAACACGAAGCTGCTCTGCTCCGTGTTATCTGCTGATCTGGACTCTCTGTTCTGTGACTGACAGCCTAGAAAACAAGTTGCTGCTTTTTAGAGTTTACTGGATCTGCCCAGAGCTGTCTCCTCCACAGCATGTGCATACTCAGCTCTTATTGAGGTTTTTGACATTGTGATAGAAACTGGGAAAAAAGAATAGAACTTGGGACAATTGGAGCACAAGCAGCAGTAACTGCCCTCAAATGAAGATTTTTTGAGGCTGGCTGCTAAGAGAAGGAAGTTGAGAGATTTCCAAAACTTTTCTGGGAAAGCACAGAGTGAGTTCCAAACAGGGACTTTCTGAGCCCAGAAATCCATCAAATAGGGCAAGATTAGTGGTGACTAATGATCCTTGAGAGTCTGGGAAAAACTCTGAGCCAGTAACGGCTCCTATAAAAGAAAGGGCTAGCACCAGTCAGCTCTGTTTTTTCTGTTAGTGAGGCACAAAGTTTGCCTGTGCTGTGATAAGGTCTTTTAAGAATGAGAGAAAAAGACATTCTTAGTGATGCTGGGTGGGATTAACATTTCTGCTCAGCACTTAGAAAATAACGTAAGGGTAGTGCCTCACAGCCTCAAAGCACCAAATGTATGTCAAGTAATCACTTCCAGGAACAAAAAGGTATTTCATTCTGTAGTCTATGTATTCACGAAGTCTTCTGGCAAGACTCATCTCAAGACAAATTAATTTAGACTCCCAAAAAGATGTCAAATCAAAAATGGAAAAAAAGAATGAGTCAGGTTGCATTTGAACTAGTGGCCATGAGGTGACTTTCCTCTTGGATCCTTTTAAAACACCGAACTCCTCAATTTTTAAAATGTTTCCAGCAGGATCATGAGTGGTTTTGTACTTACTGCCTTTCATGCTCTTTCTAGTGAAACATCTCAGTGTGTTTATTTTATTACTGCATTTAGAAAGTGTTTGTTTAATCCAGTCACTTGTGTTGCATTTATTTCATAATCGGAAGTGTCCAGCCTCCAGGGTTGATATATACAGAAGGGTGTTTAGGATACAGAATTATTAATATGCAGGGGAAAGGCTCCAAACACACTTTCTCTGTGTCCCCTAGGCCACTTTATTCCTTTTTTTCCTACGGTGGAAATGGTAATATTTAAAGGACTGAATAACAATATGAAAACTGAACTGGAAAAGCCATCTACATGGGTTCCTGAAAGCTGGTTAGAAAGCCAGAAGTAAGGTTGACTAAGAATGGACCTAGAAAACAGAACTCCTTTTACTTGGGTTTGTTCTGGTACTGCCTGTTTAATGAGTCTTGTCCTAATAAATTAGTCACCACCTCTCAGTATCTTTATCCACATGGGGACAAAAGGCCTGCCTAAAACTTCAAAAATGTTTTGTGAAAAACAAGGTTTTGCATACTGTCTGCAATAATTTGGAACAAGATTACATATGCAGTTGTCTTAGGAAATCCATACATTTTCCAGTGTGTGTAATGACAATGATCAGTAACAAAACTTCAGGTTAAAGTTACCAACTCCTCTCAGCATGGTAATTCATTCTGTAGAATGCAGGACGAAATGCAGAGTCTGAGAAACTTAGATTAGATGGTACTTTTCAAAATACAGTGTTTAGGCTCTTTACCATTAGGCTGCAAGAATGCAGGTTTTGTAACCCTTTAATACATTCTAATTGGTTAAATGTCACTTGGTTACACAGAAAGAAAAACAAGCCTGAAACTATGTTTGATTACCAACTGCACAAATGTTGAAATTATTGTGAAATTCTGCCTAGCAGGAAACTGGCTGTCAGCTTTCCCCCCTTGTTATTCTTTCATATATTGCTGGAAGATACTTGGAGTTCACTCAAAATGTCTCATATTGTTTAGCTGGAGGAAATCTAGCAATGAGGAACTAGCTGCAGCAGTTCAGGATTTTGTTTTACTCAGAGGTTTTTCTTTCCCATCCCCAAACTGAGGGACAAATGACCAGTATATGCCATTTCTTGCTGCTTTGGCATACAAGCTGTTTAAGGCTGAAGAACTGGATTGTGAACATTTAAAAACAGAGCTGGTGTGAGTTTCACAGAGATTTTGGGACTGGACTCTAAATCTGGCAGGATTAAATTAGGGAAAAAAATCTCAATTATTTTAACAATATGCTGTATTCCTCCCCCAAATGAGCCTGGGCAGCCTTGGGAATTCCTTTATGTAGGCCTAAAGAGAGTCACACCTGTAGGATTTGTGTCCATCTAAGGAACTGAAATTTGTCCTGCCCATGCTCTGCCAACTAAGAGTGACTTAGCTCCCAGCTAGAACCAAGATTAGTTTGAGCTAATAACCTTTAGATCTGTCTGCAGGGCACGAGTTTAGGAGATTTATACATGTGATTCTGTGCCTTCGAGGTCAAAATATTTGCAGCTAATATAGAAAAGCACACATCCAATCTTAAGTATCTAGTTCCACCTGAAAATCAGCTGAACAAGGATACCTGATTGTCTGAAATTCAGTGGTATGTCCCAGACTAAAAGTAAACCTATTTAAGTCTTGTCAGCTGAAGCATTAGGGCATTCATGTGAGGACTGCTCTGCTTTAGTGCAGAGGACTAGGAACTTCTTAAGAAGAAAAGTTTTTTTATTTTAAACCTCATTCTGCCTGAATCTTTATTAACTAAGAGACAGATGAGGCCATGCACAGCAAACACTAAGAAAAACTTTTCTTAGCTGATATAAACAGGTTCAGGAACTCAGGGTTTCTGATGAGCTTGTTTCTGAAATGAAACACACATTAGAAATGGAAAAGGGCTTAAAAGAATTGCTCACTACAGTTGCTGAACTCATCGGTCAGGGCTATTGCGGCATTTTATTTCAAGACGGGTGAGGGTGACTTGGACTGTATTCTCTAGGCTTAGCAAAACCTGGGAATCACTGCAATGCCCCAGGTGGCAAGAATCAGTGATAACAGACTCATGCATGATAATGCCCTACCAAAGGATTGTGTTTGAAAAGACACATGAGCTGCTCTTGGGGAAAGGAGTACTCTGAGAACAGTGTTTATTCTGACGTATGGGATGATTTTCTCAAAAGCAGCAGTGGGAGCTCCTGTCACTGAGGATTTATCAGCTCACAGAGACAGAAAGCTGACTGTTAGAGTTTGTAAGATGAATTCTGTTTTTTGAGCTCCCACAAGGCACAAATAGCAGACTTGCAACTGCACTCAGGAGTCCTGAAGCAGCTGCAGATCCTCCCCCTGGCTGCAGTGGGGTTTGGAGGTGATCCTACTCCGGCCACCACAGGCAGGTGCCAGCACGCAGCTGGAGCTGTGACAGTTTGGCTTTGACTATCCCAGCACCTGAGGTGATCAGCAGTGACTCACAGGAAGGCTCCCATGGGGAACAGCAACTCTCCCATCACTACAAATGAGCCAGTGCTTGTACGCTTTTCTGGATCATGGCCAGAGAGAAGCTCGTACTCTCACAGACTATAAATCTGATGGTGGCAGTAGACAGGACAGGTGTGGGAAAGCTGCAGTCTGCGTTCCAAGCATGAAACCCTTCAGAATTAAATTATTTCTTCAAAAACAAAGGAGTTCAAGAGTTCAGCCTTCACACAACATATGCTGCCACGCACAATAATCTTTAAATCTCAGCAGCAAGACTATCACAACGGCAAAACTCTGTTTCAAAGAGCAGCCACTTCTACTTTAAACAGTATTTCAACATCAACTAACTTCAGACACTAAGGCTAACTTGGTCCCTAAGAGAAGTCAGAACATTTGCCTTCATCTGCAGTTCCTCTGGCTCGCTTGAGGCTTGATTCGCCTGCCAGATTTTACACTGCTGATACGATAACCACAAATCTCAGCAGGCAAAAATCTTGACCACAACAACCTCATGTTGACTTCAGTAGCACCTGGATCTCACCCAGCACATAAACTTGTGTCAGTGCACATCAGACGTTAGCTGCTGGACAGACATCCCTGGGAGATGCCAAGTCTTCTAGACCATAGAGCATCAGGGTGGCATTCTTCTACCTTCCTCCAAGAACAGGCTTCCAACTGGCAGACTGCTTTGTCCCCAAAGTCCATTTATAAATTAAGATCCCTGGCAGTGCCCTCAAGTTGTTGTTATGACACCCTTTCTCTGCCTGACTCAGATGTAAGGAATCCCCCTTCCACTTCAAACCACTGTGACCCACAGGTGAAAGAACTCAGAGCTGTTTTATGAGCCTTGTGATGACAGCCACACTGATGTGGTGGGAGCATTAACACCATGGCTTGAGGTATCTTCTGTGCCCTCAGAGAAGATTCCTCATTTCTCTGTGGCCTAGAGAAATATGCTGTGATAAACTCCACCACTCCTTTTACAACGGACATCACACAACTTTTAGCAGGTTGGTTTTAGCAAGTGGACTTTCCACCAGCTGTTTCCATTTCTGGTCTGGAAACAGATACTTGAAGACAAGATGCTTTCAGTCCTATTACTCTGAGCTATCTGGTTCCTTTCTGCTCTGTGTTTCATAGTTTGAACGTACACCTTCTGAGTGTTTTCACCATAACCAAGACATCCTGGGAAACAAATGCCGCTCTTCTTAGCAAAACCATTGGTTTATCACAGGTTAGAATGGCAAAACTTTGCTTGGCACAACTCTTCTGGACTGAGTACTTGGAAGTGCACTCAAAACCAGACTGAAAAGTCAGAGCCACATGCACTCCAGTACCCCCTAAATTAACAGTGCTGATAGCCAAGTTATTCCAAATCAGGCAGAACTAAAGAATTAAGCAAGACTGGGTTTGTGTTTCTGTGGTCAGATGCATGTCAGGATTTTGCAAGTTCATTAAGGTTTTGAGAAATGATAAGGCAGAGCTTAAACTTCCCTTTAGCAAGGGCTACCCTATGTCATCTCAGATTCCATGATGGGCAGAAGTATCTACAATGCAGTTCCTTTTCACTTATTTGTTGCAATTTTAGCTGGCTGGAAGTTCCAATCCACCAGAAAATGGAACCTGCTGGTTCTTCACAGCCTCCTATCATTACAGTCATGTTTCAGTGTATTGCAATGCTGACAAAATTAAGACAACTCTTTAGGCTCTCCTGACAATTCAACCCCACTGCCCATTTCTTTTCTTCTCTGAAATTAACTTTAATGGATACTGTGGTCCTCCAGCTGAACTCACATTCAGGTCAGCAAAAGTAATATATGAACTAAATGAAACTTTTAGCATCCTCAGTTCTCCTGAGCTTCACATTAAGAACATTCATGTTTCTCACACGAGACATCAAACAACCATCTGACCTTCGGTTGCTACTAATGCATAAATCACAGACACTGTTGACTTAGAGGAAAATTCTTGGGCATTTCATTAATAGTCTTCTGAAACACCAAGTCCAGTCACTCATTGAATTTCTTACAGTAAGTCTGAAGATTTGGCTCAAGAGATAGTGGAAGTTCAACAAAACCCATTATCAAATCTGTGATTTTGAGAACGGTCCAAATTAAAACTGAAGTATCAATTAGTGATGGAATTTTAATGTTGCTTCTGGCAGGATCTGGGATATAGCAGTGATTTTAGAGTCATTTCCGTAGCAATTTCCTTCCGAAGACTAGTCTATTTCCTGAACTTCATGACCACATAATGAGATTTGTCAACAACAAAATCACAAACAATGCTGTTTGCAAGGCCTGCTGCAGTCAAAGGTTGTGTTTGGTGAAGAAATGATGTCAGGAAACACGATGTCTATGTTAGCCATGAACATAGTTGCATTGCTAACAGAGGCAATCCTGCTGCTGCATAGCTACAACTGAGCTGCATGTCTCACACAGGAATTTTACCAGATTTATTCTCACAGCACACAATGGCAAAAACTTTTTAAATTCACCTACCTTGAAAAATCTCCCTTTGCCTCCTGTAAAACAAGAAAGAAAAATTAAAAGTATATAATTAAAACAGGAAAAAAAAGAGAAGAAAAGGCTGTTTAAGATTTTCCATTTGCAAAATTCATTTAGCAGCAATTTCCTGTCGTAATTGATTCCTCATGTATTTTTTGGAACTGGTATCTAATGTCAAGTGCCACGATACAGTGAGTTGGGCAGATTAACAAACAAAATATCTAATACAGGGCCAGATTATTCTTCATTCTGCTGTGGATACCTACAGGAAATAATGCCAGTAAATAAGAAATTTTGGGTCCATGTGGATTCTACATTACTAGAAAATCTCTGAAATCCCAATGTTTTTGCAGCTTCTGAGACCGCAACTCCCTTGACTTTTTTACAAGTATTCTGGTCATTTTCTAGCACCTAGACTTTAAAAAGCTTGCTCACTGTTAGCTTTCAAGGGGATGCAAGACAGGTTTCTCTAACTCCTTTCTCGGTGTTTGGGGGTGTATTTAGCTTCCTTACTTGTACATCTAGATACTTCTATTTATTACCAT
>VZTZ01005657.1:763465-793227 GCA_013400955.1 Drymodes brunneopygia | reverse complement strand
GATTTTCCTTAAAATTTTTTGAATCAGAGCTCAGAAGTGGAAAAAAAGCCTGAAAAAAGCCTTTTCCACTGGAGCATGTTTTGGATGCAGAGTGGTGTTTCCCATTTCTCAGGGCCAGGAGCTGCTGCCCAGCAGTGCTGCTGCAGTGTGTGTGTGACAGATGCACTCCACGGGGGTCACTTGTGTGCCTGGACACAGATGCACGAGAGCACACATTAGCACAGGCACACAAATCAACACCATAAACAAAATGTCCAGAGCTGGAGAGAAACTGTGCACTGCTCCACATGCAGATGGCTGCTGCCAGTCGTTGCCTTTTATGCCAGTCCTAAAAATTCACGAGAATCACTCAGTGGAAGGAGATGAATAAAGATGAAGAGAGCACTGCTGGTAAATAATGCACATGGGCTGATATCAAGAGGGTTTTTTTGAGCTGTGTTGAGAATGAGGTCTTTGGTGTCTGTGCCCATGAATGGTGGAAGGTGGGTTTTGGCTACTTCTGCATGAGAAAATAGTGCAGCCCAATAGAAGCAGAGCTGTGAAGGGAATGATGTAGGTGCTGAGGCTGCAGGGTCTGTGTGTTTTGGGGGCTACTACAGAGTGATTCCAGTCTGGTTCCACTGGCACCTATGATGTTCTGTGTGTCCTACTGCATTTCAGCTTCTGCATTTGTTTCACAGAATCCCAGCATGGGTCAGGCTGGAAGGGACCACAGTGGGGTCACCTGGTCCCACCTCTCTGCTCCAACAGGGCCATCCCAGAGCACAGGGCACAGGATTGTGCCCAGACAGTTCTGGAATATCTCCAGAGACTCCACTCCCTCTCTGGACAATCTGTTCAGGGCTTGGTCACTGCACAGGAAAGTTCTCCCTCATGTCCAGGTGGAACTTGCTGGGATCAGTCCCTGCCCGTTCCTCTGGTGCCATTGCTGGGCCCCTGGAGCAGAGCCTGGGCCCTGCTCTGAGCCCTCCCTGCACACAGGGACAGCCAGGGATGAGGTTCCCTCTCAGCTGTGTCTCCTCTCCAGGCTGAACAGCCCCAGCTCCCTCAGCCTTTCCTCGTCAGGGAGATGCTCCAGTCCCTCCATCATCTTTGTCACCTTCCACCAAACCCACTCCAGCAGCTTCGTGTCTCTCTTGTCCTGAGGAGCCCAGAACAGGACACAGTACCCCAGATGTGCCTCAGCAGGGCTGAGTTGAACAGCAGGAGATCTGTTTGATGCCTTCCAAAACAATTTGTGATATGAACTGAAACACGTTAAGTGAAGGATGTCTGGGAGATTTTCTTAGCTGGAAGTTGAAAAATTTCAAGTTTGATTTAAGAAAATGTAATAATCCAGAAGTATCTCAGATTTAGATGCCCATCATTGACACACAGAGCAGGTGCTCACATATATTTCAAGATAAAAGAGTATAAAGATTTGATTCTTCCTTCTCTGAATCTTTTGTGAATTTATTGTCTTGGAGGTGCTACTTCTTATTTCCATCTTCAGTAAGGAAATAGTTGGGACACTGGAGTATAGGTAATGAGGACATTGGAGTATGAGGAAAAAGAGAGTGAAACAGGATATGGACAGAGAAGTTTGCTTAAAATAATTTGAAAATGATCTATTGGGTGCAACCTCTACACTCGATGATTTCTGCTGTTATTACTTTCCTGCAGTGCAACCAGGGAGGACAGTAACTTGCTGTGGGCTACAGGTAAATGATGATCTATTGCAAGGGAGGGAAGGAAAAGTATTCTAAAGGTGGGTGTGTGAGGCACATACTCTCCCATGAGGGTGTTCAGTGTGTTGGGCCTCTCTGGACCAATCTGTTCCAAAGCCTGAGAGGGAAAAGGAAACGTCAAAAGTTAAAGCAAACTTCATTGAGTGAAAAAAGGAGGGTTATAGGGCAGGATTTTTCATTGCTGGACCTTGTTATACACAGATTCTATGGAATCATTGATTGATGGAATGGTTTTGGTTGGAAGGAACCTTAAAGACCACATTGTTCCATCCCCCTGCCATGTGCAGAGACACCTTCCACTAGACCAGTTTGCTCCAAGCCCCATCCAACCTGGCTTTGAACCAGGAGCCTGCTGCTCCTGCTTGTTTGTTTGTTTGTTTTTTAAGTTGATTGACTTGCTTTTTACCTTTTTCTTTCCTCATTCTTTTCAGGCTGGATGCCCAAAGTAGTTTTCACACACTTGAAATCATCAGCTAACGCTGGTGACTCACGATTAGTGCTCCAGCAACCTGTTGATTGGCAACCTGGTGATGAAATCCTGGTGGGAAGTTCAGGCCTTGGAGATGCACAGCAGCAGGAGGAACTGGCTGTTATCCAGTCAGTGAACAACTCAGAGCTGCACCTCAGATCACCACTCAGGTATCCTTTCAAGAACCAAGGGGATTTTTATAGCAGAGAGCTAAACAAGGGGAAAATTTGATCAAAGTCAGGATTTGCCATTCCCTGTGGGACATAATAACTATATAAATCCCTTTAACAAAGGTGGCCAGTGGTATTTCAGTTCCTCACTCCCCCTAAAGGTAGTGAACTTTCAATCCTGAATGTTTAAATTCTATATTTATGTTCTGTATCATGCTCTTGAACTCAGAAAGTCTTTGAAGAAGAAAACACTGATGGCCAGTAAAGTCCAGTGGCATCAGTATAAGAATGAAAAAGAAATTTCCTACATAGTTAATTACTTGAGAGAGTGCATTTTTTTTTTTTCACAAGAAATGTCTGAGTTGTGTAAAAAAAATCCTCTCATTTTGACTGATTTTCTTAAGTAATACCCTCAAAATGAATTTTTTCACTATGGAAATCTGCTTCCATATTTCCAGTGAGTGTTAATTTCACTGCCTTACACTCTCTTCATCTCCTGTGCATGGAGATCTTGGATAAAGTGCAAACTGTACTTCTTTTCATCTCCAGTGTTGAAACACATTATCTATCTAGAGGCAACCCAATTCCAATGCCCAGGAAGATTAATGGTGTTATTTTCAGGAATAACTGGGGCTTGAGGAAAAAAGTCCTGATGGTTTTCACCCAAACACGTTTGAGTGAAAGAGAATTCAAAGGCTGAAATATTTTTTTTAAATCTCAGAGAGTCATAAAACATCCTAAATTGGAAGGGACCCACAAGGATCATCGAATCCAGTTCTTGAGCCTGCATAGGGCAATCCCAAAATCCCCCCCATGTGCCTGGAGAGGTTGTCCAAAAGTTTTTTTGAGCTCTGGCAGCCTTGGGGCTGCAACCACTTCCCTGGGGTGCCTGTTTCAGTGCCCAAGCACCTTCTGGATGAAAAGCTTTTCCTAATAATACGATATAATACTATGTTATATACATAATCTGAGGAAGGTTTGAGCGCTTGTGTGACAAAAACATGAAAGCAAACATCAGACAAGGAAAAATCTGTCTAACACTGGGTGTGCCACTGTCCCTAGTGAGAAAAGGACTGAAACCAGCTCTGATGGGGTGCGGTTATGGTCATAAACATAAATAACAAGAAACCATAAACATAATTCTCTCTGTCTGGCAGGTGCAGATGCTATTTTTTGTCTTTCCTTAGGTACCCCCATAGCGTTGGAGAGGGCAATGGCCAAGGTCTGCCTTTGAGTGCTGTGGTGGCACTGATCAGCAGAAGGGTTGTTGTTCAAGGAAATGTCACACAGGAGAGGATGTCCCACCTCAGGGAGTGTGCAAATGCAGGTGAGGAGGTCTTTTCTCACAGAAATGCACTGAGGAGGAAAACTGCTCCATTAAAATCCCGTTGTGGCAGCATCACTGTGTATTAGAACTCTTTCTTCCTAGGATAACTTTGAGACATTCCAATGCCAGGAAAGAGAGTTTGTCTTTCCAAACATTGCTTGACATTGAAGTGTGAAGTCTTGGGAGTTGAACTGCACTTCATTGTAATATCTCAGATGTATTATTTTCACACTGTTGTTTCAAGCTATCTTGGGAAAGACCCTTTAGTTTTCTCTGAGCCTAAGGGTGTAGAAAAGAAAGTATCTTCTGAAAACACGTTTCAGTGTACATAATATATTAAATTTTTAATTGTGTTTACTATTTAGTCACTTTAAGAAGAAGGCAAAACAAAACAGCCCAATGCTGTTTGTACTCTTTAGCGTAAAATACTGAGACGTTGTTTAGTGCTTGGGGATGCCAAGGAAAAAATAACAGGTGATGCATGAAGTACCACTAGTGAAAAAAATGTTAAATATCTCAGTTCTCCTTTAGTTTTACCTGTATGAAATGCCATGGAGCTTGACAGGTGGCTTCCTGATTTACACCATCCATGGAGGAAGCAGAATCAGACACAGTGATTATAATGTGAGGAGAGTTAGGTTATCTGACAACCCAGGTGTAAAGTTCCCTTTAAAAAAAAGTGCCTTGGGCTTTCAGAATGTGACACAAGACTTCATTTGATATCCAGCAGCCAACTGCTTATATTACTCATGGATTTATGGTCCATTTTGTGTGGAACTCATAAATACAGGCTCTGAAAAGTGCTAACCGTTTGAGGTTTTTATTTGAGTTAAAGGATAGGAGGATTTCTCAGAGGAGTCACCAGAAAAGGAGTGAGCAGTGTTTTCTTGTGGTTAATTTGCCTTCTTAAAAGAAAAATGAGCATTACTGGGCATCAGCAGGCAGTGCTGGAATTTGAAATCCCCTCTGCCCTTCCACTGAAGAAGCAGATTGTGAAGTAACACGTTCACAATCTGAATCTCCTCATACCAAAATATCTCACACCTGTGGAAGAGTCTTTCAGGAATTTTACCCAGCCATAGGATTTTCTTTTCATGTCATATTATGGAATCCAAAAATCATTGGAATTAGTGTAAAGTTCCCTTTTCATCTTGTTCCACCTGTCTGCCATGGGCAGGGACACCTTCCACCATCCCAGGTTGCTCCAAACCCTGTCCAACCTGGCCTTGGGCACTTCCAGGAATCCAGGGGCAGCTACAGCTTCTCTGGGCAACCTGTGCCAGGGTGTCCCCTCCTTCACAAGGCAGAATTTCTCCCTAATCTCTATTTTTGTCTTGAAACTGTGGGTAGTAACAGTTTCCCATCCACCTGCAGGGAGAGTCAGAAGAGCAGATTTTGAAAAAAAACCCCAAATGTTTCATTTCTGTTTAGTTCTGTACATCCATGCCCAATCTCCTTTTCAAGAACCTCACCTAAGGGAAATCAATATCAAATCCCTCTTCCTCATGCATACGATTATCTAAAATTAAACCCAAGGAATTTCCCAAGACATAGAACTACAGCTTCCTGCTTGTTTTGATATATTTCCCTCCAAAATGCCCACACTTTTAGGGAAAGAACCATGACAGTATTTCAAAATGTTTTCCTGTGTTGTCTTTGGGCCCATGTTTCAGGTCCCTGCTGGAGGTGGAGTCTCACTGGGTCAGTGGGGAGGATCCCCCTCTGCACATCCCACCCCGTGGAGATGGTGCCACTCACAGCTCCCACTGGGTTGTGTCCTAGGTCACTCCAGGTGTCTGTACAAGAGAAGTGAGAGGCAGCTGGGCTCTCGGGACCTGGGAGCCATCGTGGTTGTGGAGGCCTTCCAGGGAGAGGAGAGCCAGCTCCAACTGGAGGGGGTCCAGTTCCGCCACGTGGGCCGAGCGTTCCGGCACCGCTGCAGTGCCCTGGCTGTTACTGGCAATGCCTGGATGGAAGGTGAGTTGGCTACACTTGAGTTATCCACGTTCTCCTGCCCAAAGCTGGGGCAGGTGACCTCAAAACCTGCTTGGCTCTCGGGTCAGTTGACAAATTGGATTGTTAAACGTGAAAAAAAATCCCTCACATCTAGTCTAAGCTCAAGTGGCGGAGTGGTTTCACCTGTTTCAGTTCCTTTGTACCTCTGCTTCTTCCTAAAATAATTTGTTTTGTGCTACACTGGTCTTTTAGTGTAGAAGAGAGTAGCTCTGAAAATGAGTGTACTAACACAAGGGAGCCCAAAAGTGGCTCAGGCATGGCTGGTTGCAGGGGCCAACATTTAATTTTATCGCCCAGAGGTTAAGGAACACATTAAGTTCTTTTGACTTTGTCACTGTTAAGTGCCAAACTCATCTCTGTGTGAAGGCTCTGAGGATTGGTGCTGATAGGGACAAGTTAGGTGGGCTCAAAGAATGCTTTAAGGGTGCTGAATGGATTTTCCCCTCCAGCCAAGCTACACTTGCACCTCTCACAGAATCATGGAATGCTTTGGTTTGGAAGGGACCTGAAAAGCCATCTAATTTCAATTCCATGGACAAGGATAATTATTTTCTGTTCCATCTTCACTGAGTGAGGGTCAGGGCTTCCTGGTGGCAGAAGACAGCCCTGGCCAGGATCTGGGTGATGGGAAGGTCACCATGCCTGGCTAGAGAAGGGCTATAAAATACCTGCCCTCCATCTGCAGAAGGATTTTTGCTCACAGCATTAATTTCTTTCCAGACTCTTACATCCGTGGCTGTTGTATTCTGGACTCCTTTGGCCAAGGCCTCCGTCTGGCTGGGATCTCCAGCCTCAATGTGGACAACAACATTTTCTACAACATTTCAGGACATGGGGTTCTCCTGGGTAAGTGAAGGAGGCAAATATCTACATTACATGCAGCAGCAACTCGTGCTGGTTCCCATTTGTATGAAAATGCCTTTGGAGGAAAGAACAGCAGATTCTTAACTGCACTCTGAGAACTTCAGTCACATCTTCTACATTTTCTGGTGTCAGTGAATTGGGAATAAAGCTCTCACAATTCCACATACAACCCCTAGAAGCTACTTCCGTTTGACCAGCTCTCTTTCTTCAGGTCATTCTTCACTTGATGGGGCCCCTTGTTTTTCGAAGAAAAAAATAGTAGATTTTTTTTAGGGGATTGATTAATCTGTCTTTGGAAAAGTGCCATTATGCAGTGTGGAAGACCACAGCTCAGTGAAGCATTCAAGAGCATATTACCTTTAACTTCAGTCATTTGATGTCGAAGATAATGGAATGGAAGCATATGTTAAAAGTTAACCAGAGGATTTAGCACTTAAATAAATCGGGGCTTGGAGCAACAAAAATGTTAAGCAACAAAATATTTCTCCTAACTAACCATCAGGAGATTGACTTGAAGCATCTTCTGCTGGGATCTCATGTTGCCTGAATACCTAAAGATTTAGCTCCATTTTTGTTTTCCATAAGAGAAGGGATAAAAATGGCCAATTATGAGATGAACAGAGGGGGAAAAAAGAAAACCTTCGTTTCTGATCCTGCAGTTCCCCACACACAGCGAGTCCCTGTGCTGGGTGCTGTGCATAAACATAATGAGGAGTGCTAGATCATGATTTCAACAGGGGAGATTATAAACCAGTGTGGTTATACAAATCTTGCAGATGAAGAGAGCTGGCTCAGAGAGATGCAAGGACTTGCCCAAGCTGAGGCACAGAGCCCTTGCAGCCATGGGGAAGCAGAGCAGGACCTCCAAGCCCCTGATATCCTTTGGCCAGTCCTAAAGGACTGTGAGCTGAGCTGCAGTTTCAGCCTGAATTAAACATATCCCCAAGATGCCTTTAGATGCTTCACTTTCAGCAGCTCTAGATGGTCTGATCAATTAATTTACATATAATTTTGTTGCCTGTAAAAGAATATTATAGCTGTCTCTTTGCAGCTTTGGAATTGGATTCTCTCAGTGATTTCACCTAAAATGCTTATTTTCAGAGGGTTTGCAACACTATCACAGAAAATCACTCTGGGCTTAGAATTATTGACACATCAGATCTAAGCTTGAAACCCAAAACCTCAAAAACTTTCACAGCTGTCAAAAGGACTTCTTTAGGATCCTCTTCATGCTCTGGTAGTGGCATTGTCTGTAGCACATACAGCCTGGAAAGGAAATATTTCCTAAATGTATCTTATTCCAAAAATTGAGAAAGGCTTGAAAGACTGAGGGAAGGCTAAAAGTATTTATTGCTGTCCCCACAACCAAAGGGCACAGGTTTCCCTGTGAAGTGGCTTATATTTGGGGCAGTAATGATTTGGGAAGGGATCTGTATTATGAATAGAACTTGATCAGGTGTATTTGAAGATAATGACTTCTGTTGGATAAACAAAACTAAATGGAGGTAATTGATGTAGGCCAGAGAGAATGGCCTATACATTGACTCCACACGAGATTCCACCTTGTATTCTGCTTCCAGAAGAGCAGCAGTGCTGATCATAGAACCATGGAGTTTCTAAGGTTGGAAAAGACCTTCAAAGTCATCAATTTCAACAATTAAGCTGGGCCTGCCAAGGCCACCACAAAACCATGTCCCCAGGTGCCACATCTCCATGGCTGCAAACACCTCCAGGGATGGTGACTCCACCACTTCCCTGGGCAGCCTGTTCCAATGCCTGGCCACCCTTTAGGTGAAGAAATATTTCCTAATATCCAACCTAAACCTCCCCTGGAACAACTTGAGGCCATTTCCTCTTATCCTGTCAATATGTCCTTTTTAGAGCTTGGCTTGTATGGGACTGTCCACTCCTTACACTGGGGCACCCATTTCTTTGCAATGTAGTTTAAAAGATATTTATTTTGTTTTCTTCTTCCTGCTTCTACACTGTAACTAGATCTGGGGCACCCCACGAGTGACTTGTCTGATCAATTGGTTGATTGATTTTTCCCTCTCTCTTCTCCTACTCCATTGCTTAGGGGGCCAATCCTCCACTTTTGTGTAGAGGTGCACCAGGTGTTTTTCAGACTGTTTGGAAATTTTCTTACATGTAAGTAAGGCAGTGAACAGAGACAGGAGATAAAGAAAACTTTGAATTCTAGTACTGCCAGGAGCAGGCCTGTGTGTGCATAGGTGAACCACTTTCCCACTCTGAACATCTTTTCCCATTTGTAAATCTGCTTTATAATACATATTTTATTAATTTGCACCATAAACTTGAAGTCCAGAACATATGACTTTTGGTGTAGTCACATATAATACCTGGTACAGAGAAATATATGTGAATATTACACTTGGATTTGTGTATATTGAAATGAGAATCATGATGATAGAGGGCTTGGGTTTCCAACTACATGTACATTTTTGTGGGTTTTTTTCCTCTTTATTTTTTACTTTTTTGTTTTTCCCCTTCATATTCTTTTTCTTTTAAAGGTGAGGGACTGGAAGAGGGGAACAGAGTCAGTAACAACATAGTGATTGGCCTTTCTGGAACTGATGGTTTATCCAACATTGAGACACTGTCACCAGCAGGGATCTACATCAGGGCTCCTGCCAGCCACATCAGGGTAAGAAGTTCTGGTATAAGACACAACATTTCCTTTCTAATCAAAGATATCAGAAAGAAACAGAACTTCATTTATCTGGGAGATCACATACACAATATCTGTTTCTTGGCTGAGCTGTCAGAACCTGTGCCTGTGATGGGATATTGAAACAAGTGCATATTACAAAATAAATTATGTTCCTGGGTAAATTTATTACTGAGAACTTTGCTGTGTTGGAGTGGAATGGAATATTACAGTGAGATAATTCATCCTGAGATACTTTAAAAAGCTATTTTATTTTATAATACTCACAGATTCAGAAAACTTGGAAAAAGTTTAGTCTCAGCTTCTCTAGAATTTCTGCCATTATTAAATAACCTCTCAAATTTAATGGACTGACTACAAAAACACTAAAATTCAGCAACATCAATGACACCTCTGTCTGGATTTAAAATCACATTGAACATACAGTTGAAGATTTGCATCCCAGGGTGAGAAGGAGAGTGTGTTCCCTGTCCTATGAAAATGACATTGATTTTGAAAGAAACGAAGCTTCTCTTTTCTAAATGGTAATAAAACACCAGGTTTTTAAAGAGCTAACAGCTTAGCAGCCCCACATCAAAAACCTGAGCTCAGAAAAAATACTTTTATTCACTAATTCTCTGATGCTTTCTCTTAGTTCATACTCTTTTTGGGTCTTACATTGCAGAATAAAGAGTCACTTTTATGTGATTCATGGAAAAATATGATTTTCATCAACTTCAAACCACTTTTCCTTCCCAACTATTTTAAGGAATTACATTGAAACTGACCTTTCTTACCACCCTTATAGTAGTGAAAAATGCATATTTTCATTTAAAAAATATTCCCAACCTGTTCTATTGTTAATCTCCAATAGCCAAACCAATTACTGTTTGTGAAGACCTAATCAGCCCCGGGGCTTCTGCTCCATGAGGAAAGATTTGCACCTAAATTTGAAGGTGAAAAAGAGACCAACACATTTCCTATGTTTTTATGAAGACAGGAGCACTGAGGAAGGAGGAGAGAACTTCTCTGCAATTCCCTCGAGGGCATATTTATCATTTTTAAGGCCATCAAATATGGTATAAAAATACAACAACTAGGCAGGATCATGAGAATTTCAGCTCCACTGAACACAGAGTTTTGTACTGTCATGCACTGACTTACCCTGGAGCCGTTCACTCCATCGCCAGTGGCTCAGCTTTTGAAAAGGTTTGCTGCAATTACCTCCACAGGTTCCTGGGAACTGGCTGTGCTGGGTTTTCAGCACATTTATTTATCCCTCCCTGTTCGTGTGCCTTCACAGACCCAAAGCTGCAGCTGTGGCTGCGTACCCCGATATCAGGGGGTCCTTTCTGCTCTCCAGAGATGTGCTGCTGCAGGCAGGGTAGCAGATGGCCTTCAAAGGGTTGCTGATAGCCCTCATCAACTTGAGGAGTGGAATATTTCAGGAGTTGTAGCAGCAAAAGGAAAATGAGAAGAAGTTGCCCTGCTTAAAATTGTTATTAACTGCGCTTTTGTGCAACAGGACCAAGCAGTGCTGGCTTTTTCTTAGTGCAACAGTGATCACTAAATTCAAGGGATGCTGGTCCAGCACTAGCATTAAGGTGTTGTAGAGTCTCAACACCTTTTATCTGACCAAGTGACTCAAGCTTTTTAGGTATTTATAATCTTAGTTTAATGGGGAAGCTTGAAGAATGTAATGGGAAAGACTCATCTTTCACCTGCCTGATTCCCAGGCCAGGACGTATAAAATTTTCCCAGTTTAGAATTTAATTTTAGGTGTTTGTCAGTCTTTATGTTCAATGGTTTTGTGTTTGGTTGTTTTTTGGTTTTTTTGTTTATTTTCAGATTTCCATCTTTCAATTATTGGTTTTAAACTTACTGGCTGCAATCTTTAAGGCAGGACTGCAGCTGAGACAGCTGGAGAGCTTTAGGTCCTAACAGTAAAACATCTTCTGTGCCTGATAGGTTAAGCCTTTCCACAGTAAGACCTGCAGGAATATTTTCATAACTACTCAATTTACTTGGGAGCCTAAATTTGCATCGGTGGCTGAAGAGCTTAAATTTCCTTGAAATTCAGTGATATCCTAAATGGTGTGGAAATTGGGACAGAGCAGTCACTCAAACCTGAGCCTACAAAGACGTTTGGAGACCCAATTCCCACTGGTTTGCATTTGACTTAAGCTCTTAAGTGCACTGGTGAATCAGGCTGTTGGATGAAATTTTATACTCAGACAGTATGAGTGCAAAGTGATTATTACAAGGTTAGTATAACTTTTTTTAAACACAGTGTGTAAGCCCAGGTTATCACTTTTTAGGGTCATAGACAATCTCATTAGCAGGTTGGTTTCTTGCATTTTAAATGCCATCAGCACAAGGAACTGAAGATGCCCCTCTGTGATATTGGCTTTTTGTCACTGAAACATCCACCCTATGTCCTTGGGGTATTTTTGTGTGTGCAGAAAAAATAATTTTTAAAGTAGGTTTTTATCTTTTTCTCTTGGCTCTCTTGGGCCTAGTGAGTTTTGGCCTTTTTGTTGTCCCAACCCATAAACATTCAATGCCCTGAAATCCCAGTGCTCATGCACAGCAACATATGGACTGGGGTTAGGAAATCCAGCAAGAACCTCCCTTTCCTTTCTTGCCTTGGTGTTGGGGACTGGGAAACAGCTCAGATGAATGAACTGGGTGGAGCTCAGCCGGTGTCTCCGTGTCAGAGGAGTGACTGATTGTCACACTGTTGGTAAATGCATTTGTTCCTGGTGTCACCCCATGCAGCCGTTCTCCACAGCACCAAAGAGGGGAGGCTGCGTCTGTTTGGCAGCGTTTTCCCACTGTTTTGTTCCTGCTGAGCTCTTTTCCAAACCTTTTCCTGCAAAGTGGGCCCACAACCAAAGCAGGCACGTTGTGGGTACTGCTCACATCCTGCCTGACTCTGAAACTCTGGGAAGTGATGCTGTGAACACCGTCCAGAGCTTTAATGCCATCCTTAAGGTCAACAGTTTGAGTCCCAGCTATCTAAAAGAAATTCATGAAATATTTACACCAGCAGAATTGTACGGTTAAGAGACACTTAAACCGTCAGCCACTTGATTTTACTGACTTGCAGTGAATACCTCCAGGTATTTGGCATGCTCAGGGAGGTAATTTCTCTCTGGAATTTTGGTTGCACGGACATTCGTAATATACTGACTTCCACAAAGAATTGATTTCCACACAAAATTCCCCGCTTGCCTAAAACCCCTGCCCTCCAGCCACGAGCTGGCTGGATAAATATGCAGGGTTTTTTTTTCCTTATGAATCATCTGTAGAACGCACGATTGGAGTCGCAAGTAAAATATCCTGGAAATGATGTGACTGGACTGCAGAAGTGTTTTGTTAAAGGAAAAGGCTCTGTGGCTGCACTTTCAGAAAAAGCAGCAGTTTCACCAGGGGACAGAGAAAGCAGAGCTTTGGGTCTCAGTACTTTATTCCTTGACAGATGTCAGAGATCAGGACTGCAGGGAGCACACTTGGATGGGTCAGAAGGAAGTAATTGGTATATGGAGGGTTTCACCTCGAGGTCACCAGGCTCAGCTTTGATTTGGACCATCAGGGACCAAAAAGTCATTAGTATTTTTATGCTGTCCAGCGACCTATGAATGGGAGTGGTGGTGTCAGACCCCATCTTAGAGAACAAGCCATCCTTAGAGCTGCAAGAAAGGTCATCTTAGACCCCCCTTAGAGAGCCAGATTCCCCCAGAGAGCAATTAATTTTGTCTAAGGATAGACCAAAAGCATTGCCTTCTGCACATGCCTCTGTCTTATGTTTTTTTCCTAGAAAGGGAGTCTAGGTTTACTGACCTGAACTTCAAATTTTCACACACCTAAGGCAGGTGAGAGGGATCATGCACAAGTGTACACATGAAGACATTGCTGTATGGATACCACCCAAACCCAACTAGGCTTGGCTGCTCTCCAAATTAATCTGGCAATTTTTGTCCTAGAGTAGAAAAGTTCAGAACACACTGAATACAACTCATATAACTCACTTGGTGCAGATTCTGTAAGTACCAAACTCCTGATTTTAAGGTCAGTCAGATCTTATGTCCACTCATTTTTACCTCTTGCAACACAAATAATGTCACTCAAAGGTAGAATTTAGAATGCAATTTCTTTAAGAGATACTAAATGACAAGAACTTGCAGCACATCTTCCTATGGTTATTCACTTACTGTGTTAAAAATGATCCAAACCACATTATTTACCATAGGTGTAAGGAAGTTTAGTTGTTCAGTCACTGACATATCCTGAAGGTGTTGTTCTTTGCTTTCTTTAGACTCTTAGGAGTCTCATTTTTTCAACACAAATATTTCCTACATTTCCTTATCCAGTGTTTGCTTTGGGAGATAAGAGAAATATCCAGACTGAGAAGGAAATCAATAAGCTTGACTGGTTTGTGATTTACCTTTGTGATTAGTTTGTGATTTACTTTTCCTTCCTAACATTTTCTCATGTAGAAAGGAGTTCATAGATGTAAATTTTCCATTCATTTTTTTCTTACCTACTTCTTGAAGAGTTGTGACAACACCATTTTTTCTGCCGTTTGTCTCTATTGCTTGGCCAATCTTCCTTGTCCTGTTTAAAAACAGATATTTTTAAAACTGGCCCGAGGTCAGAATGAAAACAGGACAAGATTGGTGACACAGAAACAAGGGACCAGTCTCTACCAGCCAGTTCACCAGAATTTGAATGGACTTCAGCTGTGATTTTCATTTGTCTGTTTCTTAAATTGATTTTAATTTCCAGAAATCTGTGGTAATATTATTTTCACAGTCACATATTCCTCTCTGCAGGGTAACACAGTGTGTGGTGCTGGGTATGGCTACTTCTTTCACCTCTCCCCTGAGGGACCATCCAAAATGCCTTTCCTGACCTTCAGTGAGAACACAGCTCACTCCTGCACCAGGTACTTGGGGAGTTTAGTTAAAGAGATTTTCCTTCCATGAATGGTTGTGCCATCTGTAATTGCAGTGGTGGGCAGAAAAGGCCTTGCTCCTCATTTCAGGACTTTTCCCCCCAATATTGCACCTTTCAGGTCCTTGTCTCTTGCAAGCAGAGCTGTCTGGAGCAGGGCAGAATCAGTGTGGAAGGTGTCCCTGCCCATGGCAGGGGGTGGAATGAGATGATCTCTAAGGTCCCTTCCAACCCAAACCATTCCATGATTCCATGGTTCTGGGACATTTCATGCAACAATTGCTCCTGTAGTATCCAGGAACAGCTATTGACTAAAGTTTTAATCAGTACTTCCCTAAAAGAGAAAGAATATTAAAAAAGATTTTGTACTGAAAATCAGTGGATGGAGTGACCTGAATTTTGAGTTAATCTGGATATTAATCTGAATTTAATATCTCTGAGAAGGCCAAACCAAGTGCTGCATTCAGGAATGCATACATTTGGGCTGTACTCCATATTAGCTGAGTCCAAGATAAAGAAAAGCCTTATCTGTCCATGTTCATGTCAGGCTTATCTGCAGGTGATGCTGGCTGAAAACTCATGAACAAGGGAGGGTGTTTTGTAGTGAGAACCTCTCAGTGGCACTGCACACTCCTTTTTAGCCCTGATGGGTCTAACACTGAAAATACTTGAAAAAAAATTTGAAGTCATTATTAGATGCCTAAAATAGTTGAGCAACTTTTGACTTTGGTTTTAAAAGATAAAGTCCCATGCAGACAACTGTTACAGATTTAAGGTTTTAGATACCAAAATGATGAATAGAAAAATCTACTCACCAGTTGCATGCATTGTAAAAGAACAGTGTCCATGGCTTTCTCTCCTAAACAGGCATGGGTTGCTGGTGTACCCAGAGTATTTGCCAGAAAGTTGTGCTCAGTTCAACAACTTCACAGCCTGGAGCTGCCAAGCGGGAGCACAGGTATGTTTGTCCCCACTGCCTTCTGTGATGCTCAGGATCTTTCCAGGTATCTCACCTCCCACAGTCACAGTAAAGCTCTTGTGACTCTATGTCCACATCCTTCACCTGGAGACTCCTGTTTTGATGGAAGAACCAGAGGCTTGATTTTTGTGAATTCTTTTTGCTGCAGAATCAGGGCTACTTTCAGCAGCTGCTGTTCTCTGTAATGATCTACCATCTGTCTGCCACTACATTCATGGAATTTTAGAATGGTTTGGGTTGGAGGGGACCTCAAAAACCATTTCATTCCAACCTCCCTTACTATGGGCAGGGACTTCTTCCACTAGATCCTGTTGCCAAATAAAAAATCTTTCATGTGGATCTGAGCTGTTCAAGATTGCAGTAGGCAGATCTGTTACCTTTATAGAACTGATGGTTTCCATGGGACTTTTTATTTCATTCTTGTTAATATTTTGCACTTTTTATTTATTTGAATTTGTCTAGCTTTGTTCTCCAACTAATAGGTCTCATTATTAATTTATCTGATTTTAAAAAGCCACACCACCTTTTATTATGTGATACTTTTTTCCCATACTTACAGTTTGGAGACTGTGATCCTATTAATTCCTGTCTGATGACCTGAACAGTTTGTATGTGTTTCTCTGCAAGGTTTTATAGCCTCACCCATCCTGTGACTCTTCCTCTGAAGGTGTCCAATTTTTCAGTGTGATTTTTCAGACTGATGCATTCTCTTTCTGGAAAAGGTTATTTGTATGGAAAGAAATAAAACAAAAGGGAGTTTTGCAGGTTTCTTGTTGTTGTTTGTTTTCTCTGCATAACTTGTAATTTCTTGGTATGTGACTGACCTAGAATACACAAATGACTAAATTTATTCTGCTTCTTTCCCTGGGCTCTCTTTAGAAACAGTCTTCATTCTTTTAGGTGCCCCAGTCTGGAAGTGTCCAAGGCCAGGTTGGATGGGGCTTGGAGCAACCTGGGATAGTGGAAGGTGTCCCTGCCCATGGCAGGGAGTTGAAATGAGATGGTCTTTAAGGTTCCTTCCAACCCAAACCATTCTATTATTTGATGATGATATCTATTACTATTATTTTATTTTCCTTTTATGTAGATTTTCAGCAGCAGGAACGTTGAACTCCAGCATTTCTGGATTTCTGCTTGCAAAGACTTTGGCATTGACATCGTGGAAAGCCTGGGCAACACGTCTGTGTCTGACAGTGTTTTAAATGGACACCTTGGGCAAAAGGTGAGAACTGCAGGAAATATTTCAATGCTTCAGGAGGAATTTGGAGAAATAAGGAAGCAACCTGGAGAGCAGCCCCTGCTCCATGGCAGCTTGGGGAAAGCTTGGATTTTGAACAGGTTATAAGGGAATGGCTTCAGCTGGTACCAGCAGAGGTTTAGACTGGATTTTGGGGAAAAATATCTTCACTGAAAGGTTCTCAACCTTTCAGTTGAGATAGGCTGCCTAGGGTAGTAGTGGAATCACTTGAAGGGTTTTAAAACCATGTAAATGTGACACTCAGGGACATTGTTCAGTGTTGGCCTTGGCAGTGCTGGGTTGATGGTTGGACTCTGTGACCTTACAGGGCTTTTCCAACCAGAACAGTTCCATGGTTCTATGATTTTTTTTCCAAACATCTTTTCATTTCAGCATGTAAATTTTGAAGATTTTTTTTTAAACAAATTTGAAACAAGGATTCTGGTTTTTCTATTTTCATTAGAAACTATTAAAATGTTTCACACTATAAGGCATAATCCTGTATATTCTTTCTAAAACAACATTCAAGAGTGACAGCAAAATCACAAACACAAAAAGCCAAAGGATCTTAGCAAGACAAGTGCAAATTTTTTTCCTACTCTTGTTTTTTTTCCATGATTGATATGGTATTTCACCAAACCTGTCTTTTTGAGAGAAATCATAATTTTTCTTTAATCAAGCTTTTCTGTATTCCTATAAATCCTTTGCATTTAACACCTTTTTACCATTCACAAGTAGGTTTAATTTAGTGATTTGAGAATAATGAGGAGGAACATCAGCTTTGGTTTCATCTGCTCTCTCTCAGCATCACTGGTCCACCTGGAACACAGAGTGTTACTTTTTTTACTTGAGAATGAAAAATACTGGCAAAAGGTAATTTTATTTATGCAGTAAATATGTTCTTCTTCCATTATTTCTTTAGGCAGCTGGACAAAGTCCTTTGGGTGCTACCAGGTTGTTAACAGATTAATAACATGGATAACAATGGAATTTTAGTTACAACTGGCCACAGCTGCTTGTTCATGATTTTGAGGTCTTTTTTCCCCCCCCCTGCTCAGTTTTCTATTGTTGTTTATTAAATTAATTTTCTCTCTGACTGGCAGAAAGAAAAAAAAGCATTTTAAATGAGTTTTCTTTAGAAGCTCACAGAAAGAAACCTCCTTAGCAGGTCTATTCTAAGTATACAATTGAGATAAAATCCTGGCTTCACCTGTCCAACCTTGCAGTGTCCCAGTGATGTCCCAGTGAATTTCTGTGGCACCAAGGGATGGTTGTCTTTGTTTTTGCTTTGCAGGATCCATGGAAGGACTCCAATGTTGCACTTGTTAAGAGATTTAGAGGCGCTCAGCTGTGCCTTGTTTCTTGCAGCACCTCAGGGGCGTGATTATCTTTGATTATCTCACGATAAGAGCCTCCTTGTCATAATTTACATCTTAATGTATGTAATGCTCCCTTTAATAATGATGTCTCTTTAATATCAATTAAAACTTCATGACATTAATTTAATGTGAGCCTTGGATAGTCCTCTCTGCTAGCCCTTCCACTTTTTGGCAAAAAAAGTGTTTTTAAACAAGGTTGTTTTCTGGAAATATCAGGACATTGAAAAATTGGGGCTGTGACCCATTGAAACATTAGTGACAGGGCTAAATCCAGGTACTGCAAAAGTCAAGTGAAAGATTTTTGTTAATTTCCTTGATATTCAGAAAGCCTCTTCCATGCTCTCATAAAGCAACTCGTTGTCATTATGAGGCCATTTGAGGAGAAACATTTCTTCCTGGAAAAAGCCGGAGTTCTGAGAGAGGTGACACACACTAAAGAGGAAATATTGTCTCACACTGGTCGAGTTGCTATTTATTTAAATGCAAGTAATTAATTTAAAAATATAGAAAATTGGGTGGAATGGAAGAACCAGAATTGTAAGCAAAAAGCCAATAGAGATTTTTTCTGAGCAATTTTTTACCAGAAACCAGGGATTTCTGCTTATCAGTGACTCGGAAGAAGATGGCCCAAGGACCAGAGCTATCACTCCTATTGTTTTGGCCTCAGAATAAAAAAGCTGATGGAACTACTGTCTCCTACAGAGACTGAAGAAGTACCATCTCTTTGAAATAATGATCTACTTATAAGTCTATTTCAATCTGCCTTTTCAATTGCAGGTGTTTCCACATGGGGTGGATTTCATGATTGATTCTTTCCTATGGCTTTTGAGAGATATTCTACAAGTATTCCTTGGCCTCAGAAACAGCATCACAGACTCCTGCCAGCCCTCCCTCCTCCAGGCTGCTCACTAACTCTATTTCCAGCCCATTTCCTACACAGTTTGGCAGAGGGTTGTGCACTTCCACTGTGTCATGGACTACAATGACCCCAAAATCCAGTTTGTCCATTGTGTTTTTCATCTCCTGTGGCTTTTTTTCTTCCTTTCTTGAAGCTCTGATGGACCCTGAAGTCCTCTAGAACTTGTCAGAGAGCCTGGCTTAGGTGCTTCCCCCATCCCAAATCACACAAAATGCCTTTGAATCTCAGATTTTTCTTAGGACAGAAATAAGAATGGTCATCTTTGCAGAGTAGGAAAAATTCCCAATTGCTGGAAAAAAAAGGTAAAGTAAAATGGGGCCGTGAAAATTCACCCACTGGGGCTTTTTGGTGGATTCTTTCTCCCCTGGGAATGTACACTTCCCTCTCCCTTCAAATGTCCAATCTAAACTGCTATACAACAACTCAAACAGAGGACAACAAGCTGCCCTTCAAAGTGATGCAATCACCTGCTGCAAGTGAGGAATTAAATGGCTGTTATTTGTCAGAATTTGCCAAGTAATAGTTTAGATCTGTCCTTCAAACCCCTCAACTATGGGCAATCACACTCTTGCATTCCCAGCTGCCACATCCTGGATGATCCATTTTTTAAAATGTTCATGGCCAGGTTAGACAGGACTTGGAGCAACCTGATCTTTTGGAAGGTGTCTCTGCCCATGGCAGGGGGTTGGAATTAGGGTGACTTTTAAGGTCCCTTCCAACCCAAACCAGTCTAGGATTCTGTGATTCACATGCTGATGTTTCTCTCATTCCTTCATTTCAGGATAGGACCTGCATGTCCGCAGGACTAAAGACTCCCAAAAGATACCAGCTCTTCATCTCCAACACAACCTTCAGGAACTTTGATGTGAACACTTGCACAGCAATCAGGACTTGTTCTGGCTGTTACCAAGGACAGGGTGAGTCTGATTTATATTTGTTGCTCAGGATTTCCAAGTCCCTGGCTTCCCCTCCCATAACAAGCTCATAGTTTCCACAGACAACCATTGATAACTCCTCTGCATGGGCTGAGATTTCAGGTTCTCCCCAGTCTTGCTGGATATGTCTTCATCACTCAGTTGAAGCCATATATTGCATTTATTTTTAGACAAATGTAGCCTGATTTTGGCATTGATACAATTTTCTTAGTGGAAATGGGTTTTATGCACTGCCTTGTTTCTGCATCTTCATTTTGGGAGGTAAAATTTCAAGAGTGATGATTTTTTAAAAGCTGTGACACAACCTCACAGAATTTCACCAAGCTGCTACCTCAGGCCAGCCCAAACCTGAGGTGAATTTGCCTAAGATAATGTGTAAACTAAGCATCCCTCTGAGCTTTGAAGGTGTCCTCAAAGGCTCTTTAAAGAATGTTCCAACTTCAATTGCCTCTTGTACTGTAACACAATGTATTTATATATAAATGAAGACTGCCCTACAATAACATAGCAGAGAAAAAGATTTCAAAAGATGAGATCAAAGGAAAAGAGGAATAGTCAAATCTGGCTTAGTCAGGCTAAAACTGGGAACAGGGCTGCCAAATAGTAACCCATGTGGTGTATGGACAGTCCTGCCAAATCTGCCTTGTTGCAGTCCATGGGGCAAGGATTTTCTGACATTTCTGTAAATATTCATGTTCTCATAAACTTTAGCCTGCATGAATATTCATCTTTTTTTTTTTTTTGTAGCTATCTGTGCTTCAGTAGTGAAAAAATCCTCCAGACTCACTTTTTAGCCAGGGCTTCATTCTGCCTGGTGCTGCACATATGCAGAAGAGACAAGTACATTTACACAACAAAAACATTCCTCACCTCTAAAAAATTTACCTTCAAAAAAAGACAGACAAGATCTATAAGAATCACTGTTGTGGGGTCTGTAATTTTGGCTGTGGGGTCTGTGAAGAAGTGTTTGGAGTCACTGAGGAGATGCTGGCAGGGCCAGGAGCTGCACCTGGAACCTGGCAAGTCTGAACCACAGGTCCTGTCACAGTGGGGCACAGGACAAGTTTGGCCTGGCCATAGCACAGCAATAACTATTCCTGGAACCATCTCTATTTATTTTCCCAGTCCTCCCCATCTTGATTCATCAGACATTTTTCCAAAGCAAGCTGGAATGAAGTTGATCTCTTTTTCTCCAGAGTTGTCTTCAGTCCTTTTACCTGAGGTGACCATTCTGGTTTTTTAAAATGCTGCTTGTCACCCACAGGTGGGTTTACAGTGACAGCTGAACACCTGACCTTCACCAACTCCCCTTTCCAAGTGTCCTTCCCCTTTCCTCACTCTGCCATCCTTGAGGATCTTGACGGCTCCACCACGGGACAGAAGAGAAGTTATGTCCTGCCTTCCACGGATATCCTGGCAGCATCTTGCACAGCCAGTGCCAACTTCAGCCAAGCCTCTGGTGGCAGTGTCTGTGACAGTGACCTTGTTTTCCACCGTATGTCTCTTCATTTGTAAGTAATTGTTCCACCTCCCAAAATTCTGCGTGGGTTTTGCTTCAATGTGTCATTCTGAGATTGCTCCTGGGTCTGAGCTCAATCCTGAGACTGCTCCTCTCTGCTGGGTCCTAAACTAGATCTAAAGCCTGAGCAGTGGCATCTCTTAATCTGCTGTCCCATGGCCTGTCACTCCTCAGCAGATGGATAAGAATCTCCTGGAGATGCTGTGTCAGATCTGGCATCCCACACCAAGGTATTTGACTGCTTGGGAAATTAGAAACAGCTCTAACAATAATCCAGTCCTGGGGTACAGCCAGGTCATTCCCATCAGCTTTGGTGGCTGTACAGCTCCCAGTTCTGTCCCAGTCCACTTGTCTCCCCAAACTGGAATTTTCCCTGCCTTTCACCAGCTGGCAGCTAAGGGGTTCCAGTGGAGAAATGCTGTTCAGACAAAGACTGCCACCTCTTCTGTTACCCAGGGAGGACACTTAAAAATTTCCAACGTAAGAAAAAGGGTGAAAAAGACTTTTAGGGAATTAAACGCCACTTCTGCTTTTCCTCTCATGCTCATCTTCCCTTCCCAGTCCCCTGCTCAGCAGTTCACTCTCCTTTTGAAGTACAAATCTGAACAATTCTCCATTTTTTGCTGTCTCAGGTTAGTAGTACACAGGCAGAAATCCTGAACTGCTCTGTCAGAGGGCTGTTAATTATTCATGTGTGCCTCATAATTCATGTTTTAGAAGAAGGAGGGAAAAAACCTCAACCCTTTCCCAAATAGGAAAAAAACTAATTGCTTGTTCCATTGATGGAGAAAACTGTGAGAATTTGAGCTACCTGCAGGCTTTGCATGGGATTACTGTGTCTTGTGATGAAAACAAAAGCCTGCAAAAATTGAAGACCTTGGAGTCATCCTAATTTAACTAAAAGAGTACTGGGTAGAAGGCAAAATAAAACTGTGCTTGGTGTCTTTCCTGAGCAGTTAACCATGAGATCTTGGGGAAATTAATTCCCTTTCTAGTCTGTGTTTACCTTGATGAAATGGACTGCAAGATCTTTGGGCTGATGCTGTGTGGGTGGATGGAGCTCCTCTAAATGTTTCCTGTAGAGTGATTTGGGTCCTTTTGGGTACTGCCAAGATGTAATTGTTAATAATTCATGGCAGTTGATTTATTCAATACCTTGTTTCTCCTGGCATCAGAAGGTGGTCAAGGAGCAAGTGCAAGTAGGAGTTCATCTGCAACATTGCTCATAACTCTGCAAGACTTAGCCAGACCTAAATTTTGTCTTCCCAGTAAATTGCATGAGAATTTCCCTGGAAGTATTCAAGACCAGGTTGGACAGAGATTGGAGCAGAAGGTCTAGCAGAAGATCTCCCTCCCCATGGCAGGGGGTTGGAACTAAATGAGCTTTAAGGTCCCTTCTAATCGAAATCATTCCAGGATTCAATGATTAGTCGTATCAATGACTTCTCAATTCAGATTTTATTTCAAACAAGTACCCTTTATTTAGCTTCTTTATTATTCCTCTGCATGGGCTGGGAGTCAATTCACATCAAAGATCCTTGGCAGTGTGAGAAGCAGAAGCCAGCTGTTAGCCTGTCCTCCTGAGGACTCTGTACTCAGCAGAGTAACCCCAGAGACCATGAGCATCCTCTCTGTGCTGCTTCCAGATCCTCTCTCCCGAGCAGCTCCCAGCAGCCAAATCACCGTCATGTTAGGTTGAAAGACTTTCAGATGCAGCCAAATAAGTGTGGTGAGTCAGGGAGGCTTTGTCGAGATGGATAGAGCTCCAAAAGGAACCTGGGAGAGGACCAGGATGGGGAATAAAAGGAGCTGGAGGGGATGAAGAGTAAAAGTCAATTAGTAAAATATCTACAGCATGACTGGAGAATGAGGGGGAGGGAGAAGGAGAATGGGCGAATTTTATCCAGATGTATTTGGAGAGTGTTTGCAATGAAAAGGGAACAGTTTAGGATTAATACAGCAAAACATGACTAGGAGCAACTGGCAGAGGTTGAATAAAGTGAATAAAGATAGGTGGGTGACAGGAAAAAATTCCTAACAGTGCAGTCTCTTGGATCCATCTCATCTCAGTGAAAGACAAAAGCAGAGTTGCTTGGCTTTCTTTAGTTTCTGACAAGAAAAGAGTTAAAAATCTCTCTGGAAGAAATCTTTCTATCGTGCTCTACCAGGTCATGGAATATGAGACCTGTCAGTTCTGCAACTTGAATTTTCTGTGCTCCTCCATAAAAAGCATGGACAGCTTGAGATTGTGGGGTGTTTTTGCTTATCCTGAATTTTGGGATGAGATTCCAGCTCCAAAAATCTTGAAGGTTGAGGCAAGTAATCCATTTTGAAAGGGGAGTCCTAGCACAACCTCTACCTCAGGAACCTCACAATCATTCCCTGACCCCAAGGGCAACTGGCAAGGGTTGGATATGACCATATTTTTAACCATCTCAGTCTCCAAAACATCAGGAATGTTGCATCAGCACTAACTTTTAGGAAAGATCTCCTGCCTGGGAACTGTCAGGGATAAAGCTGATTGGTGCAAGCTAAAAGCATGTCTGGAACAATTTTAATCATTTATGATACAATGTGGGCAATTGACAATCTTTGTGCTGTTTAATTTAAAATAATGCATGTGTTGTACTGACACTTTTTCCCAAAATAAACTGTGTGTTTGGGGGAAAAAGAGTGTTTTGTTAGAGAAAAGCTGCAGAAACTCTTTTCTGAAAAGGAAAACCACTATCTTGAACGTTTTGTGACTCTCTGTCCTGAACTGTTTCACTCAACAACTTCCAGGGAAATGAGGATCCATTTCCAAGCTTGCCCTGCTGCAACAAAACCCTTCTTCACAAAGTCCAGTTGAAAGTTAGACTAATGTGTCACGTAAGCACACTTTAAAGAGGGGTTTTATGTCTTTTAAAAATGTAATTGGAGCTTATAAAAGTCTTTATAAATTTATATGTGAGAAAGTTATTGAGTAGTCTGAAGCACAGCTTATGCTATGGCACAGCACAGCATGGCTGCAGGCTAGAAACGGCTGCTCCAAATGCCACCGCTACCCATATTATCATGAAACTATGAATCTCTATTAATATTAAAACAAATTTTCATTAAAAAATTGTCATAACATGATTAAGTGACTTTCAAAGTTTCTTCACATTATGCATAATTTTTACAAGAGGAGAGCATTAGAATAATCTGCAGCCTGGCAGCACTCGCGGCGAAGGGGACTCCAAACACGCGGCGGCTGCGCCTGCCAAAAGGGAGTTTCCCTCTTGGTCCCTCCATTTGCTTTCCTTTTCTCACTGGGGAAACCTTGGACTTGCTCAGTACCAATCTCAAAGTTCAAACTTTTTATTGTCCCCCTCTTCTCTAGTCTGCTGCAGAGCAAAGGATTAACTTTATGGGTTTAATTCTTAAATCTGGTCTGACATCCTCTCCTGTTTGCTGCTGCAAACCCACCCACTGCTGATGGGTTGGTGATCCCCCACCTTCACGGCTTTGAGTCTTGAAGTGAGTTCAAATGGTTACTCCAGTTTTGCTTTTCCTTTGGTATTTACTCTCTGTGGTGCCTTCAGATGAACATCCCCCTGCTGTGAAGCACTCTGACAACCAGGATTCTTCTCTCAATGTCCTCAGTCACCCTCTGGCCATGTATCCTCCCCATGTACATGACTGTACCCGCACAGGGGGCAGCTTACAGGGCCACTTGTCCCCATAACTCATCCTCTGAGGGCTCCTGTGATGGAAGGCAAATATTAAATTATTGACTTTTCAGTTACCAACTCATCAGCTCAGCTTCAGAGATTCAGCTTTACTGCATTTCTGGCATTTCAGACATCCCACCAAAGCGGCAAAGAGGAATTTGTTTCCCAGTGGAGGACACCTTTCCATTCACCCTGCAGTCAGAGGTATGGGCAGCAAAGCCAGGTCCTGCACAGGGTTATGAGCATGCAAAACAAGACATTTCCTTAAGCCTTCTCACTCAGCTTGACCATCATCTGAGTACAGGTAGATGAATTTACTATTGAGGCAACATTTGCTGGTCCTAAGCTTTCTTTCCTTGAAAGGAGAAATCTGGCAAGTCTGTTGGGTGCTTCTTGTGGCCTGGATAGATCAGACTGTGTTCACCAGCTGGGACTCAATGTCATAATCAACATATTGAACCTAAAATCACAGAATGGTTTAGGTTAGAAGGGACCTTAAGGATCATCTTGTTCTACCTCCTGCCATGGGGCAAGGACACCTTCCACTATCCCAGGTTGCTCCAAGCCCCATCCAGCCTGACCTTGGACACTTCCAGGGACTCATCAGAGCTCTGCTTGATGTGGGAAAAGCAGAGTGACCAAGTGGTCCTCCTCTGGTCTTTGCTATGCTTGCACTGCAGACATTTGAGTTCTTTGTCTACTAACCACTTTCCAGCTCAGGATTTCGATCTGATTTTAATTTTTCTGAAAATATCAGCTTGTAAACTATAGGATCTGGGGAAATGTTTTAAGAGCACAGGGGGTTTTGGAAGTCAGGGATGGCAAACTCAAATGCTGCTCTGAATGAAGCCATCTTGGCTTGTCAGTCACAAACCCTTCTAGTCCAGGAAAACCATCTCAATTCTTCCTTTACTTCAAATTCAGACCACGGTGGCTACTCAGGATCAGGGTCAAAGATCTGGTTACTTCTTAAGAGACCTATGCACGAAAAAAATCCCTGCTAGTAAGGGTTCATAATACAAGACAGATTTAAATAATGAGCTTGGTATCTCAACAAAGACACACACATTTACTGAAAACAGCTGAAAATTCTTAGTTCTTGGCAATTAAAATAAAGTGAACTGGTCTGGGGCCCAACATTAAAACTGTAAAGTGTTTGATATGGTCATAATTTGGAATTAGCCTCCCTTTGGCCAACAATAAATCTGGATTGTTGATATAAACATTTGGTGTCCCATTTGAAGTTCAATGCTAAATTGTTTCCTGTTTTTGAAGAGGGATAATCATAATGGATTATTACACAAACAGAAAGCATTTAGAGCTAAACACAGTGCCTGCCTTCATACACACAGATATGGACCCTTAGGAAAAATAAGTTAATGGTAAACATAAACAGGAGAGTTAATATTTGTTCTACTCCATGTTGTTGATTGGCTTAACAAATCCTTTGTGGCCGATATCTGTAGAGCAGCTCTGCACAATGCATTTGAGCTGAATTACATAACAGTTTCTACAGTCACAATTGGTGAATTGTGGCTCAGACTGTAAAGCCCTATCCTGTAATCCTGCCATATATCTGAAGCAAATTGCTCCTTAATTGAAACCTGCTTCGATATAAAAATACAGCCTTTTCAATGAGTCATCTTTTTTTTTTTTTTTTTCCTTTACAGTTTGTAAAGGCTTCCAGCAGTTTAAAGGGAGGGTTAATTTTGCATTAAGACCATTCCCTCCTAGTTTCTTTTAAATAAAGCCAGGAGAAGTTCAGGGGAAGGCTCTTTCCTCTGATAATGAAGCTCTCCACGTTAATGATGCGTGCAGGCTCCCTCGGATCCTCTGAATTAGAAATACTCGTGTGCCAGCCTCTTCTCCTTCATTAACATTAAAGAGAGGTAGATTGGTGGCTATTTAGGGCACAGTGAAATCACTGGCTATTTAGGGCAAATGGAAATGGTGCTAATTGTGGCTGGTAATTCCATTAGTAGGGTATTTCCATTTTGGTGCCTTTTTGGCATGGAGGTGACAAAACAAGCACACTGACATCCTTTCCAGGGGAGCGTATCTCAGGCTTCTCATTGCCTTGCACCAGTTAACTTGTAAGCTGAGCTGAGAAGTTTTCTAGGCTCCCCAAATTTTTGGTTAGGCTGTGGGCAGTCTGTCAGGAGTAGGGAATGTATTTATGAGTGGCAACACCATGAGTAATGCACATAAAAGAGAAGGACACAGCATTTCGGGTCAAGAAAACCCTAGAGATTCCATGCCATAAGGTATCACCTACTGCTTTTCCTTCCTGGGTCATGAACAAGCTTCCAGCTGAACATGAGCCAGGTGTGCCCAGGTGGGCAAGAGGCCAAAGCCACCTGAGCTGTCCCAGCTCTGGTGTGTCAGCAGGGCCAGGGCAGTGCCTGTCCCCTGGGCTGGCACTGCTGGGGCACCTCCAGTGCTGGGGACTGCCAACAAGAGAGACCCTGAGGGGCTGCAGCGTGTCCAGGGAAGGGAATAGAGCTGGGGAAGGGGCTGGAGCACCAGGAGAGGCTGAGTGAGCTGGGAAAGGGGCTCAGCCTGGAGAAAAGGAGGCTCAGGGGGGACCTTGTGGCTCTGCACAACTCCCTGACAGGAGGGGGACAGCCGGGGGCGTCAGGCTCTGCTCCCAGAGAACAGGGACAGGATGAGAGGAATTGGCCCCAAGATGCACCAGGAGAGGTTTAGATTGAATATTAGGAAGAATTTCCTCATGGAAATGGAGGTCAGGCATTGGAATGGCACTGCAATGGGGCAGTGGTGGAGTCTCCGTGCTTGGAGGGATTTAAAACACATGTAAATGTGACACTTGGGGACATGGTGGCCTTGGGAGTGTTGGGTTAATGGTTGGACTCAATGATCTCAGGGGTCTTTTCCATCCTAAATGATTCTGTGAGTCTATACCTTGTCTGTTATAAATAGACACACTGGAATAGATACATTTCACTTAACTGTGGTCATCTGGAAGTTTGCTGTGTAGTTTAAGATATTTATTTAGAGGGGTCTTCTCATTATTGGTTTCCAACATAAATGGACTCACAGTTAATTTATTAGTGAGTGAATTCACATTTCCATTCATCAGCTATTGAATCTACATGGCTGGTGAGGAATTGCCACCTAACTTTCTGACAGGTCAGACTTGTATCCCAGCAGGACTGACCCTTCCAGGCTTTCTCCCCTGTCTTTACTTCTCCTGGAAGTACTGGGGAGAGTCCCCCAATAAAAATGATTCAAGCTGCTCTCATCAGAATCCTCCGGTGATAAAAATTAAAACGAATGAAGAGTAAAACCATGTGAATTTATGCTGCAGAGAGGATGGAGCTGAGTCTCTGCCACTTGCTGTGGCATTGGGCATCTTTGCAACTCAATAAGGCACCTTCTGATGTGCAAGAGAGTTTTGCATTGTGTGGGGCTCTGCTGCTGCTAGAAATGTTCTCCTGAATACCTGTGCAGGTGCTGATAACTGTGGCAATAATGTGCTTGTTGTCATTTACGTGCTTAATTAGCAGCCTAATATCCTGGTCCAGTTAATGCCCATAAGAGGAGGTTTATTAGTGGTACAAAAGCTGTTTAAGCCTTATAAACTCCTTCCAGTTTCATTGGTCTGCCAATATCTTCTGGTTGAGTGATTCTTTGCTGATTCACACTTTGCTTTGCCTTTGCTGCTTCTCAGCTGAATGTTTCTGGGTAACCAGAGAGCACTTGGACAAATTGACAGACACTAGAATAACAAAAAATTTAAAAAAAAATTTAAAATCCCAGAACTGATTTTAAAAGAGAAAAAAAATATATGTCTGAGATCACTGCTTTGGTGATTTTGCATCATCTCCAAAGCACTGAGGGGAAAAAAAAAAAAAGCTACAAACCAACCAAAAATTGCAAATACAAGCAAATTGCAGGATGACATGAGTTTTAGCACTGTCTGTCTTGTGTTAGTGAGCTATATCCAGTCTGAGAGGTTAGATAATATTCTGAGATGTGTAGTTGTAAGGTAGTGCTTCAAATATTGAGAAAAACTATTCAAGGGATGCTTGAAAGAGGGGATTTTTTAAGCTTAGCATCAGCTCAAATGCCAAAACTGAGAGGAGTCTACAGAGACCTTAAATCTAAAGGGTTTATGACTACTCATAATATCAGTACTAAAGCTGATCTGTTCAGTAAGGGTTTTTTTCTCTTGACTAGACTGGTCAGAAATTAGGAGTGCAAAGTTCTAGTGAAAAGGGGGTTGAGTTCCCATTTGGATGATCAGAAAAACTACTGTTCTAAAAGTTCACCCATTTTGTGAAGGATTCAATCAGTCTGCAGCAGCCCCAGCTTTGATTGCAGGCAAAAAACAGCTCTTTGGATTACACAAGATTTTTGTATTTTCAGGCTCAGGGAAACTTTTGACCACTCAAATGGGAGTGAATAATCAGAGAACCACAGAATAGTTTGGGTTGGAAGGGACCTAAAGATCATTTCATTTCACCCCCTGACTTGGGCAGGGGCACCTTCCACTAGACCAGGTTGTTCCAAACCCCACCCAGCCTGGGATGAGGCTAATAACAAAACTCTATTAAAGTTCTTGAAGATCCTAAAAGTTGAACCTGAGGCCCATGAGTCTGGTGGAGGGAAAATACTCTGGCAATGTAGAAGTTGGTACCCTGGCTGTTAACACTTCTCTGTTTTCTTCCTCTTCCTTCATTCCTACATATTGTGTCTCTTTCTCTTTCTCTTTCTCTTTTTCTCTTTCTCTTTCTCTTTCTCTTTCTCTTTCTCTTTCTCTTTCTCTTTCTCTTTCTCTTTCTCTTTCTCTTTCTCTCTCTTTCTATCTCTCTCTCTCTTCCTCTTCCTCTCTTCCTCTCTTCCTCTCTTCCTCTTCCTCTTCTTCTCTCTCTCTTTCTTTCT
>VZTZ01005657.1:736134-763385 GCA_013400955.1 Drymodes brunneopygia | reverse complement strand
CTCTTCCTCTTCCTCTTCCTCTTCCTCTTCCTCTTCCTCTTCCTCTTCCTCCAGCACTTGGGGCAAAATATTGTTTCTTATAGCATTTGTAAGGAATTACAAAAATGTGGACACATTCTAAGGGAGATCCAGCACAGCTACTGTAATTCAAATACAAATACAGGTGGCAAAATGACAGAGTTCCGTGTAAAAATGTAATTACTTTTTTTTTTTTCCTGCAGAAAAGAGGCTCCAGACATTCCCTATAATTTAACTGTGACTGACAGTAGGAATAAGACAAACACAGTCAATTATGTCCCTGATACTTTATCAAACCTGTATGGCTGGATGGTTCTTCTCTTGGACAAAGAGACTTACACGTTGACATTTGACAACCCTTTGGTCAGCAAACAGCTCCAGGTAACACGGGAAGGTTTTATAATTTCAAAATTATATCTGGAAGAGATAATCACACTTTCATCTCTTCGGATGAACAGAGAGAAAAGAAATAGAGTTAAGTGCACTGAGAAAGTCTGTTTGTATTTATAGGCTTAGATAAGGTGACCTGGTCCCTGAAGCTCTCAGTAGTAACCTGGAGCAGGAAGGTCATGGAATCATGGATTGGTTTGGGTTGGAAAGGACCTAAAAGCTCATCCAGTTCCACCCCCTGCCATGAGCAGGGATACCTTCCACGGATTGCTCCAAGCCCCATCCCATCTGGCCCTGGACACTTGATGATTTTGGATATCTTGGGTGAAAGTTCAGTGTGGTGCTTAGGAACCAACAGGATTTTTACTGCCTTAAGACATGTTGAAGCAAAGCTTTCAGGAGACATTGTTCCTCTGCACCTTTCAAAGGTGATGAGGGGAGTTGATTTTTTCTGCATTTGCCATCACCTCCTGCTTAGTTTTACATCTCTTTTCATATTTTCAACACATGCTGCCTGTGAGGAGCACCATCCTCTTTACCCCTTTATGCTGCACTCCACGGAGCTCTAATCACAGACTCAAGACATGTTTCTTTTGGTTCCCTCTTCTCCAGTATTCAGTGACATTTAGCAACTTCAAGGCTGGGAATTACCTGCTACTGGAACACAAGGATCTTCCTGCCCATCTTGAGGCCGTGGTGACCTGTGGGACAAGGAGGGGACAGTCACTCCCATCACTGCCCTTGTATGGACACCACAGGAGCTGTGATTGGCACCTTGACGGCAAACTGGGGAAGTTCACCTATCTGGGTAAGTGCAGTGTGGGGGTTGCAATCAACATTTGTGGTCAAAAGTGGTGACAGAGCTGATGTCTCTTTAATTTAAACCCCAAATCCTCTCAAGGACATCTTTCAATGGCTTTTCAATAAGTGAGAGGTCCTTCAAGAGGTTGATCAAATAGACAAGTGCACATCAGGTCCATCCCTAACTGATCTATCTGATGTCTACCCTAGCAACAAAAGGAAAGGGTCACAAATCATGGATGATGTGTCATCAGTTGTATTTGAATTGGTGTTTTGGAGTGGTAAAGGCATTAAAGTCCACTAATGACCTCTGTTGTCATCTGGTCCTATATCAGAGATATCATTAATAAATCATGGTCATCTTGCTAGGCTGAGCCCTCTGAAGGCAGTAAGATTACTGGGAGAGAATTTTTTCTAGTGCTAGAGACCTCCAAAGACCTATTGCCTATGTGACTTTGTACATGAGATCATGGAGTGTGGTTGTCTTTTTTTTTATTATTTTGAAAAAATGGACATTTTCCACAATTCCCATTCTCAAGCAAACAATTTTAAACGTATCTAAGCTCTCTATGTCAAAGGCAAGGTAATGATTGTTGCCTTTATTAATAACATCAGAACTAGGAATCACAAATATATTTTGGTGTCTTTGAGAAGATTAACTCATCCTTCATGACTCATATCAGGAAAGATGATGATTTGCATTATAACAGAATTTTTTTCACTCTTTTATTCCATTAAATTTAATGACTTTCCCTTGATTTCATACTATTGAGATGGCATGCAAATGGCTTTCTCATGTAGGATACCTTTAGAACAGTCATTGGGACAGTGGGAGGAAAACACGCCTGGAATGAGCGCAGGCAATCCACTGAGCTTGGTCTGGCAGCAGTGAAAACCACCCAGTGTCCATCTGTGGAGAAGTGGGGAAGCCCAAACCTTATCCTCAGTCTGAGGATCACACTTCTTGTGTCCACATCTGATCCTTCAGCAAGTGCCACAGCACAGCTTGTGCTTAACATTTCAGCTCTCAAAATGGGCCAGATGTACCCAGAACTAGAAAAGGTCATTTTCCTGTGCTAAATCCCAAACTGTGCTGGTCACCATTGGAGAGTCTGCCTGGTCTGGGCCAAAGCTGTGCCAGGAATTTGGCCAGAGTTATAACCATGTAGATTACTGGGGTCCTGGTCATAATTCTGTGTCCTGGCCCTGCTTAAACACAATTCAGGTATAGATTGGCTGCTATAAATTTAACTATTGTATCTAAGCCTTGCCAGAGATCAAGTATTTACTGAAAGAAGAAAAATACTTGATTATTTCACTTTATTAACAGTGTAAATTTGTTCTTTCAAATATAAAAGTTGACTGCTTTTCAGTTTGCATATTCTGAATTGTACTGTCAGAGCATGGGAAAGCTCAGAGGATGGCACCTGTAATTCGGCCTCTGCTGTTGAAAATAGAGGGGATGACAGCCTTGGGAAGACTGGGACAAAAGTGGTCTGGCCACTCTTGCATCACAGATATTTTCTTGTCCTTCTCTTGCCTTACTTTCATCTTGATTTTTATTACATGAAGAGCTTGTTGTGGTTCCTCATTTCAATAGAGAGAAACAACCATCCCAAGCACACGAGGGGAAATTTATGAAAACACCTAAGATGTATAATTCGTGCTGTGAACATTTTCTGCGAGGACTTTTATAGGAGTGAGATCAATAATTCAGTGTCAGGTACCTAATATCTTTGCTGTCGGTGTAGGGTAAAAGTTTGAAACAAAGCAGGCAGATTCCTGGCCCTGGTGTGGGATTTGATTTCTCTCCTTCTCTCCGCTGTGCAGGCTGAGAGGGTGGGGATAATCAGCCAGCAGAGCAGATTCATGGCATGTGGTGGACTTTCCATCACTCAGGGTCCTTCGATGATGCTTGGCTGCCTTTTCAGGGAAATATGCTCCAGCTCTGTGAGAAGCTATTAGGAGCCTCATGAGGCGAGGTTCATGCTCTGTAGGAGGCCAGAGGAATCTGCCACAATAGTCCCTTCTGGCCTTAAAACACCACCAGTCCACCCACCCACCCAGAGAGGACAAGGCTTGAAGGTCTGGCCTTCAGAACATCTTCTGGCCTAACTCTGCAAGCTGGCTTTTTTTAGAATTTTTTTAAAAAATATTTTATTTACATTTAACTATATGAAATAATTAGACGACTAATTAATCCCGTTTACAAGCTTTGTCGGATTCTTCAGCTGTCAGTCATGCCCGAGCCCGGGGCCGGCGTTGAGTCTTAGCTCCCTCCTCCATCAGACTTGGTCTCCATGGCTACAGGCTGCATCTGCTGACACCCCACTCTCTATTTACTGCTTAATTAAGAATTTCACGCTCAGCCCTTATCTGCTGCTAAGAACAAGAACACACTGTTAAGAAACTCCAAATTTAGGCTGCTGCACAAGGAAAGCCTTTCTTGTTGTCCTGGCTGCGTGGAGCCTCTTTAACTTACCCTCTTGGCAACCGCGCTGCCACCCTTCAATCAAAAATCATTAAATGGGGCAGAGATAATGAGCATGTAGCATATCAAAAGGAGGATGTTTGCTCGGGCTGAGGAGGAAAAGCTGTAAGGGCCCATAAGCAGCCGCCACTTCAAAGGGAGAAGGGGCTGATAAAGAGTCATTTGTTCCTGGCTGACTTATGTAAAAGGTCTGGTATGTCGCAGCCCCGTCTAGCAGACGCGGGTCCCCCCTCTCCCGGCTCGCGTGTCAGCGCTCGGGCAGCTGGGCGCAAACAGCATCAGCCCGAGCATGTAATCACCCGACTCCGCGGCGACAATGGGCACTTGTAGGGGGTGGCGGAGGGAGGCCTGGGCGACAATGGCAAGACAATTATTGCAGCTGCTCGGGAGGGCCGTAATTCTTCCTGCCCGAAGTCAGCGGCTCTGGCGGGGCGGAGGGGAGAGCTCCGGCGTATTAGTCATCCTCCAACTTTTGGAAGCGCTCCGGTGGGGTTTCGACAGCTGCTGGTGTAGCACCCCTTTGCAATAATTGTACATTCTGGCAGGGGTCAGCTCACTTTTGACCCGCCGCTTTTGTGCCCCTCAGAAAGCCTTTTAGGGCAAACGGTGGGGAAGTGGCAGGGGTGCATTACATCCAAAATTAACGCCGGTAAATACGGATCAGATGCCAGCTCATTCACGAGCAGGCTCCTGAATTCACACAGCCTTTTACTCGGGCCTGCATGGGGGAGAAGAGGGGGAGAAGGGGAGGGAGAACCCCGTGACTGAGAAGATATTGTTATTCAAACGAAGCAGGCAGCTGAATGAAGCCACCTTGGCCAGAAGTTTGCATCGGGCTCAGGCTTTCTCCCTGCCCTCCTCCATCCCAAATTGCCTGGCGTCATGCAAGTGTTTGTTTATCTTTGGGGCAGAAAAAAAGGTCTGTCTAACACAAAAGGCAAGAAAATAGACCGTATGGAGGGGATTAAAGGAGTTAAGTTGCACTGATGGTTGGAGTCTTGTGAATTAGGCTTGGGAGCAGGAGAATGCAGGGGGTGTTGAATGGGGAGAAATAATTGTAATGGAGAATGTTTCTGTTATGTGGGCAATGATCCTATTAACAAAGATAGTCACTGCTACCTACCTACTTGAAACTCTTAACCAGCCTCTAAGCCCCTTTGAAAACCACCTTTTCAGACCATTTTAAAGGAATCTGCATCAAGGACAGATGACCCCATGTCCCTTCTGGATGCTGGGTGAAGGGGAGGCTTAGGGAGCTTGAGCATCTCCTGCCAGTCACTTCTGCATCACCAACTTTGCTTTGACATGATTCACAGCATCATCCTGATTTTCTCTGGGGCACCCTATGTCTTAAGAGAAGTGATCCTCAAAGGTCACTGTGGGCCTGGAATTGTGGTGGAACTCTGAAACACTCATGGGCTGTGGCTCACCCACATTTCAGGAGAGTGAAACATGATATAACCATGCTGAATCAAAAAAAAAAAAAAAAACCACTTATTGTAACAAGGGTGGTGGAAAGAAATATCCCACTGGGACATCTGGGCTATTTTTTAGGAGAAATATCCTTTGTAAGTTGCAATAATAACATTATGAGCTTTTTAAGTCTGTTACAAATTTCAGCATATGGTGCCACAGCGTGGTACTGCTCCTTGGTTAAGGTCTCTGGGCAATACTGGAACTGGCTAAAAAATAGAGAGATGTTGTTTCCTTTTGTGTTCACTTTTGAAATGTTTAAGCCATTTTCTTTTGGAACAAAACATAGTGTTGGCTTCCTTCACCTCCAGATTTCTTTTGGCTTTTTTTTTTTCCCTTAAAATTGAAGTGCTGGACAGAAACATTATTGGAAACATCACTGAAAGGATTATCAAACTTTTTATTTATCCCAAAATACATTTTTCAGTAGACACAACTTTTATGGAGATGGGTCATCCTGCTGCCTTTGCTCAGGCTGCTCATGTGTGAGTTGTTAAGAGGGCCTGAGGCTGAACCTCACATTACTGCTGTGTCAGAAGCAGGTTTGCAATTTCCATAGTTCTTAAAAAAATAATTTGATTATACTTATTGTCTTTTCTAGATTCCTAAAGAATGAACTCACTTCCATTAGGCTCTGTGGGTTTCTGTAATTGCTTTGTATAGGAGGAAAAACACTCTTAAGGAAGTTTGTTTCTAATATTAAAATACAGAAAATAAATAAACACAGATATTTTCTATCTCCTGGGGGTAAAGGACAATCCTAGGTGAAAGACATAAAGAATGGAGTTAATTCTTTACAGAGGACTGATTGTAGAGGGATGAGTCCTCTTTCCTCTTTTCTTGCAGCCAGATGAAACTCACCCATATCATTTGTTTCAGAGCTGCACAGATGTGGGCTGCTCAGTGGCCTCCAGGAGATACAAGTCAGTTCTTAGCAAAGAAGTGCCCCTTGTAATCATAGAATCAGAAAATGATTTGGGTTGGAAAAGACTCTCAAGGTCACCAGATCCAACCTGTGACCAATCCCCAGTTTGTCTCCCAGACCAGAACAGTGAGTGCCACATCCAGTAATTTTTTTTAACAGTTCCAGGTGTGGTGACTCTACCAACTCCCTGGGCAGTCTGTAGCAATGCCTGACCACCCTTTCCATTAAGAAATTCATCCTGATGTCCAGCCTGAACCTCCCCCAGTGCAGCTTGAGGCCATTTCCTCTTGTCCTGTTGCTCATTACCTGGGAGAAGGGGCCAGCCTGGCTACGACCTCATTCCAGGGAGTTGTAGGGAGAAATAGGACCCTCCCAGGACTCCTTTTCTCCAGGCTGAGCCCCTCCAGCTCCCTCAGTTGCTCAATTTTTGTAATAGACACAGAGAGACAAAACAACCTTCTCTTGGTGGGTGAGCTCCCATCCTTATGGAGTGGAAGCAGAGAAACCAGAGAGTGTAGCAGTTACAGAAAGATGATGAAATGCCCTTATAATCCTTCCAGAGCTGATATTTTTGACCATGTGATGTCTGCAGGAGGAATTTCATGCAAATGCCAATCTACTGTGAATGAGAATCTGTGTCCATCAATCCAAATATATATATATATGTATAAAAGTATTTATATAAAATGATTTTTCACACCTCTTTTCCCTACTTCAATGTCCTCATTGCATCATATTTCTGGGTATCTCCTGTAACAGATCCTCACGGGGGATGACAAAACCTCCCTCTCCCAGGTTCTCCAGCTTCTAGAGGTGTGTCTCACTATGCTGTTGATTGTGCTGTCTGAAAAGTTTTGATTTCCCGGTGATGGATGTTAGCCCAATTGATGTTAAATAGCATGGAGCTGCTTGTTATTTGTAAGTCAGGCTATTGGAGCCATTTATCCTCGTTTCAGCCCTTCCTAATATCCACAGGCAAAATTCCAAGTCACTGCAAAGCTGATAAAAGGCTGAGTTGCTCCTCCTTCATGTTCACTCAAGGAGCCCTGAACCAGGAGAAAGTTACCAGCAGTATCATCCAGAAGGCCTATATTTATGATTCACAGCCCAAACATCCAGGAGGAGCTGTAATAAGGCAGAAAATTGATGAGCCTTATAAAGGTTTTATATAACTAAACCCTGGAGCCTTATAACTACATTTTGCCAAGAGTCACCTTAATTCAATGTTTACTAATGATGTCCTTCATCTGTAGTGCCTGTATCTCTTCCTGTCCTGCAAAACCCAGTGATAACATACTCAGCAGCAAAACAAAGCCACCAAAAGGACTATGTCACTGCAGCCTTGGTTAATCCCAAGGCTTTTATCTTTCTTGATCAGCTTTTTAGGAGTATTTGTGGGAAAAGGCAACAAAACACCCCTGATTCTCAGCTGTTGCACTTTACACCCCATCAATATAAAAAATTGTATGAGTTACAAAGATGTGGAGAAATCTGGGGAGAATTCTGTCCCTGATTTCCATGCTCATGTGAAGGGTGTAAATAACTTATGATGGTTTGAATTGTCATTCTCTGTGGTGGGATGACACTTCAAATACGAGAAACTTTTATTTTTTCCCTGACTCTGGACAGAGCAATGATAAAACTCTGTACAGAATTAAACCTTAATGGTTCTTTTCTTCACCATGTGAGGGGATTGAACCCCTGTTATGAGGTCTATGCACCGTATTGATCAAGTTTTATATCCCCTCAGGATTTAATTAGAACACCTCTGAACAATACAAACATCTTTAATTAGATGATTTCACTCTAGTGCCTGCAAAAGTAAGCAAAAAACCCCCCAAAAACCCAACAAACCTCATAAAATATATTTAGGCAAAATGGATAGTGTCAGGGCTTGCTTGTTTTGTTTTTCCTAAGCCTGTTATATCAGCTTTGGCACCTGTTTTTGCCCTGTGTAAGTGAGAAGGAAAACCACCAAAACCCTAAAAGTACACACAGATGTATTGTCTGAAAGCCACAAGAGCCGTGTCAGAGACTTTAAATTAGCAGTTTCATGTCATTTTTACCCCTCAAATGTTCACCTTTGGGCACTCAAGGCATGATGCTGTTCAGTGTGAGCTCTGTGTGATGGTTTGGGGCAGATTGACTCGACTGATACATGGATCAGATCCCAGCTACCACTGGGAGAGAAGGTGTCACTGAAGAGCAGGGCTGAGGCACCTGATTACTAATTAATCAGACATGAGAAAAACCTCATGGAATCAGTTTCTATTTAATTATGGAAGCCTCATTTGGCATAGGAGCATATGCTGCTAACTCAATCGAGTGCTTTCAACTGACATCAAATAGTAATTATCAGAAAGAATCAAGTTTTTTGATTATTCATACTAATTTATTGAACACTTAAAATTAATGAACCTCAGTTATTTTAAATTTGCTCAGTTGCACTGGGAGAAAAGGAGGGAGGTAGGGAAGGACGGGTTTCGCAATTTAAAAGTACAGAGACTTGTTTAAAGATAAAATAAGTAAATTACAATATGGCATGAAATCCCATCGGTGGGTTGATGCACACAGAGGAAAGTTCCAGGCATCTTCTGGAACTGAGGAAAGTTCTGACAATGGATTCATTGATACAATTCTTCTATCCCCCCAAAAAAAGTCTTCCAACAACACTTTAGGGTCACCATAAGGGGCTGGGCGGAGGACAGGAGATTTATTTGTTTGTCAGAGTGTTTCTATTTTAACCTACAGTTGTTCCAGTCTGGTGACTGAAAGGAAGTGCCTTTATATGCCACTGGAGATGAAGAGGAGGTGGGATTTTAGCTGGGCCTGAAGCAGCTTTCTCCTGCTCCTCTTTGATTTGCATTATCCTGGCCCTTCTCCTGCTGACAATACCCGGGCACAGAGGTTACCACTGTGATAATTGCTGCTGACCCCTTTTCACAGCACAGAACACAGGGTCCCTGTCTCCAGTCTATAAAGTCTGACTAATTAAAGCATCTCTTTCAGATACCAGATTTTGGGAGGGCAAAAAAAAAAAAAAAAAAATCAAAACCCAACTACAAAACAAAAGCTGTAATTTGCTGTTTGAGCCAGTTAATACATTATGCATTCAATAGTGTGATATTGCTTGTGTGAGTGGAACTGCTGTGGATTTATAGTGGGATAATTGAGATTCGAGTTCCAGCCTAGAATTTCTGACTGTTGAATGTTTTCTTTTTAGCTGTTTCTAATGAGTTGTCTTGAGACCTTCCATATCTGTAAATTAAAATGTGTTTGTTTAGTCCTTTCTCAAAGCACAAAAAAAAAAGGACAAAAAAATGAAAGAAAACATGTAGAGTTGCTCTTAAAAATTGTTTTTGTAAGAAATGTATAATGTTGTCAGGAATTCATGTGTAGCAATCGATTTACTAATTTTTTTTGAAATTAATTTGAAAGGCCTTGCTGTAACTCCCTAAAATTCTCTGTGTTCAGTCACAGGAGCTGATTTAATTCAGGTCACACTGAAAGAGAAGGAAAGAGTGGCTTTACCTACCCCAGGTATGTGACAGTCTGTGTCAGAAAGGCTTGGTCTGGGAGTCACACCATTTCTTTTTATGGCTTTTTCGGGAGTAAATTGTTATTTTTCACTTCAATATTTTGTACATCTATCAAGCCAACAGAGGCTCTTGGTATTCATTTAAGCATTTCATTGAGCCCTATCTACCATTGCTCAAGATAAATGTGTGATTCCACTGTAGAAAACACTATAAACTTTTGCTGGGAAATATGCAAGCAGATCAGGAAGGTCATGGGGAATGTAAAAATGGAGTATTTTAGTGCTCCATAGTCTGATATTACTGCCCAGTTTCATGTTGATTCAGACAGAAAAAAACACCAGAGGCAAGGGAGACTTCCAAATTTTTACACTTTTGATATTAAGTGCCTTGCTATATTGTGTATTAGCAATAAACACTTATGTGGAAAAAGGGTTTTGAGACACTTTGGCAGGGTTTTTCTCCCAGAACAAACAAATGATTGGAGAGACAACCCCAAACTTAAGGAACTCAACATGGCTTTAATTTCTGTGACAACCCCAAACTTAAGGAACTCAACATGGGTTTACTTTCTGTGACAAGAGAAGTTTTTTCTGCACCTCAACATTACTGAGTTGGGTCTAATCCCCAAAACCTAAGTAGGAGCTTGCTCCCATGTTTTCAATCCCCAATTAAGCTTTCCTCTAGAAAAAAACCGCCAGAATTCCCTTTACAGTGAAAGGACAGAAGTAGGTGCTTGCAGAGGCCTCCAGAGGGAGGCCCTGCCTGCGTTAGTCTAGGACTAACTAAACTTAGTGTGCAGGATTTTCCCTTGAAGGCTTCCCTTCCTCTCCCGTGGCAGAACAAACTTATGGGCAATTAATTTATGGAGCTGGGCTCATTAGCTCTCTAAAATACAAGTGCAAGTCAAGCACATGCATTTTGTGAACTCAGTTTCTCCCAATATTTTCCTAAGGCTTGGGAGTTTTCTTTTGAATTGAGCTGAAAAAGAAAATTTTGGGGAAGGAGCAGGAGTTTCCATGTGTCTTGGTCCAGATGCTTTTCCAAGACAGGTTTTGGTCACCCCTCAGAATGGGAAAATTGCTTTCCTGCGTGTTATCAAACTTGTGAGAGCTGACCACTAATTATTTCATATTTTTCATATTTTAGGAAAGTATCAAAATTCCTATACCCTGGGATTTCAGTCAAGCAGTTTTCTTTAAGCATGGAAAATAACAAAGAGCTGTTAGTGTTGCTTCATCAGTGACAAAAGGAGGATATCGATACCACAGATGCCTGACTATCAAAGAAATGGTAATTCTTCCAGCTACAGAAAATGATAATTCTGTATTTATATGTCCTGTTTTGTAGTTCCTTCTGGAGCTGTCTTGAAATGGTCACACCCAGAGACGTGGAGTGATGTGGGAAGAGGCTGGGGTGGATCCAATGGCAGCATCCCAGGCCCTGGGGAAGACGTCATCATCCTGCCAAGTACGTGAGGAAGGGAAGGTGGTTGATTTCTGTGGAGGTGCTGGGCCCTGCCTGCCTTGGGATTTATATTTGTGTTCCAACAGGGGCTCCTTGGCACTGGTGGCCATTCCAGTGTTGGGAGAACCCCACATTGTCACACAGACTGCAGGACAAAAATGTCGTTTTTGGAAGACAATGATAATTCTTTTCTATTTTCACACACACACAAACACAAGCACTTACCTATACTGACTTTCAAGCTGCAGTGTGTACTGGAACCTTAATTCAGAAGGAAATTTGTAAGACCCAGAACCACAGCCTACAAAGAGCTCGTCTCTTTACTCATCTCTGCTCTGTGTTTTATGCAAGGATCATATTTTGCTTTTCTGCATTGCATCACCTTCCATTTTATTTTCCTGTTGCAATTCCCACTTATCAGTGGTAATCTCTCAAACCATTTGCTGTGGATGCCTCCTAGACATTTTAACTAATGCTTGTATTTCAGCTTGAGTTTCATTTAAATCCCTGCTATTCTTACATTACTGCATGAAAACCAGATTTCAGTAAATATATTAGGGAATTTGCAATAAAATCTGGAGAAAAAACAAGTGAAAACCACTTTACATAAGAGCTGAACCTCCTTTTATCAGGAAATTGGACTACATGAGGTCCTGAGACCCTTTGCAGATATAATTATTGAATGATCCAATGAATATTATTTGATATGTACCTGAAATATTCTAGAACGTGATGCTGTCTCCTAATTTCATTGAAACCAGTTAAGTCTCTACCTACCACAGCTCCACTTCTGGAAATATGAATAACACTGCTTCATGTCTATTCCTCTCCCACCTGTTTTTGGCTTATGGTTTTATATATATAATTGCAGGTTACATTAAGAATTATGATCCACCTTCAATATATATTTAGTTTAATCTTCAACTTTCTGATAAATATGAAAAAACCCCGCAATGCTGTACTTTTTAAAGTATTGCTTGTCTTCGCTTTTGGGGGCAACTTACATTGAGCTGAAGAGTAGATAAATTTGGAGTTCAGGGGGAATTTCTTCATGGAAAGGGTGGTCAGGCATTGGAAGGGGCTGCCCAGGGAGGTTTGGAGTCCCCACCCCTGGAGGTGTCCAAAAAAGGCCTGGATGTGGCACTCAGAGCTCTGGGCTGGGGACAAGGTGGGGTTTGGTCACAGGTTGGACTCGAGGATCTTGGAGGTCTTTTCCAACCTCAATGACTCTGTGATAACCAGTCGACCAATATCAACTCATGATTGTCATAAGATCAGAACATTCCAGTCTTCAAGATCACGTGTCAGATGCAGATATGAAGAGGCACAGTGGTAAATCATAATTTACACAGAAGCAGAAAGAAACAAATGAATAAATAAATAAATAAATAGGTTTGGCTGAAGATTTGGAGTTCGGCCATTTAGATCAGATCAAGAGAGTGGAAGCTGAAGGATGAATTTGTGATGCACAATGAATAAAACTCCTCTGTGTTTCCTGCAAAGGTGAGGAGCTGGAGCATGTCCAGAGAAGGGCAAAGATGCTGAGGAAGGGTCTGGATCACATTCTGAGACACAGGATGGGGTTCTTGGGGCTGTTCTGTGCAAGGCCAGGAGCTGAACTCAGTGATCCTTGTGGCTCCCTTCCAACCCAGGTTTTCCATGATTCCATGGTTGCCAGAGTAAACGTGTGTGTTGGTTGGTGTGCAGAAATCATTCTCCTCTCCTCTCTGGAATCCTCCTTCAATTTTAACCCAAGAACACAAGCACAAAAACAGGCTGTTTATCACACCATCTATTGTATGTCTGCCTTTTCTGATCATCCTTTCTCTAATTTTTTTCTGCTCTCCCTCTTAATCCCTGCTGGTTTGGAGGTGTTGAGACCCTCAGTGGCATTGGAGTCAACAGAGCACAGGGTCTTAAATTGGAGTCATGGTCCTCATCAGGGTGATAAGGGAACTGGATTTGTTGCTCAAATAAATGCATTTAAAATGAAGTTAGGCAAGACGAATTTTCTGTCCATTTCTCATGCTTTGCTTTTCTGCCACAAGTGTTTGAGTCTCCAGTTTACAGAAAGCCAGCCCCTTCCTTGGATCCAAAATCTAAAATGAAATCAACAATTTTAAAATGTATGTTTAATGCAGCATTTTATGGATGTTTCCCTTCCCATTTCCACTGGCTCGTGCAGATCCTGCTAAACTCAGAATGACTCCAGATGGCTTCCAAAAAGTGAGAGTTTGTTCTCATGGGAATAAATATTCTACAAACCACCCAAACTTTGTGCTGCTATGCACACCAAAATAAATTTTTGTGATTCACTCCTGGCAAGATGCAGCTGTATCTTGCTCTTTGCTGTCTTCTGGTTACTTAAAATTCTCTACTGGGAGCCATCTACAATGATTTTCTGGTTGAAAGCCAAGACATGAGCCTGCTTCTGGTATGCTGTGCATGACTGGCTTAGTCCTTTCAGCCCCCAAAGAAGAGTTTTAGAGTCATAAAAGCAAATTATAGAAGCTTAGTGCTGGTTTCTAGCGTGAAGAAGTGCAGGGAAAGACTTTGCTCTGACACTTTGGTCTGACACTGTTGAAATCTTTGACTGAATGTGGCTTCCCAGAGTTCACTGGAGAACTGGGGCATTGCCTAAATTTAGCTGCTGAAGGCTTCAATTTGCTTATTTAACAAAATAAGCAAAATTGCAACATTAAGGCCACCTCATGGGCTGGATCAGGAAGGTATGGTAGAAAATACCTCTACTAGCAAAATATACATATTAGAAACCAGGTTTTTGTGTTCTTGCTTGGTGTCTGCTTGACACCTAGAGATTTGGCAAGCTTGGAAATTGGGGTTCTTCCTTTTTTTGCCCTGTTTGACTTCACAGACTTCTTAGTACGAGGATAAATTTCGCTTGCAACAAAGGCGGGTTCTTCATGTAAAAGTGAATTTTAGTCTAGTTGTGTTGCTACAATTCCCATCAGTGTCTGTCTCCCCAGTGGATACGAATCTCTTCCAGCCTGATCTGGAAATGCTCAGCTCAGGCTGCCACAACTTGTACTTTTATCCCTGGAGGTTCATCCTCCAGAGCCACAGCCATCCCACAAGGACCTCTCTCATGCATCAGGCTGCAGCAGCCACACCATCTCAGAAAATAAGCTGGAGGAGTTTAGGCATGCCATTCCAGCAGCCAGCAGCTCCCCAAAGCCCTGAGATTTTCAGGGCTCTGGTTTATGGCTTTTAGTGTGCCACACTCCTGATGCAGCCTGCTCTGGGTGGAAGGAGAATGTGTTATAATTCCAGGCAAAGGAATGCTGTTTTGAAGGGTATTGATATGATATCATGTAGCCTCTGGCAATTTCTATCTTCTTTTTTTTTTATTTCTTTTTTTTTTTCCTCTCCAGTGGTGGAATTCACTCTGTTCTTCGTTTTCTGATTTTGATTTTCTTTGAAGTTTTTCTGTTTGAAGAGATGAATGCTGGAGTACTGTATCCCATATAATAGCTCCTCTGTTGTGCCTGATTTCCATTCAATGGCATGCTATGGTGTTTTATGCAGCAATGGGGCTGATCAAAGGCATTTTGTGTCATTGCTGGAGTCATTAGTGACTCCTCAGTATTGTACATCTGAACATTAAAACTCTGGCATACCTGTGAACTTTTTGTCTGAAGCAAGTGTATGTACAATGAAATATTGCCCTGTTTTCAAGCTCAAACTCTGGTTTGCTGTAAGTGGTTTCTTGCCGTTATATGAATATTTTCATGGTGGGAAAGCAGATCCAGTTTGTCTTTCTCTGAAGGTAAATCCTTTGAGCTCAGTGACCTAAAGTTTATTATTTTAACTGCTAAGTCATGTCTCCCTCTACGAGGTAAATGAGTGTATTCTGCAAGGAAGTTGCTTTTGAATCTGTCTGCTCTCCTCCTCAAGAGTGGAAAGATATTTTTCCCCATCAAAGGAGTGTTCTGTTGTTTCTACAGGGCAACTTTTCACCCTCTGAGGACTTCACACCCCAAGCATCACACCCCAGAGTGCTGTCCTTTTAAACTGAGGGAACTCTAGGTTTGCAGAGAGATCTCTGAGTGGGAGAATTTCTTACTCCTGTGAAGACTCAGACACATGATGCCACAGTTGCAGAGCACTCAGCGTTTCCTTTATAAAATCCTTTTTTAGAAAGATGTGCAACTCAGCAAAAATCTCTGGTCTAGACTGAAATGTGACATATAAATGGCATGCCTGGGAGCACTGCTTCTTTTCCTTGTAAAAATGTTTCAGCCTGTGTTTGATGAATATACTTATGGCCTTTGTCAACTGCAGCTTTTTGCCACATTCTTGAGCTGTGATTTCACAAACTAGATTCCCATTCTGTCTGAGAGATACCATTTTAACAACATCTCCCCCCTTATTCTCCTCTCTGTTTCCCATCCTCACATCCTGATTCTTCCCTTCACAGCTCTGCAGGGCATGGGACTGTACCTGTCCTGTAAAGAGATTATAGACAGGAGTCTCTTCATGCCTGTAAAAACATATTAAGTACCAACACCATAAGATTTAGGGAGAAAAAAAAATTACACTTGCTCCCTAGAGACTTGCTTCATCTGAATGCTGTGACAATTTTTCATGCTTGAAAGATTTTTCAGCCCAAGGATTCAGGGAATTTGTTTTGGGATGAGAGGTTCAGATTAACCATGGCTTGCTGCTGTACTTGGTGTTGTCCTTGGGAACAGAAGTCCTGGGCATTCAGGATGCTCATGGCCAGAGAGAAAGGATGGAAAGACAGGGGGAAAAGCAAGAGGTGGGATAATTAAGTCACAGGGATAAAAGCAGGAACATGTATATATGAGACAAACAAGTCTGTAAGCAGAGCCAGAACTCCAGACCTGAAAACAGAACCTGAAATAAAATTTTCTTTTCCCTGGAGGTCATGAAACTTCAGAGTTTCAAAACTAAGGAGTCAAAAACTAGGAAATGCTGCTATTAAAGACAGCTTGCTAATATTTTCTTTCAGTCCACTTCTGAGTGTATTTCAGGTAAGTTTTCACAGAATCATATTGATTATGTTTTCTGCAAACAGGGCTTGGAAATGTTTTTAAACCTTTGTCCTAAATAGCTTGAGTCAGCCCCTGATTACATGATTTTGGGAAAGGACTTTGTGCTACCCATTGTGTGGCCATTTGTATTCCCATCCAAAGCAATTGCCAATGTCCACAGGCAGAAGTGAAACTGATAAGTAGCTGAACCACTTCCCAAGACACTTCATGGCTCTTCTTATATTCCACACAAAACAAGTATCAAGTGTCTCATTCTCACCACTCTGTCAAAAATCCACTGGAAAAATATGTGTGCTCCCTAATCTCTCCTGTTTTGCATGTCTATGCCTTGCAATAAATGCATATGAGAAAAATGAAAGTCGCAGAAAATCTCTTTGTCGGGTAGGGCTGTCATTATGTTGAATTTTGTTTTTCTGCAATCTGTTTCTATGAAAGTCATGATTAGATCATATTATTGAGCCCCTTGCTAGGGAAACCACTTGCTTTTCCTTCTTCCAGGAGCACCCACTGACTGAGAGATGCACCATACCTGGGCACTGTTACTCCTGTCTATAATAAAAGGGGATGGAAGTTTCAGGGCCTGAGCTGTTTTCCAGTGCAATCAACTGAGGAGCTCTTAGTGACATCCAAGAGCATTAGATGAACCCTGAGGGTGGAATTCACCTCTGTGCAGTGGGCTACTTCTAAATGCTCCACCGTTTACATCCTTGCTCATGTCCTACTTGGAACAATTAAGAGGCATTTTAAAGGTTCCCAGGCTGCAGACTTGCAGCTTTAGGAAGCAGCAGTGATGTTGTCATTGCACTCAACCCACAACAGTTTCCACTCTGTTCTATAGTATAAAAATATCCCCCTTGCTTCCTCCTTAAGGATCTGGGGGAATGGTGCTTCCCTGGTCATTGTTTGCTGATTTTTAAAGGGAATATTAGTTTAGAATGGAGGAACTCCTGGTGGACCTGGAGATGTCTCAGAGGTCTTTTTCAACCTTAATAATTCTGTGGTTCTGTGAGCTCTGGCTTCCTGCAGGTTGTGTTGGTGTGAGCAAAGCTTTCCTCTTAGATGGTGAGGAAGGGGTGGATTTTCATACACAAAACTCAGGAGAGCAAAGCCAAGCTGCAAAGAGGGAAAAGCAGTGACAGAGAGCCAGTGGAGGTAGTTCATGGTGTGTTGCTGCAGTTTGTCACCCTGACCACTGCTGTTGACAAGGTGGGGACTTGCAGGCTCTTTGCACCTCGTTGATACTGTTGGATTTCATTCACTCCCATCAATCCTAGAATCCCAGAAGGGTTTGTGTTTGAATGGACCTTAAAGCTCATCTTGTTCCAACCTCCTGCCATGGGCAGAGACACCTTCCACTAGATCAGGTTGTTCCAAGCCCTGTCCAACCTGGCCTTGGACACTTCCAGGGATGGGTCATTTTGCTGTTCTTGTTCTCTTCAAGAGAACTTTCTTGTCCTCTTTAATTCCACGAGGCAAAATGGGAAAGATGGGGAGAGACTCTTTACAAGGGCCTGAAGTGACAGAACAAGGGCTAATGGATTCAAACTGAAAAAGAGTAGGTTTTCATTAGATAGTGGGAAGGAATTGTTCCATGTGAGGGTGGTGAGGCCCTGGCACAGGTTGCCCAGAGAAGCTGTGACTGCATCCCTGGAAGTGTCCAAGGCCAGGTTAGACAGAGCTTGGAGAAACCTGTGATAGTGGAAGGTGTCCCTGCTTATGGTAGGGGGGTTGAAACAAGAAGGTCTTTAAGGTCCCTTTCAACCCAGGCATTCCATGACTCCATGAAAACCAATCTGAATAACACAAAACTCAAGCCAAGCTGACATCCTTCCCCAGCTCACCACACGTTTTGGCAATTGATGCTGGCAGGCTGCCATTGACCTAAACAACCCTCTGCTGTTTTTCCCAGACAGGACCATCCTGGTGGATGTGGCTCTTCCCCCTCTGAGAGGACTCTACATCCTGGGGACCCTGGAGTTCCCCAGCAACTCCAGCAACGTGCTGAGTGCAGCCTGTGTCGTGGTGCTGGGGGGAGTGCTGAGAGTGGGTGAGTGAGCAGCTGATCTTCGGGATGCCTGCGGGTTATTTCTGCTCTTGATAGGAAAAAAAAAAACTGTGGAGAACGACTTAGAGTGTCACCATAAACATGCTGTCCAACCTAATGCCCTGTGGCTGTCTGGATAGCTGCAGTTTGGACTCCCAGAATCCATGTGAAGCACAATAATTATCCACGGGAGTTAATTACCTATTCCTTTAATAGCAATGCGTTACAAATACTGCAATCTGCACCTCACTCCTGGTGTCACTGGGGCAGAGATTTTATCTGATATGTGTAAAAGTCCTCCCTACTACCTGTGGGGTTGCTTTATGAGACTGTAATTCCTCAGGGCAGGCTCTGCCCTAGTGTTCAGGCAGTGCCTGGTGTCTGTGGGCATTGATGGGACACCTCTTGTGGCACAGAAGTATTGAAAGCCAACATAAACACAGTCATGGAGAATCCCCAGAATGCCTGGAAATCCTGCTGTGGTAGGAAACAGCTGGATTCAGCACACTTGTTCCTCTCATCCCTCTGGACAGATGAGCACCAGGACCACAGGAAGGTACCACCTTGCCCCTGCTTCCAGCTGTTTCACAGCCCCCAAAGTCACCACGTTATTTGCAACAGACAGGATTGGTGTTTTTCCACTCTGAAGTAATTACTCACATAATTCCCTTTAAATATCAAGGTTCCTAAAGCCAGGCATTATATTTACTTACAGGAATCCTTAGGATGTTGGGATCACATTGTTGATCATTGCTTGACCTTTCTCAAGATTGGTTTCATGAACTTTAAGAACAGAATTTGTTTGTGTAATCACCTCCTGAGGAAGTCTGCTTCAATATTTGTTTGTTGTTAATCTCAAGGGACTGTTTAGTTAATACAGTACTGGCCAAAAAAGTTATTTTGCTGTCTTGTGTTTTTCTTTGGAAAAAGAGGTTGGAAAGCTTAATCTGGGAGGTTAAAAAATATATCTACTTAAAAGAGTGTCAGTCATTTCTTACTTGGACTCCTTTGCACTTTAAATATGGTTTCATATTGGTTTTAAGAAAAAGCATGTGTTCATTGCTAAAAACACTTATTAAAAAAACATTGAGGCACTTTGCTGCACAAACTCCCCTCCAGCACATCTGTGAGTAGTAATGATATTAAAAACCAAACAGGTATTTGCAGCTGTTGAGTTGCAGTCCAGTGTCTCCTGGAGAGCTGTCCTTGTTTCAGCTGTGAGAGGATGGCTGAGACTCTGCAAGTTTCCCACATCTCCTCCTGGCTCCTCTGCCTGCATGTAGAGCTGGGAGTGCCTGTTTTTATCTCCCTTCCCCTTCCCCTTTCCCTTCCCATGTGTTGGAGGCCTTACGGTAACGTCTTGGAGCCCATCTGTCCGATCCTGCCTGTTCCACGCCTGAAGGAAGGGTTTTGAAGCCCATCTGTCCAACTCCACCACACCCTAAAGAAATCCTGACACAAAACAGATAATGAGACAGTTTAGTAAACAGATTTAATAGATGTGGACATCAGCGTTCAGCATTGCCTGAGCAGGATCTCAGGTTGGCATCACGTGAGCCAAATCCCCAGGTCCTGCCTGTTGTGTAATTTCTCCATGCCCTGTTTTCAGCGTGGCAATCTTTGGTCACAAGCTGTTCCTTCTAATTCCATGGCCTGGGACAAAGACTTTCTGGTAAAGCTTGAGTATTTTGTTCATTAAAACTCCTAGAGAGCAATGATCAGTTTAGAAATTCATCTTATATGGGTTTGGAGTCCTCCAGAGCACTTGCTTCTTCTCTGCGAGAAAAAACAAAGTCAGAAGGTTAAATAATGACCATAAATATATAGGAACTAAATGATGATGGGAAATATGTAACAAAGGGGAAAAAAATCAGTGTAAAATTGGAGTTTATCAACCATAACAAGAACCTAATTAATTTTATTGAAACAATAATTTACAGGCAAACTGGGATGAGAAAGTAGTGATGGTTGGGAAATCAGAATTCTTCAAACACCCTTGACTCTGCATGGACAATCATCACTTTTCTCTTTAATGTATCATCACAATCCATGTGAATTATGATCCCTGGAAGATGTGAGATGATTTAAGATCCACAAAGAACTCTGTCACAATCCTTGGAAAACCCAAAATAAAATGTGTGGATCCACCCCCACAGGAATTTCTCTGGCTGCTCTTTGCCCTTCAGTGTTGTTGGATCCAGGGAAACTTTCTGATTATTTCTACTTTCATAGTCCTACCTCTAAGATAAGGATTTTCTCTTTTTCACTTTATCCTTCAAAGTCTTTTATTTGATGGTGATTGCGACAGAATTTTAGTTATACCATTTATTTCTATTTCTCTGTGCTGTCACACTGTAAAAATTAGCTATTTTTCCAGCTTATAAAAGGAGAGTTTGAGGTTCATGGAGAAAGCAAAATGTTAAATATCATTAGCACATCTGTGTCAAAACAAGATAAAAAATGATGAGTTCAACACCTCACAGTAGTTTTTCCATTCTCAGCTAAGATTCTGTTCATTTTAACCCACATGCATTAAAACTCAGATGAGATGTGCAGAAAGTGCCCCGTTCCACTGCTGAACAAAGCCCTCAGCTCCCAATAAAGCTGAAGAAAATGTTGAAGTTCACTTGGCACACATTGATCTGTTGGACTCATCCTGAACTAAACTGCACTCAGCTGCTCTTTGCTGGCAGGCTGCTTTTGCTTGTAATAGTGGAGCTCACCAAGTAATTATCCAGATAGGATTTCTCTTTTTAGTTTCAACTTGTCACATTCTTTCTTTCACATATCTCGTGATGACTGCCTGTCAGTCATGTCACTCATTGGAGGCAAGAAGCCTAAGGTCATCATTAACTCATGGCTTGATTGTCTGGAGAGGGAACCCCAGACAATTCTAGTGACTCTTATCTTGCTGGTGCTAAGAGCTCTAATGCATTTACTCCCCCTCTTTTCCAGGAAGAACCCCCACACTGACTTGTCAAAGGGTAAATCAGTGTATTTCATTCAATGGCCATGTGTTAGCAGTGAGTAAATAACAGTAATTAGGGCACCAGTGAGTTTCACCAATTTGCCGTGTTTTCTAACTTCTCCAGCCCCTCTGTTGTGTGAGTCTCATCTTTAGCTGTGGGCTGAGTCCCACCCAGAATCACATATCATCCCTGCACAGCTGTCCAGCTTGTATGTTGGTGCAACTCTGTTGGTGTAAAGAGATGTATTTTGGCTCCCAATCACAGAAAAAAGGTGCTTTGAGAAGTTCATTGGACTATTTGCATTCCCTTCAATGAACCCCTCAGCCTCTGTCCATTTGCCTTTTACCTCTTTCAAGCCACTCAGTTTCTTTTAACTGATTGTACCATGTAGGGAAGGGATTTGGTTCACATGCTCAAGACACTCGAATTTAGGTGTGAGCTGCTGTTCCAGTAGAGATCTATCCAATATCACCAGTGGAGCCCCTGCAGTCAGTGGGACTGGTTGATAAAGATAAAATCTACATTAAGAAACCTGAACATAGGTATATGATCCTCCCTGGAAACATGGTTCAGTTGCCTAATTAAAGGAATTTTCTATAGTTCTGGGCACCATCAGGTGTTTCCCCCTGCCTGCAGCTTCTGCTTAAAAATGCCACTCTTCAGTTATTGATCCCTGTGCTGTACCTGCCAGTCTCCAGAGAGGATTTGGAGGGCACTGGGACTCTCAGAACCCATCCTATGTGTCTCACCACTTATTCCTCATTCACCCCCCACTTCTGGCTGTCGGTTCCTACTCCACAGCTGTGGAGCTGAGGTGTTCTGAAATCTTCTGCACATTTGACAGAAAGAGGCAACCAAGTGAGGTCTCCTTGTTTGGCTGCTTTTCCAGGCTTCTTTCCAGAGTTCAGCCTGAACACCTGAAGGAAGCTCCACCAGAAGAATCAACAGTAGATGCTGTCCAGCTGTGTATTGACCACGAATAAAAACTCCTCAGACTATCTGGTGACAATATGACACAGTTTTCAAAGCAGCTGGGTACTCAGAGTCCAAGAAGTTTTGGATTCAGGAAACAGAGATAGAGGAGATGATCCCAGCAAAATACTCAGCAAAGTCTGTTTGCCAGTGGAAGGGAGATCTTATCTCAGAGATTTCGTTGCTCTTATATGCAACAGCTGTTGCAGAGTGTTAGGCTGTGAAAAAAAGAGAAGGCTAGAAGGGAGGAAACACTCACTATTCTAGGAAAAAATTGAATGGGTTTTGCTATGGAACAAAACCCAAAACAATACAGCAAAAATCTGTCAGGAAGAACATCTGGAACAGAACTGAAATATGAAAACAATGGAAAATGCTTTTGAAACTCAACAAACTAGATCCAGACCACGGTCCAGAATAAACGAAAATATGGATAGAAAAAACATGTCTCTATTTCTGCTTTCCTTTTTTCCCCCTCCTTTTTTTCACATAGTAGGTTTTCTCCTCTCCAGAGGTTAGACCTGCTGAAGGATTATGATTCAGCTGAAACCATTGTGCTAACAGATCTGTGTTACAATCTCAACATTTGGATCTCACACTTCTCCAGGACAGTGTGTAATCAGTGGTGAATTTATTAACAGCACAGGTTGTTTATTAACAGAGGATTATCATATGTGGTTGGGGGTTTTTGCACTGTGCAGTGCAATTGCAAGAACTCGTGTTTGAGGGAGCCCCTCCTCTGTCTTTAGTGCCTTCTGACCTTTTCTGCACATCTCACCAGACATTTCCAACAGCTTTTGGTAATTTTCAGGTTGCAAGAACCGTTTTTTCCTGGTTCTCCACCAGCAGCACATTATTGTCTCACTTCATGGTCAGTCAGGGTACTCATCAAATTACCAAGGCTTCCAGCTGGAGTAGGAGCACGAAGTGCATTTCTGCTTACCTCATGCAGGATGGTGCTGTCTTATGTAGGATTTGCTCACCACAGAAAAATGGGACAAGAAACCTGAAGTTTTCACGTCCAAAGTCCAAAGATGAGCACTTAAAGCCCAGATCCTTCACTTTTGTGTTGCAGAGACCACCATTCCTGTTGTTTATGACAAGTGGGTGGTTTTAACAAAACTACTCGTTACAAGAGCTGTGATTTGATAGCCACTTACTTCATAAGGTTCTGAAATTTGCTCAACCCCTGAGACCTGTGTGCATCAATTATTTTAGATTCCCTTATGAGTAAACTGCTGTAGTTGCTGCTTCCTTATCTTCATTTTCATGAGACATTCTTCTGGGGTCTATTTAGACTTAACCAAAGAGACCTTATTCAGCTTTTCCCGTTGTATTTCATTCTTCTCCATTCATTTCCAGAGAGACCCTTACCTTTTCAAGACCTTTTGCCTTGTTATTTTCAGTATTAGAGAATCACAGAATGGATAAAGTTGGAAGGGATCACTGAAGGTGATCTCATACAACCACCTGGCTCAAGCAGGATCCCCTAGAGCATTCTTCACTTTTTTCCTAATTCTTCATTTCAAAGTTCCTGCTGACTTTCCAAGACCATCCCTGTAATTTTTCTCTCCAATTGTGTCAGTTTATCTGCTTACTTTCAGCATCTTCACACTATTTTGGGTCCTTAATAAAACATTGAATGCCACAGGGTTTGCAGGACCAGACCTGGTTAAATCCATGTCCCCATTCCAGTCACTCAGGCTGTAAATTAGTGTGTGCCACGTTCCTGCTGTACTTGTGTAGTTTATTAATCACAAAGTTTTGTGCCACTAAGCCAAGTGCCTTGGAGAAGCCAATTATGCAATATCAAAGCTATTATCTTTATCAACTAGACCTGTAATCTCATTAGGAAATGATAACAAGGAAGTTTCACAGGGCCTTTTTTTCTATAAAAGCAGGTTGATTGGCATTAATTATATCATCCACCTTTAATGATTTATTAATTGTGTTCAGAGTTGGACATTCCATTTTTATTTATTTTTCCCCTAGAATCAGTGNCTTTTCTTTTCTTTTCTTTTCTTTTCTTTTCTTTTCTTTTCTTTTCTTTTCTTTTCTTTTCTTTTCTTTGTTCCATTATAAATAGTTTTATTGTGACCTTGGTTTCTCACTCTGACTGTATTTTTGATTTGTGTGGTTTCGGCTTTTTTTTAAAAAGGGTAACATTTCTTAATCTGTTCTGCTTTTTTGGAGTAAAATTTATGATTTTTAGCTAAATGTAGATGCAATTCTTTTAAGGGAGTGACAACTTCCAGTTCATCCTATAGAACTCCCATTTCCAATCCTTTTTATGTGATTGTTAAGTCTGGAAGCCTACTTAAAAATGGTTTTAAAACTGAGCTGAGATTTGATTATATCAGATGGTTTTAACTGACTTAACTAGAATAATAAATGCTTTGTTACCAGGAGTAAAAAAATGTGAAATTGTGAAAGCATATTTGGACACGACCTAATTCCTGGTTTTCCTCTGTTCAAAGAACAGTTATGGGAGTTTAAACAAGGAAATCAAAGCTGGTTTGGGTGGATGATGGACACTGAAAGATAATTCCCTCCACATCCCCAGAGAATATACGAGCTCACTGGTGTGAGATATATTAGATGGTCAGCATGCAAGTCTTGTGCTGTTTGCCTTTTGCCCATTAAAAATCTGTACAGAGAATTTAAATACCCTCAGATATCAGTCAGACGCTGGTGGGGAACAATGAATTGTTCTATTGATTTCACTTAAATAAAAAAGGCTCTTAAAANCATTAATTATATCATCCACCTTTAATGATTTATTAATTGTGTTCAGAGTTGGACATTCCATTTTTATTTATTTTTCCCCTAGAATCAGTGTCAAGTTGACAGGCCTGTAATTACCTGGGGCTCTTACTTTTATCTTTGTTTGAAATATTGGCACAATATTAGCTTTCTTCAAGGGCTCTCAGACATCATGAATGATCTCAAAATTACTGAAGAGTCCACCTTAATGGTCCAATGGGTTTCCTGGAAAACTCTTTGGTAGCACTTGTATTGAAATTATTGAAATCCATTGATTTAAACTCATGCAACTATTGATGGCAATAAGCAAGTATTAAGCTTATTTTTCTTGTAAATATTCTTAAAAGAAGTAGAATTTTTCTATTCATTGATGACTCCTGTGCTCTTTTGTGACATTTATCATTTACATTTTCTAGCCACTGAAGAATTTCTGTGAATATTATCTTCCTTATTTAATTTAATTTAATTTAATNGACATTTCTTAATCTGTTCTGCTTTTTTGGAGTAAAATTTATGATTTTTAGCTAAATGTAGATGCAATTCTTTTAAGGGAGTGACAACTTCCAGTTCATCCTATAGAACTCCCATTTCCAATCCTTTTTATGTGATTGTTAAGTCTGGAAGCCCACTTAAAAATGGTTTTAAAACTGAGCTGAGATTTGATTATATCAGATGGTTTTAACTGACTTAACTAGAATAATAAATGCTTTGTTACCAGGAGTAAAAAAAATGTGAAATTGTGAAAGCATATTTGGACACGACCTAATTCCTGGTTTTCCTCTGTTCAAAGAACAGTTATGGGAGTTTAAACAAGGAAATCAAAGCTGGTTTGGGTGGATGATGGACACTGAAAGATAATTCCCTCCACATCCCCAGAGAATATACGAGCTCACTGGTGTGAGATATATTAGATGGTCAGCATGCAAGTCTTGTGCTGTTTGCCTTTTGCCCATTAAAAATCTGTACAGAGAATTTAAATACCCTCAGATATCAGTCAGACGCTGGTGGGGAACAATGAATTGTTCTATTGATTTCACTTAAATAAAAAAGGCTCTTAAAAGCAAAGTGTTTCTTTAGGATACAAAATCGGCTCTCTTTTCCAAACTAGTAATTTTTAAATATTAAAAGAACATGACAGGCCAGCTAATTTTGTACAGATATGTATATATTTTTTAGTTCTACATCTGCTGCAGTTTTCTGTTGCATAATTGATTTAATCTCTAATTTTAAAGGAACGCTGAACTCCTTTACTGGACTCCGCATACATTTCTCCAGGGCAAAAACTGTCCTACTTTTTCCTCCTTAGTATCTGTTTAGTGCTGGGCCATTTTCTTCTGAAACTGTAAACTACCCTTGGTGAAAGAAATGAAGGCAAAGTTGGAATAACAGTTTACTGTGCAGACTTATCACCATGGCACACATTAAAACTTCTCGGGCACTTTCTGTTTCCCTATTTTTTTTTCCTCAATCTTTCCATTTTCCCCATCCTTGCTGCATTATTACCCTGGAACTGGTGAAACTGTGAAGGGGCAAAAAGGCAAAAACTGGTTGAGAAAGTAAATATTAATTCAGCCATTTAGATATTCCCCCCGAGTTTCCCTCCTATTTTCAGCATGACAAAAGCCATGGATATTTTTGTCGTGGGTGTGATGCTGTTTTGTCTTTATTGCAGGTTCTTCTCAACATCCCCTAGAAAGGGATTTAAAGCTGCTGTTCCTTCTTCGGGCATCTGAAGGGATTTACTGTGATCGTCTGGAGGGTATAAATGTCCACCCAGGGAGTGTTGGTATGAAACATGAATTCCACTTTTCACAGGAAACTAATTTTTAGTAATATCCAAATCTACCACAGTGGAAACTGTTACTATGTTGTACAGATAAACCTCAAATAAAGGTACACATCTTTTTGAGCTAAAGTTTAGTCTTCTGAGGTGTGCTATCTATATTATTAAAAGTTTCTCTATTTTGTGTTTGTCCTCTGGTTTTGGATCCCTTTTCCAGAGGAAAAAAAAAATAAAATTCGTGGATCAGAAAGATTAATAATAGCTGCACAATTTTTTGTATCTTTCATTCCTGGAGTTTTTACCTGATTTGTTTACTTAGATATATATTTTTTTTTAATGTCACATATCATTGTCTGCAATTCCCTCAATTCTAATTTGTGCCAATGAGACTTCTGTGGTAAGATCCCCTCTCTTGCCTGTACGTGTGAGGGTCGTTTTACTTTATTGATGACTTACTGCTCATTCACTTTTTATTTTGAGTGGAGGCTTTGTGCTGTTCTTACACTTTTCATAAATTATAGATATATACATTAAAAATATAAATATTTCCATATATTTAGTTATTGATTCAATTCTTCTCAAG